>CM076581.1:383368339-383687838 GCA_034641835.2 Pinus albicaulis | reverse complement strand
AACATTCTCTGAGTCATGTTTTAACATGCATAATGGATATGTTCTGGGACCGAATCCGAAGGATAAAACAGCAAGAATATTGTGTTTCGGGACAGTTATTCAATGCTTCATATTATTGAGTGGTGTGTGTTTAAATTTATATGTAAAGATTGCAAAATTATTAATCTTTTACTGTGGTACCTATATCTATTTAATGTATTTCATCAAGGGTCCTTTTCCTACTTTAATATATTTGCAAATTTCCATTTTAATGTTACGTGGTACAATGTTATACTTGAACATGTATCAGTTGTCTTTTAACATGCATTGTTGAGATGTTGTGGTACTGGATCCCAAGCATAAAATGACAAGAGTGTTGTGTTTTGGGATAGCTATTCAATGCTTCATCTTATTGGATAGAATCATATGGAGTATCTTAATTTGTAGTGCATGTCTTTGATTTTCGATGTAAAGATTGAAAACTTATGAAGCTATTCATGTCGCACCTATTTCTATGTAATATATTTTATAAAAGTTTTTTTTCCTATTCTAATATATTTTTGAATTGCCCGAGCATTTCATGCAAGCAAAGGTTTCAGTACAATCCTTTTTAAAGGTTTCAGTATCATTTTCCTTTAGGAATTTGTGCAGTCTTGAACCATTTAATCCCCATCTTTCATCACTAATTTCAGTTTTATTTCAGGCAAACGTGGATGCTTTGATTGATGTTAAACTTGAGAAACACAAAAATTTGCGAGAAGAATCACACTTTTATTGGAGAGAAATTGAGGATGGAACCCTTAAGTTTGACCGGAAAAAAACTGAGGTATATGGTACACTTGTTATCCCAGTTTTGGGTGCATTAAGTGGGTTTGGATCAGACGTTTCATGTATGCACTGCTTTGAGAAGTCTAGATAGGATTAATTTATTGAAGCTCTATTTTAATATCTGTTATATTTTTGGTTTAACATTTTACTTTAGGACACCTTTCTGTGTGTATTTCACTGTACTTTTGTTGATATTCTGAAACAGGTTGATGTATTAAGGAAATTGACTAAACAAGACTTGATTAACTTTTTTGATAATTACATAAAACTTGGCGCTCCTGGAAGAAGAAAATTGACTGTGCAAGTATATGGAAGTTCTCACAGTGGAGCATACAAACTGGCTAGGTCTATTGACATATCCTCCAATAAGGACGTTTGTAATGGGAAAACGGTTACATCAGATACTTCAGATAGAGAGATATTAAAGGATGACACAGTTGAACTTTCTTCTTCTGATCAACCAGCTGATGTGAATAACAGTGAACTGGAGGAATATCAAGGAAAGTGCATCCATGACATATACAGCTTCAAAAGGTCACAAACTTTGTTTGGATCTTTGAGGAGTGGTGTCAATCAAGCTTACAATTAGCTAGAAGGGAAGAGTCATTGTACAACAAAATGATGCTGCAGTCATTTATCCTTCAGTGTTTCAACCCAAGCAAATCTTCTCTCTAATACTACAGTGGATTTTTCTCCACTGAAAGATTAAGATTGGTGAATGCCATTGGATATTCTTCGAGTGTAGGAATGCAATTGTTATATGGTGTTTACTATGGTTCTTAGCATCTTGGAATTGAGCATACTGCTTTAACCAACTTGCTCAGATTACCAATTGTTTTTATTTTGAAAATTAGATGTATTGTATGAATACTGGAATTCCATGGTGATCTATGTCATCGGGAATTGGAAGCCAGTTTTTTATTGATTTTCATGTTATCATTAATTTGCTCAACGTTTTCTAATATATATATCATAATTGTTAAAGCATTTGATCTCCACTTATAGGAACCGAAACAACCATTTGATCTAATTTACCTATAAAAACAGTTGTCAACCTTAGCAAGTTGGTTAAAATCCTAGAAATTTTTTTAACGCCCTTTTAGTTAAGCTTCTAGTTTGCAGCTCCATTTTTTCGATGAAATATTTGCAAATAACAAAACTAGAGAGGATTCATAATCATTTCTAGTTGTATAGATCTTGAGGCTGTGAATAAGCACTATATATGTGTTTTTTGGAGATCATCTTAGATTGCAAAAAAATGTCTAAAAATGGAAATTGAAAAATCAGACTTGAAGGCATATTCAATAGTTTATAACATATAACTTGGTCAACATTCTTGTCAGCATGAAAACGTTTCGTTACGAGAGAAAATACTACAAAAGATCAAGGTGAAAAATTAACTACAGTATTCATATCATATGATAACACAACTAACAATGTTTATTAAACCCAAAATCAAAACATAGTATTGTTGTTACACATTTGAATCAATTAAAAGACAATTTCCTTTTGAAACCATAAATAATAAAAACACACGCATGAAGGATGAGATTATGTATGCAACTTTGAAGAAAATCAAGTTTTTTCATAAATACATATGTTACATACACCTATGGTTAAACAATGATGTATAACTCTTTTTCACTAAATTTTAAAATAAAGCTAGGAGAGGTTAAATATAAAATCATCAATGGAATTGGTTATCACATCTTGATAGAAACACATGTAAATGTTGAAAAACATTATTAAATGTGTACTACTATTATAGCTTCGTTGATCCATAAACTATTATGGATATTTCATTGGATAGTTTGTCATAATAAATTTGATAAAATAAACCAAAATGTAATATCCCCATTTTTTGTTTTTCTTATAGTGCGGTTAGGGTGGATTTTCGGGATTTGTGTCAGCCAAGTTCCAAGAACGAGATTGCATCATTGATAGGCTCGGATGGTTTTGGAGGCGTTTTATAGGGTCCGACGAGGTTCACTTGTTATATTTCATCATCAAGGTCAGTTTTACACAGTTCGTTCTTGGTTCTATTGCATTTCAACGATTCCCGTAAAACGAGGTTATTATCAAGCGTATTTTAATTAAATACGCTAAAGATGTTATTTAGAGCGGATTATTTGGAGAAACACCTTAGTGTAATAGCTCATTGGAACCAGGATGAAGATGATGAAAAGTGACTTTCAGTCGCTAGAGGAATCAAAGGCAAATTAATCATTTTCAAAGATTAAAAGTGACTTAAATAAAATGAAATTAAAAAAGACACTTAAATAAAAATAAAAGGAAAAACTTCTAGAATGAAAATAAAATAATAAAATTAAAATGTTTCTAGAAGGTTGAAGAGAGATCCATCAAATCTTTAAAAGAGGGGAAAGCAAGTCATTTGGGATATCTTGGATTTGAAATATTTCTCTTGGATATGTTTGAGAATTTGGATTTGTTCAGGGAGCCCTACGATGAAAACCCTTGGGTTTCTTAGTGTGTTGGATGAAACGCCAACACACTATTGTGAACATGTCATTCAGAAATTTCATAGAGCTTCATCGACATCAGTTAATGAGAAAATTTGGAGCATATTTGTTGGTTGGTAGTCGAGATCACTCGGATTTCCAATTTGGGTTTCATTTCTAGCGATTCACTGCATGGTTGGGAGCTAAGGAAAATCTAATTGATCTAGTGAGGAGGAACTATTATCAACAATTTAGATATTTGTTGGTGTTTTTACCAAGTTCTTAGAACCATATTTGGCATGTAATCTCATATTCCAGTTATTATAATAAGGTTAATTTTTGTTGCAATTCTCATGTATTTTTGAGTTGTAGCATTTTTGGGTTTATACATGCAAATTCTTTTGTGCTAGTATTTCTTGTACGAAATTCTGACAGTTCTTTTTAGAAAATTTGGGGCCAATTTTGCTGAAGCAATTTCTTGAAAATTTTAATAAAATAATCAAAAGAAATATTATTGTTGTATCAAAGTTGTGCATCCAGTCTGAGGATTTTTATTCTAAATCGAATTCAAGGGAGATTGAAACCCTCTTTATTTTCTATTGGTGAGGGTTTTACAGACTTTCTACTTGGTTTCAAATCCTCTTTATTTTCTAGGCCAAGTTCTTTTTTTTTCGAGGGTTTTAATTGCAAACTTTCTAGTTGGTTTCATGCTACAAGTTGCAAGGGCAACGTAGTTGTGGTTGAACGAGATTGTCAAAAACCCATGTGCTGGCCAAACAACATTAATCCTAGCCGAAGTTTCACGATTGAAGGGACTAATTTTAGGGCTAAAATCGATGCCCTAGAAGCAGCTGAAAAATTAACAAAGGGGCTGAGATTTTATTTGCAAAGTTGAGCGACAAGGAGGAGATCAAATCATCTAGTGAAGAGGACGCATTTCCCATTAGGAGGAGGACTGAATTATTGAGGCCAAGATCGTGGGTTTCAAAGGCTAGATCCATGGTTCTATTTGGGGCCGAATGTCATTCAATGCCAAGATTGCAGAACTAGATACCTCAGGGGCATTTCGATTCTTGCACAAACACTTATCAGGATCGAGCTTATTTTTCATCATCAGGGTTTATTCATTATTGGGAGCAGCTTAGGCGCGAGTTGTAAGCCACATTACCCTTAGGAAACTCATAACCATATATCAATAATTCCAGGGATGTCAGTCGATCACAATTAAAACATTTTTTAGTAGAGCTTGTGCTTGTCAAGGCTGAACAACATCTAATCAGTTGCATCGAATTATATTTTCACGGAAAAAATAGGAGAGTAAGGGCGAGTTATATTTATTCTCAGAGTTGAGCACATTGATATTGACCAAAGAGGTGGTCGTTTGCTCAAGGCCAAACCGGATTAACTGTCGATTATTCATGATTTGGTTGGATCAACTAGCTACTCCACGTAGAGAGGAAAGGAGTGCCAATCTCGTGAGGGTTGAGGCTGATGTCGCACTCTCCGGCTATCAGGTCAAGTTCAATAGTATAAACTATAGGTCGAAACCAACATCTGCGAAGAATAAGATCGAAGTGTCAATAGTCAAATTCTCCAAATGTCAGTAAGAAACATTGTAACTTGCACGAGGGTCGGATTCATTAATTATGAGGGTCGATATTGATCACTACCACAGGGGCCACTTAAGGCAGAATCTAGAAGGTCGAATCATTGTCTCAAAAAACACCTGCCATTAGACCTACAAGGGTTGATTCCATCGTTTAGGTCGAGCTTCATCCCCACACAAGCCAATAAAGAAAAAGGTCGAGGAAGATGGAAAATCGAGTTCAGATGGAGCATAGATGGCTGAGTCAAATTACTTGGTGGGATTTTCAATCTTGGGGCTAATTGTTAGAGGAAAACACATGGTTAGATCAGTACTATTGTAGATTCTATTCCACGCCAGTTAGAGGACAAATTATGGGCCAAACTTGCTTAATGAAGAAGATTGCAGTTTCGAGTGAAAAGATCAAGTTGTCACAATGATCCTGGGTGGTTTTCTTAAAGAATTTATATCAATGTTCAACCATTACTGAGTTGAATTGTTCAATTTTGAAGCGGATCTGTAAGGGTCATTTAATTCTTGACATGGGCCAACTTTTTTTTCCAGAGAAGAAAAAACATTGGTTTTGTTAATGTTAACAACAAAATAGTACATATGATCAAGTATAGAGCTTCAGATACACACGAATTCTTGGCATGGGCCAACGCAGACATGGGCCAAATTCTTAAGTTTGTTGGCCGAGTCTGTGGTTTCTCAAAGGTTGAATTCATGGTTGTTACTGTGCCAATTTCATCATAGTTGTTATGCTATATACTTGAAGCAGTTCGAGAGCCAATAATCTGAGGGTTTACCCGCCAACATGTCTTCATCTATGCCTAAATCGTTGGTATAGTTGCTCTTATGTACCTGTAGCAGTGTGCGTTAGACAGAGAGATGAGAAAAAAAGGAACTTAGTGTAAAGATCTGTAGCAGAGGATTTTTCAGGAAGCTCACCCTCGAGTAGTCTGAATTGGAAAAGAACAAGGGCCAGAGACATTTCCCTAGTGTGAAGACTATCTGTAATAGCAACTCCTCGTATTAGAATTCAGTAAGCAGTTAGATCCATTTGGAACGAGTTGCATTTGAAGAAAGGCCAGAGATGAATCAAATCCCTAATTATCAAGGTCGAGATTCCTACTAACAACGTCAACTGCATATAGAAATTGCACCAAACTTGTAGCAGTCTTCTGTTCAAGCAAATTTGGTAGGTTGCTTAATTGAATTGTGAAGATTGTAATTGCATTTTCCTAAGGTACACCACCATAAAGAACCTAGCTAGATTGAAGTGTTGTAATAGACCATTTTGGGGAGCTTAGCTTGAGAAAACTTCTACTAGTGATAGTCGTTCACTGTGGAAACAAATTTGAGATAGGGGTTTTGATTTCTCTTATGTTATACAACACACCTTGCTTAGAAATCTATTGCTACAACTTTTGGGTCGAATTAAGAGAGATATAAGGGAGTATATGAGCCAAATTTTAGATATGGGTTTGTTTGAGGCAGCTGGGAGACATTATAAGCATTTCTAGAGGTCAATTTCACATTCCAGTGTTCAACCAATGTTGAGCATTGAGAACTTTTACTACTACTGAATGGGTGCATATGGCAGCCTGCGAGAGGTGTATTTCCATATTGGTTTCCATATTAAGAAATCTGAAATTTTGCAAATTTATTGGCTCATGGATGATCCCTCAAGGATCTAAAATAACTTTTCCAAAGGCCAATAGAGGTTGGATGAGTCATTAAGACAAATCACAACTATTGGTGCCAACCCTTATCTTAAAAGAAATTTTGTGAGAAGAATTTTGGGAGGGTTCAGATCTGGAATGATGAGGAGCCAAAGCAAAAGTAGTCTCGAGAACTTCCAAGGAGTTGAAATCAAGTGAGAAGAGTGCAAATATGTTTCACATTCTAAGTAGCTTGGACACCAAATCACATATGTGGAGCTAAAAAGGACAAAGAAACATAAGGCTACAAAAATTGGAGAGTAAGAAATGGAAAATAATTCAGGTTAGCAAATTGCAGAAATGGTTGAAGGGTCCATGATTGGCAAGGAGATGCATGAGGAGTGCTCTAACTTACATGGTCACGAGGAAAATCACAACTCATATTTGCATCATTCGCAGTTAGGGGAGCATATTTTGGAGTTTCAAAGTAGCCCTCTTCAAGAGTATAAATAACAGGCTTGCAATAGTAGCACAAGTCCACTTTTGCATCGAACAAAGAAAATATGGTATGAGAAAGAAAAGGTTGAATCTTTCAGAGAGGAATTATAGGTTGGCCAAGATGGAGATATAAGTCGACATTTCTTCAACATTCTAGTTGCACTAGCCCAACATCAACATGGTGGGATTGACTCTTATATGGGCCTTTATGCATAAGATCCATGCCACGGGATGGATTGGAGAGAAGTGATGAGTTGGTATCCTATTGAGTGGATAATTTATGGAGCAACATCCATAACCAGAGACAGATGATAGTTGGAGCCATGGGACATGTCCAATGTTGGATGGCCAAGTTGGTGGGATCCAAGTGGATCTATTAGCGGCAAGATGAATCAAAGGTTTGTTTGGGATCCAGGTATCAAGGGATCCATTCTTGATTAGGTGGCATAGAGGCATGATGTGACACAGTGGTTCATACGAGATCCTGGTATTGGTGTACAGATGCCTTTAGAGTTGACAAATGTGGATTGTTTGAGGGTAAGCAATCTTGAGGGTGGGGGGACTTGTAATATCCATATTTTCAGTTTCCCTTATGGTGTGGTTAGGGTGGATTTCTAGGGGTCATGTCATCTAAGTCACCAGAGCAAGATTATGTCATTGATGGACTCAAAGGATTTTGGAGGAGTTTTATGGGTTCTGATAGGGTTTGCATGTTATATTTCATCATCAGGGTCAATTCTTCACAGTTTGTTCTTAGTTCCATTGCATTCTGTCGATTCTTGTAAAATAGGGTTATTATCAAGTATATTTTAATTAAATATGACAAAGGTGATATTTAGAGTGGATTATTTGGAGAAACACCTTAGTGTAATAACTCGTTGGAATTTGGATGAAGAGATATACAAGATAGGATGATGAAAAGTGACTTCCAGTGGTTGGAGGAATTATAGAGACGAATTATTCATTTTGGCAACGGATTGCGTTGACTTAATTAAAATAAAATAAAAGAGTCACTTAAATAAAATAAAAGGGAGAAGCTTCTAGAATGAAAATAAAAATATAAAATTAAAGTGCTTCTAGAAGGTTGAAGAGAGATCCATCAAGTCTTTAAAAGAGGGGAAAACAAGTCATTGAGATATCTTGGATTTGGAATATTTTCTCTCACATACGTTTGAGAACTTGGTTTTTAGGTTTAGAGAGCCCTAGTATGAAATCCCTTAAGTTTCTTACTGTGTTTGACGATACCCCAACTCACTGTTGTGGAGATTTCATTCAAAAATCTCA
Source organism: Pinus albicaulis (assembly GCA_034641835.2). Taxonomy (NCBI): domain Eukaryota; kingdom Viridiplantae; phylum Streptophyta; class Pinopsida; order Pinales; family Pinaceae; genus Pinus; species Pinus albicaulis. The sequence continues at coordinate 383,679,541 of CM076581.1, read as the reverse complement.
GAGCTTCATCAACATTAGTTGGTGGGCATATTTGGAGCAGAGCTGTGGGTTGGTAGTGGGGATCACCTAAAACTCCAATTTGGGCTTCATTTCCAATGATTTACTAGAAGGTTGGGAGCTACACAAGCTAAGGAAAATCTAGTTGATCTAGTGAGGACGACCTATTATCAGCCATTTAGATATCTACTGGTGTTTTTATCAAGGTCTTAGAACCATATTTGGCATGTAATATCATATTCTAGTTATTATAATAAGGTTGAGTTTTGTTGCATGTCTCATGTGTATTTTTGAGTTGTAGGATTTTTTGGTTTACATTTGCAAATTCATTTGTGTTGGTATTTCTTGTATGAAATTGTGTCGTTTCATTTAAAAATAAATTGCGACAAATTTTGCTAAAGCAATTTCCTGGAAATTGTAATAAAATAATCAAGAGGAATATTACACAAAATCTCTACAATGAAGGTTAAATTCCTTTGGATTCCATATTTTTTAATTACAAATAATTTTCTATTAAATGAAATCAATAAAAAATGCAAAATAGAGAACAAAAAATACAACCACATACCAACCACAGTAAACACAGATTTTCTCTAGAAAACCAGCGACAAAGTGAGGCTACATTGGTCTTTTTTATCTAGTATGGAAATAATGCAAGTATGAAGGAGGCGGCACTATTTATGGAGTTACTTGAGATGTGGCCTATTAGGCTGCTACAAAACACTATACCTCTCTTTTTATGCTCTCTCACTCCCACTCTTTGTTGCTCTGTGTTGGTCGGATAAATCGATCTTGCGGACAAGATCAATCTCCCTAGTGTTAGAAGACAATCTAGCAACAAACGAACAACTAAGTTTGTCTTTCTCTAAATATATTTGTTTTACAAGTAAATGCTATAAAGGTGTCGATCCTACCTTAGATCCAAACACTTATTTGCAACTGTATTTCTTCCGTCGCATCAGTAGTTCTTCCGTTGCAACAATAGTTCTTCTATCGCAACAATAGTTCTTCCATCGCTTGAAAGTGTCGTCTTTAAAGACCTGCAATCACAAACAAGAAAATATTAAATAGCACATGTATAACAAATAATTATAAAAACAAACCTATCATAGTGATCAAGGAATCTATGAAATAAACGATCAAACGACAGCTTATTGAAATAAACAATCGAACGACAATTTATTGAGAAAAACAAACGTGATTGTATTAAATTTGAAATAATAGAATAGCCTTACAACCTTAGCCTTGATGTTGAACAGGCCTTCCTAGGGTCCGAAGCAGGAGTTTCCTCTACTTTGATAAGCCTTTCACTCTTCCTCCAAGAGCACATAGAGGTATGTGATCTTTTCTCACAAAAGCTCACAGAATGAAGTCTAAATCTCAACAAAGACTTCAACTCAATCACACATAAAGCTTAACTCCATTTCGAGGCTATCCAATGCCTATTTTTATAGAGCAGGATGAGAAGGTTAGGCTCCACCTTCAAGGGATAGAATCCTCCTTCAAAGGGATAAGCTCCTCGACATCAAGGGATTAGTTCCTTAAGGTGAGATGCATGAACCTTACTGGGAAGCGTACTCATCCCCAAAAAAATCTCATCTAGAACCTTCTAGAATTGACCTCAACCGACTTTTAACTTTACTTTCGCTTTTTTTACTTTCGAGAAGGATACGATGCATTGCAAAGGAAAACCTTGTTTCCGGAACACAAAAAGGCAGAACCTGCGTACCCAAGCTAGGAACGCAGGCAGGCTTCATGTTACCTGCGTACCCAAAGTTTCAAAGATTTTTAGGGTTTTTCCTCCTATTTTAGGGCTTGACATGAGGATTAAAGGTTGTAAGACTTGCAGAGGAGGCATGTATGAGTGTTAATGAGCTCATACAATCAGAAGAATGTCAAGGTGACAGTTTTTAGTGTAACAGATTGCCCCCTAAAGTACGAAGTCTGAAATAGATGAAGATGAAGTCTGTCATATATGAAGAGTGAAGTACTTTATCATTTCAAGGATCATCCTGTGGACACCCCAGTCGGAACCTGTAAAAACATTCAATGCAAAATATATATATATGTAATCATATCATCGCTGAGGTAGGCATTTCCATACTCAGATCAAAACTAACTAGAAAACTAATTTAAACTATTCTGATATAGGAATGATTTTCAATACATCAACAATATAGACATATGTAGACACAGCATGGACGTAGCCATCTGTTTATGAATAGTCTACTGTATAAATGAATAACAAAAATTTCTCGCAGCCTAGATGGTGGAAACTAGATCCAGGGTCTTGATTTCTGCTTCTCTAACTAGTACGATTCTATCCATGTGAATGAATGTGTCGAAGTCGAACATGGTAGAAACCACTTGATTACCAGTCAATAATGTAAAATGTTAACAAGTGTGAGAGTAACCACCAGTAATGTCAATGGCTCTCAAAGTACTCAGTACAATCCATGAAATGTTAATGAATGAGCTAAAGTCGAACATGTCACAGAATCATTCGATCGAAGGTCAATGATGCAACCTATCGTTGAAGGCAAGAAACCTGCCATTGAGGCATGCAGATTTCAAGGTACTGACGATTTCTGGATCAACTTCCTAGATAAAGAGTTGTCGTCGATAGAAAGTGATCCGTCGTAGGCAAGCTCACAACACGAAATCATAGATCAAGTTTTGTAGAAATATATTGGCAAGGACTGACTCAGGAATGGTCAAAATGGATGACAGATATTTTGCAGATGAATGGTTTGTTTGAACTGTCCTCTTGAACACATAACGACACTGCAGATAGTTTGGTGACAATTGACCCAAAGCTAATATCCAGAAACTGGCTGAAGAATTTCAAAATGGTTTGATTAACTGTTAGGCAAAGGATTTCCCAACCCAGGTGAACAAAAGTGTCGTGTTCAAGGGTGGTTAATGGTTTTCTGAATAATCAAAATGTAACAAACAGGTTCGTTTTTCTCTCTTTTCCCCCACCATTTCTGGCAAGTACCTCTTTATTTTTAACAAGCTTGAGGAGGATAACATTTGCTTGTTTATAAGCTCATCCTTCGGATGAGTCCAACTTAGTTTAAGATTCAAACCCTAAGGAGTGGTTCGTTTCTATTTAAAATTGAACAGGTCCTTTACTGTTAAATTTTAACGAGTCCAGTATAGGAGAAACTCGGTGTTTTTTCAATTTTAGAGAGTTAGAAGAGCCCGAAAAAGGATAAACTAATGTGGGAGAGAACTCTATTGACTGTAATTAGTCAATGTATACATTTTTCGTAAATATTCCATTTTAGTCCGTAAAAGGGGTAAACTTATACTAAAGGGACGATCATTCAGTTACTTTAACGAGTTCGAATAATCAAGTGCTCGGCAATCTTTTCATGTTTAGAGAGTCTGAAAAGAGCTTAAAAGAGGACTCCAAATTTCACTTTTTCGTAAGTTTTAACGAGTTCGAAAAAGGGATAAAAATGTACTCATATGGCCGACTTTCAATTTAATTTACGAGCAGGAAAAAACGGAAAGAACTCGGCATTTTCATGTTTTTTTACGAGAATGAAAGATAGCAAAATAATCTCGGGATTTTCATGAGTTTAACGAGTCTTGAAAATAACCGAAATTGACTCAAGATAGGTTTCATTTTACAAAAGCTTGAAACAGAGAAAAACTATGCTTCAGAGTGGTTTCATTTTTACACAAGCTTGAAACAGAGAGGAAACTGTGCTTGATGCCCCCTAATCATAACTGCTAGAGCGCATGACCCCCCAGCTTCATTTCATTCAACTAAAAAGACTACTGGTAATTAATAGCTGGATGGAATGAAAGTTCATTTACAAGATCATATGAAAGACCCATCCTAAAACTGTAAGAAAATTATGCAAAAACTGAAATAACTAACCTAAATATACGACTTAACATTTACGAGATCTAGTCAAAGACTCGACTCAATTAGGGGAGGATTTGTTTCATTTTTTAACGAGCTTGACACAGGAAAAGAACTATGCTCATGGCAACGTGTTTCATTTTTTAACGAGGTTGACACAGTAAAAGGAATTTTCCTCTTGATACACTGATTCATTTTTAACGAGGTTGACACAGTAAAAGGAACTTTCCTCATACCTAATTCATTTTTTGACGAGGTTGACTCAGTAACAGGAACCATCCTCAGAAACTACTTATTTCTAATCTATTAATCTACTGTCTACAATCTACCTACTGATTCATTTTTTAATGAGGTTGACACAGTAAAAGGACTATCCTCATACCTGATTCATTTTTTAACGAGGTTGACACAGGAAAAGAACTTTCCTCTTGGAAGCTTGTTTCATTTTTTTAACGAGCTTGACACAAGAAAAGGAACTATGCTCTCGACTAACTGATTCATTTTTTAATGAGGTTGACACAGTAAAAGGAACTATCCTCGAACTCACTGATTCATTTTTTAATGAGGTTGACACAGTAAAAGGAACTATCCTCGGCTAAATGTTTCATTTTTTAACGAGGTTGACACAGGAAAAGAACTATCCTCTGCATTCTATCTTATTTCTTGATGAGGTTTACCTTAAGAAAGGAACTATCCTCTGACCAACTGATTCATTTTTTAACGAGGTTGACACAGGAAAAGAACCGTCCTCATACCTGATTCATTTTTTAACGAGGTTGACTCAGTAATAGGAACTATCCTCAGAAACTTGATCATGGCTTCCAACTGGAAGAAACACATATCAATGGACACACCTTGAGCATGGCTTCCAAGAGGTCTTCATCAGAAGGAAGAATAGTTCTCTGGAAGGAACACATGTCAAGGGACTCAAAAGGGATAAGAACATCTTGTTCAAATAATCCCATAGAGTTTTCCATGTCAATTACTGGATCTAAGTCAAAGGAAGATGAGCAAACAGTGAGAGGCTCACTTACATCGATAATTGAAAACATGGGACTAGTTGCCACATAATTGACCCGTGGCGGGGTAGATACCACTTTAGAATCAGGAACATTTAGGGGTGTTATATTATTGGTAGTCGAAACAAGACTAGGGAACGAAAGCTGTTCTACAGTGACAATATTTCCATTATGAGGGAAAGACATCACGCGAAAGAGTGTCGATATTACAGCTTTCATTGCATAGACATAGTCTCGCCCAAGGAGTAAATTGAAATCCAAGGGGCTTCGAACTACCATAAGATCAATACAGATAGTTTTACCTTCCAAAGTAATAGAAAACTTAGGAAGGATACCTAAAGGTTCACTAATGGTTTTGTTAAAAGCTTTCAGATTCTACGTAATAGGCACAAGCTGAGGGGAACCCAAAGCTTTCCAAGCAGTTGAGGATAAAATACTAACAGAAGCACCTTCATCTACCTGTGTGCGGTGTATGTCCCTACCACCAAACTTCACAATGATTTGGAAAGGGATGGAGGAAGGAAGTCGAAGTTCTGTCAGTCTATTCCAATCAAAGGAAAAGACCTCAGTACTTGGAGGGGGTTCTGTAGAAACAGGTGAAATGCCCCCCGGCGTAGAAGAATCTGATGTAACAAGAAGAACCTGAGCAGTATGAAGTTCACTCTCTACAGGGAGAATGGGATCGACCGAATGTGAAATCGAATCAACCACTTGATCAACTAATGGATCATCAACCTGAGTGATATGAGTTTCACTCTCCAATGGAAGAGTGGGATCAATTGTATTTGAAATTAGATCAATCACTCCGTCAGTTGACTGTAGGTTGGGAGAAAGTTTACGGTAACTAGTTGGAAATTCTTGCTGTGGAATAGTAAGGTTTTCCAACAATTTTGAGGCTTCATCCATGTGAGGGAAAATGTGAGTTTGATGACTCCCTTTGCATAACTTACAAGGAAACCTAACTTTACCCTTTTTCCCAAGAACCTGACTATCACTAGTTGATGGATCAACGGAAAGTTGATGAGATTTTTCTGACCATACTTCCAAGACCTTTGGAATACCAGGACAATTGATAAGGAAGTGGTCACCCTTACAAAGCCTACAAGGGTATTTGGGTTTACGATGCATGTTGGAGGTTTTCTCAACACAACTAACACTTACAGCCATGGTTGGTTGGTTGACTTCTTTCTTATCTTGCTTCTTCTTCTTCTTCTTCTTCTTCTCTTTCTTCTTCTTCTTAGCCACCTGGTTACTAGCGTCAAGGCTTTTACCAAGCGAAGAGGAAGAAATGGAGGAAGAAATATTAGGCGAAGAAGGTAAAGGGTCAACAAAAGGTTGGTGATGTTGAGATGGTGAACTCTGTTGAGGTGAAGCATCCGGTTGAGGTGGAACAATTGGAGTATTCGGGGCCAACAAAGTTGAAAATAACCATATCGGTAAACCTATTGTAAATCCAGGTAATGACAATGTAGCCATATAAGGAGGACCAACATTTCCAAAGCAAGGAAAAGTACTAGGATTCTCGTTAAGAGGGTTTCCTTGGTTGGTAAATTCCGGAACAGTTGCCATTATATTCAACTTCAGTGAATTTTATTAACAATTTAAAACTAAAATTAACAATTAACAATTCACACCTAACAATTAAAATTCACAATTCACACCTATGGTCTCTAAAAGTAAAAACAAACAAATTAACACGTGCTATCAAATCTAGGAGTCAAACCACACACAAACAGTAACTTCCCGTACTAAAAACACTAGTTGGTGATGAAATCCAACATCGTAGAATTTAATACAGAAAGGGCGGTTGGAACAGCTACCCCGACAACCTGCTTAATGAAACAGACTGGCACAAGTTTCTTCACAAAACCATCTCGAGTGAAGAGAACCCCCCAGAGAGTCCAAGTGAGTCTAGTCGACGTCTGCTCCAGGTACAGTGAGATCTTTCCTTCACCGTCACCTTAGGAAATAATCTTAAGTTTATGGACACTAAGTTACCAATAGTAACAAATACAACTGGGGGAACAGTCTACAATCTGATTCCACGCGCAAGGGCAGAGTAACAAATCTCAATCCCCTTGAAGGCTCCTCGACATGGTCAATCCGAGGTTTACCAACAAGTGACCCCAGGCTCCTCGACAATGGTTAATCCGAGGTTTACCATTTGTAATGCGCGCAGATCTTCTATCTTCCCCGATGAAACAAAATTGATTGTCTCAAAGGTTTGGACATGATCTCGTGATTAACTCCTTTAAGAGAAGCTTCCCAGATTGTACCAATTACAATTGGATTTATTTCCTACCGCAAGATTTATCTACTTGTTTGTTTTAGTTGCTTTGGAAAGTTAGCTAAAACCTATTCCAAAGCACTAATCCTGAGCTAGATTGGTGGAAAGAGCCCTAAAAATGTAAAAATTACTAGATGAATTTTAATTAAGCGTTGTGTTATTTAGGTTGTTATTACTCAAAAGGGTAAATGGATATGAAACCAATGGTGTTATGACCTGACCCAAAACTGAATGCAATCGAATATGATAATGTAATATTTTCAATTCGATGAATCCTAACTAAAGTAAGGAGAGAGTTTCCATACACTTCCAACAATGCAAAAATTGATCACTAAGAGAAAATATAACAAATTCTCTAATGCACTAATTTCATCAAGAAAAACTAATGCAAATCAATTCCAAAACAATTTTTATATTTTTGTGTTTTTAAAACAAGCATAAAAACATCTAAATTGAAATCAAAGAAAGCTTATCTAAATCTGCAATTGATTTTTTAAAATGTAAACTATGTAGTTGTAATCTATGCACAATTTACTCATATTCTGAAAATGAGAATTCTAATTATGCAAATGTGATCTATGCAAGAGAATTCTTAAAAACAAGATGATTCTAATGTAATCTAAGAACCACTCAAGTGCAAGTCAAGAAAATCGGGTGAGAGTTCCAAAGATCAAAAAACACTCAAAGGCGATTAACACTCATACACAATTGTGAAAATACTGAGACAAGCCTCCAATTAATGACCAAAGGAAATCAAATTAAGAATTTCTCAAAAAAGAGACTCAAAACACCCAATTAACTTAATGGAGATTGATGAGATGAAAAATTTGCTGAAAGAAACTCATAAACAAGAGATTTTCGACAGAAAACATACAGATTTGGGTAGATACTAAGAATCCTAAATCAAATCTAAACTAAACTGAAAAAATAAATCTAAGTTTTTCAAGACTTTTAACAGGGTCTGCAACAATGTGTGGTCCCTAGAAAAGTTCAAGAAAAACAAAAAATACTTCAAAACTTTGAAAGAAAAGTAAATCTAAGTTACCCAAGCCCGTACAAATCAATCAAAAATCAGAAAAATAATTTTCTCAAATCAAAACAAAGGAAAATAAAAACAAGTTCTTTCCCCAGTGGAGTCGCCAATTTGTTGGCCGGATAAATCGATCTTGTGGACAAGATCGATCTCCCTAGTGTCAGAAAACAATATAGCAACAAACGAACAACTAAGTTTGTCTTTCTCTAAATATATTCGTTTTACAAATAAATGCTATGAAGGTGTCGATCCTACCTTAGATCCAAATGCTTATTTGTGGTTGTAGTGCTTCCATCGCATCAATAATCCTTCTGTCGCAACAAGAATTCTTTCGTCACAACAAAGTGTCATCTTTTTTTGCAACAAAGTGTCATCTTTTGTTGCAACAAAGTGTCGTCTTTTGTCGAAATGCAATCACAAACAAGCAAATATTAAATAGCACCTGTATAAAAAATAATTATAAAACATACCTATCATAGTGATCAAGGAATCTATGAAATAAATGATCAAATGACAACTTATTGAAATAAACAATCGAACGACAATTTATTGAGAAAAACAAAACTTGATTGTATTAATCTCAAAATAACAGAAGAACCTTACAACCTTAGCCTTGATGTTTGAAAAGGCCTTCCCGAGGTCCGAAGTAGGAGTCTCCTCTACTTTTATAAGTCTTGCACTCTTCCTCCAGGAGCACATAGAGGTATGTGATCTTTCCTCTCAAAAGCTCAGCAGAAAGAAGTCTAAATCTCAACAACACTTCAACTCAATCACACATAAAGATTGAACTCCCTTCGAGGCTACCCAATGCCTCTTTTTATAGAGAAGATGAGGAGGTTAGGGTTCCACCTTTGAAGGGATAGAATCCTCCTTCAAAGGGATAGGCTCCTCACATCAAGGGATTAGTTCCTTAAGGTGAGGGATGCATGAACCTTACTAAAGTGTACTCATCCCCAAAAAATCTCATCTAAAACCTTCTAGAATTGACCTCAAATCAGCTTTTTAACTTTACTTTCTTGCTTTTTTGACTTTGAGAAGGGTACGCAGGCATTGCAAAGGAAAATTGTGTTCTGGAACGCAGGTAAGCAGTGTATTACCTGCATACCCAAGCTAGGAACGCAGGCAGGCTTCATGTTACCTACATACCCAAAGTTTCAAAGATTTTTAGGGTTTTTCCTCCTGTTTTAGGGCTTGACATGAGGAGTAAAGGTTGTAAGACTTGCAGAGGAGGCATGTATGAGTGTTAATGAGCTCATACAGTCAGCAGAATGTCAAGGTGACAGTTTTTAAGTGCAACACTCTGCTCCATTATGGATCAAGATGCAATCAAATAGAATGGAATGCATTCTCCTCATAGTATTCTGGTTTTAACATAGCCTGATATCCAACTACGGGTTAGGTTTGACTCAATTAAATCTAAAATGGAGTTACAACTTTGATCTTTCTAGATTCTTTTTCATATTCCAAACATAGCTAATGTTAGCATAGTTCTTTGCTAAGTCATGAGTCTGTTTTAAATTTTTTGTTTTTAGGATTAGACTTTGAAATTTTCAAAAAAATTATGGTCGCTACTGAAATTTTTGGTAACGTTTGTTTTAGCCCTTTTTGGACAATCTGTTATATTCATGTTTCTGTTTGTTTTTTTATTTATTCCAATGCCACCAGAAATTCCCTTAAGTTTCGTTGTTTTTAAAAATAAAATAAAAAGTGCATCCGCTTTGTGTCAAGCCACGTGTTTTAGTTTAAAATATGTTTAATCATTTCATTATGATTCAAACCACATGATAGGATAGGTTTGTGGTCAGTCACGTTAAGTTTAAGTCGTGGAATACGTGTAGTGTCTAGGTGTCAATCTGCAATAACCAAAGACAATCGTTGATCTCGTCCTGTCTGTCAATCGAGTTGGTCTAGTTTCATGTCAAGGTACATGATTTTCGAATGGAAAGATCGTGGATCCGCAGGTTTAATGCAATGACTGTTTGGATGGTTATGCATATACGCCACCGGAAATTTAGGCCAATAAACCAGCATGCAACGGAGGTGAGTGTCAGTCACAGATTCGCTTATTTCAAGCCACCTGTAGCATGATATCTGAAGTTACGCAGCTAATTGAAGACCATGATGGCTATCACATGGTGCATACTACGGTCAAGGATATTTGCCATCATGAAAAGCATGGGAGGATGAACCATTGTTGATGTTTTAAATCACCAAGAAAGAAGGAGAAGTATCAGTTGTGAGCATAGTTGTTGGAGAATGAGTTTTCTAGAGTTGCAGTTTGAGGAGGAGTCTTAGATTTCAGATAGGATTTTAGAGGAAGACAAAGCAACACTTGTTAGGCGAGCTCTTCTAGCTCTGCCACCTATCAGTTTTCAGAGACAGAGTTATTAATTTCTGAAGATGACTAAAAGAGGAGGGAAGATAAAACAAATTGAACCACAGGGTGTTGACCTAGTGGATGCAAATTCGAAGGTGAGAAGGTTGTTTGTCCAAGTAGAGTGGTATTCTTTGTGCACCAGACTAGAAATCTCTCACTTAGGAGTAGTTCAAGATTTTGCAAACTCTTTCAAAGGACAGGAAACCACAGTTTATGGTTTTACATTGCAGGTTTCAGCAGATTCAATTGTTGAGGCATTCAACCTTCCACAGGAAGGAGAAAGGTGGTTTAAAGGTCAGGTTATCACTGGAGGAGACCTCAACAGTTTTCTCAAGGGAGGACACAGAGATCCCAACTAGGCCAAAGGAATTCCCAACAGCTACCTCAAAAATGAATGGGCAGAAGCTATTAAACTCATCAAGATTTACCTTACTTGTGAAAGGAGGTATACAATAGCGTTTCTTTATCATATGAGATTTTTTTTTATGTTGCGGGTATGAAGACCCTTGACTTGCCATACTTTTTGCTGAAGAGTCTGACAAAGATGTCAGTCAGGTTCCAAACTCACACTGTTGATTCATAATAGAGCTTGTATCATCAAGCTCTCATCAAGATGTTAGTTGAAGAAGAGTTAAGGAAAATAAATTAGACATGGTACCATTTCTTGTTTTACAAAGCATACCAACCTGCACCTACAACTCCATCCTCACAAAAACACCCTCAACTGCAAAAAAGAACGAAGAGGAAGGCTAAAATGGAGAACATCCATAAGGCCAACAGAAAAGAAAAAAAAGAAAATATTTCTTCAGTCAAGGCTGAGAGAAAGTTGGAGAAAGGAGAGAGATCCTCAGTTAATAAACCCAAGTCTATGAAAATGGTACCCCCCATTCCTCCTTTTCCTAATTTCTACACTAGAGCTCGAAGCGGAAGGTCTACAACTGTAGATAAATCAAAAGCACAGATGATACTGGAAATTCTGAAAGCAGACATTCAACAGAAGATGCAGAAAGAATATTAGCCCAAAAATTCTGATGAAGAACTCTTCAAAGATGCAGGGTATGAGATCAATAGCAAGAAGAAGAAACATGAAGCCAAACCTATTGTTGGTATCAAAAAAAGACATACTAGAGACAGCAACAAGTTCAGGCTCAAGTCCAAGGCTTTGCACAATCCAAGTTTATTGACAGAGGTCATTGATATAGAAGGAAAATCTGAAGGGTTAAAGACAAAGGAATCCAAGAAGAAAGATAAGAACATAACCCCTTCAGAGCAGCACACAGAACCCTCAAAAAGAAGAAAGATCCAAAAGGGTTCAAAGGAGGAGAAGGCCATTGTCAAAGAAGCATCCACAAGAACAACCAGATCAAGATCAGTTGCTAACAGCAAGTCAAACTTGGACAAGCTTGTTGAAGCTGCAACCCACATGGAAGGAAGGTAAAAAGGTTTTTTTTGATAAAACACCTTTTTTCTTATCAAGTGAAATTTTGAACAGAAACTCAAATATCAAAGAATGTAAGCTCTCATAGGTTTTTCAGTGTTTTTTGTGCATTTTTGAAAAAGAAACTGAGTGCTACCGAAAATTATGGTAGCGTTATAGTTTTTGTACGGTTACAAGTTTTTACACCTGTCAGCAAAGTTTGTGAGCCAGTTAAGGAAGGATAAGGACTCATAACCAAATGGATATAACAAGTGATGGTGATAAGTCGTTATGAGGTTATTGGAGTTCATATCAAATGAAGATACATGGTTATTTAAGAGTCAAATACATAAGGAGACAAATCAACAGAAAAAGGGGCAACATGTCAACATACTCAGCAGTTCAGCCCATATTTCTTCTCTTCTTTCATCTACATCTGTCTTTTCAATTAGATTTTGATGGGATATGGTTTTAATGTCCTAGACACCTATGTAATGTTAGGAGTAATGACTCCTTCTTTTTAGAAGAGATGAAGTTGGTGCCTCTCTTTCTATATATACCATTTGTAAATACCATTTTCAGGTTGGATGTTGGTCTACCTGAAAACTTAATATAATAAAGAAAAGTATTTTTTCACTTCATGCTAGAGGAATTTGTAACTCAAGAACTATCTAATGTATGTTGTGTTTTCTCTCTTTGTTAATTTCTTCTAATTTATGAGTTGCAGCAGCTAGTAAGGTGTGAGTGAGAAACTGTTAATGAATTTAATATTAAATTATCTGCTTTCAGCATCCTTCAAATCATATATGTGTTGTAGAACATCTTAGTGAATATTTCATAAAGGATTTGTGAAATACTTTATGCATGTAATATATTTTTTGAATGTTGTTTACTTTGCATAAACAGAGTTTGTGTAAAGAGCCATCATTATAGTTGTGTAACTTATTTAAGATATGAATATTTCCTAGAATAGGTACCAACTATCCATCTCCTTTCATTTGTTACACTATGCTCCCTATACTACCAATTTACCCATACAATTTATACTTGCCACAACTTGCAAAATGCATGAAAGTCTTAAAGAATATAAAAATCATTTCAAACTCTTTGAGAAGCCATCCCACCACTCAAAAAATCCTTTAAATTTTGAAATGAACTAGGATGTGTAAGGCTTACTCCTTTTACAGTCAAGGAGTGACACCTTGCGCTAACATCTAGAACCTTTTGCATGGGTAATGAAGGCGAACATGACATCCTCTTGAAGTATTGTGGGAAAACCAAAAGGTTAACTTTGAGGAGACATAACTTTTGTACACAAACTATAATTGACATATTTCTTGCACCATTGGAAAAGTTGAGTGTAGAAAAATCTCATGGTATTTGGTGCCTAAGAAAGAGAGTTTTTACCCCCAGAAAAATTTCATTTAATACCTCAAAATGGCCTCGAAAGGTTTCAGCCCCAAATTCGCCAAATTGGGACCCAATGATAAAAATAACCCTTTAATTTGATTCCTCCCATTTTTCCACTCTAAAAACGTCGAGACACATTACAAACAATATAATGATCCAATTTGAATCATACCTCCCCACTTTGAGAGGTTTTTTATCCCAAAAAACTTTTACTAAATGAGGTGAGGAAAATGTTCCTCTACCTTCTATTCGAGTATCATTTTGCTTTGATTGGAAGTTATCCTTTCAACCAAATTTTCCAAAAGGCATGTTGTTTTTTTCTTGTAGTTCTAGAGCTCTTTTACCAAAATGTGTCATTTTCCAACTCCACTTGAGCATCCAGTGTCATGTCCTATGTGAAAGGTAGGGCATGCCCCCTCTCCTGATCCAACATAGAAGGTGCATAGAGTTTGAGATTCTCCACATTCATTACTGAGTAAATTCACATGTATGGGGGTAAATTGAGTTTGTAGGAATTATATCTCACCTTTTCTAGTATCTTAAAAGGACAATATTGCAAATAATTTATGTTCTTACAAGGACCTTGTAGCTTTTCCTTGTTCAATTATAATCATACTTTGTCTTCCACTCTAAATGGCTTCTTTCTCATGTGTTCATTATGCATAGCCTTGTATTTTTTCTTGTGACTTGTTCAATGTCTCCGTTAATTTCAAATGGATCTACATAATTTTCTCAACAAAATTTTCTTCTCTTAATACACCCCCTATAAAACCCTCCCTCACTCCTTGTTTTCCATATATAACATCTAAAGTTAAGGTGCCAAATATCCAAAACAAGTTTGAAATGAGGACTTAATAGTATAAGTGCATAATTATTTGTTATAAAAATGATATTTATATACCATATTTTCATCCCAAGTTTGTGGATGCTTTTGATTATAACCCTCAAAATCTGCACCAAATTCCTATTAACTACTATTTTCCTATATATCTATGTATGGAATGTTGTAGACTTCTTTAACTTCATGCCCATCTTCTCTCACAATGTAGTCCAAAAGTCACCGATGAATTTGGTGTCCTTATTTGAAATTGCCCTCCTAGGTATCTCAAAGTGCACCCAAATTTGTTCAAAAATCGAGTCTATTCCTTCTTTCCCTTTGATGGTCTTTTTATAGGGCATGAGAATGCACATCTTGTTGAACTTTTCAGCAACCACAAATAGGTAGCCATGTATTTCTTAGTTGTTGGTAAACCTCCCACAAAATCCATGGAAATGTTGTCCAAATGACGATATGGTATGTAGGGATGGTAGAGGTCTTGTTTCATATTATTAAGCTTATTGATACAACAAAGTATACACCCTTTAATGAACATTACTACATCTTCCTGCATTTTGGGCCAATACACATACCTATGTAAGTTAGAAAATGTCAGCCCAACACCAAAATTCCTTGCAACCTTAGAGGCATGAGCCTCTCTGATAAGTTGTAGTCAATCACTTTTAAGAACACAAAACTTGTCGACCTGTAGAGTAAACCGTTGTGGAGATGACTGTAAGTCGTGATATCAACAACATTTGCATGACTTTGGCCTCATATTTGTTAAAACAACTCCTTGAAGCCATCATCCTTTGTATATGCCTCTTTGTATGCATCATAGATAAAAGGCTTCATATGCATCAAAGTTCTCAAAGTTGTAGTTTTTCATGTGGGTGGCTTTGAAAGCATGTTGGCCAACTTCTTTGTGTTTCCCTTCTTATACTTATTGACTAAATGAAATTGTTGTAAAAATTGCATTCACTTTGAATGTCTAGTTTGTTGTATATTACTCTAGAGCTATGGTTATTATAGTCGCTAATTATCCATGTGGATGATTGTCTCATTTCCCATCATATAGTGTTTTAATTTTTTGATCGCTTCTACAAGCGCATAGAGCTCCTTATTGTAGGTAAGGTAGTTAAATATTGTTATGAAGACCATCCAACCTAGATATATACACATGGTCCTCATTGTAGGATCAATACCATTCATTCATACATTTTATATATACATTACTATTATAAATGGATTATTTTACTATATTTCAATAATTATTGATAATTTAACTAATGAGTCGTATTTCACTCTCACATTTGGTATAAGAGCTTTTATTAAGTATAAAAGGAGTGATTTAAAACACACACACACATATATATTGTTTCATTACCTAAATTCAACTTAAGGGAAAAAAATAAATTATAAAAAAGTGCATCTCTTGATTTTAAAAAAGCAATTAAAAGTCTAAGATATTTAAATATTCAAGATCAAGAATGGACTATAATTCATAAATGAAGAAATACCTTCCTACAAGATTATTCCAATAGCAGATTGCAGATTATTTATACTAAAAGTGAGTATTCAAAGAAAATAGGTTGTTATTATTATCAACATGAGCAATAAGGAAAATTACATCAATATTAAATTGAAAAATCAATTATCAATTGTAGAACTAAATATAGGTGAAAAAGAAGATTATTTTTTTCAAAAAATAGTATGAAATTAAGGACTTAAAAGTAACAATTGATGATTGTAAATATATATCATAATTTAGTGTTGTAACTATGTTTTACAAAAAATTCGACGTAATTCTTGGTTTACGCTAGCTTGAGAAAGTGGGAACCTTCATATTATTCACAAAGAAAAAGATTTTAACTTTTCTTAATAAGAAGAAGCTAGCATTTCAGAATATTACAATGAAGTCAAATTCAATAAAACCTTCATTTAAAGACCTTAATGATATATCAAAGGTAATCACTCTGAAAAGTCAAAAGTCAAATAGCAAAGATGTAGAAAGAATTTGACAAAGTTCACTCTGATAAAAGTGAAGAAATTTCTTGCTTAAAAATTCATAGTTAAAAATTGTTTACGCAAGTCCAAAAGTCTAAATCTATGAAACAAAAATTAGAATAGGAAAATGAAGGTCTCGAGAAGAAACTCAATGAGATTCTATCAGGGAAAAAAGAAGAGTTGTGCAATTAAAATACTTTAAGCAAAAATTATTATAACAAATCAAAAGTTTAAAAGATGAGAATAAAGATATTAATGATAAAGTGGACAATCCAAAGAAAGAGGAAATTTCATGTCTAAAAAATCATAATCAAAATTTACTTACCCAAATTAAGAAATTAAAAAATGATAAGAAATGATTAGAGAACAAATTAGAAGAACTCATCACAAAAGAAATTATCGAAATATTCAAAAATCCAAGTTGAAGAAAAGGGAACAAATATTGATCCAGATAATATCACAATTCAAAATATCCCAATCCAATTAAAGTGAAGACATTTTCATATGTTATAGTATAAATGACGAAAATGACAAATGAATACTTTGTGATCTACCAAGCAACATCTATGCATGAAGGTAATTATATACACGAAGAAAATCAAGAAATCACCACAAACATGATAAGAGAAAATCAATTCAAACAAACTCCTTATCAATGCCTTAATCATAAGAGTAGACATATCAACTAGTCAACCTATCAAGATCGCCCAAGATGAAAACAACTAACCTATGTTTCAAAGAATATTGATGTTAGAAAAAATTACTTTTTGAAAAATGTAACTAGGTTCATTCTTCATAATTATCATTGTACTTGTATCATCTTATATTTCATGAGAAAGCAAAAGAAGAAGAAAAAATTATTATTATTATTATTATTTCATTAGTCAAGCATGTTCTTCATGCCTCTATGGTTTATTGATTCAAAATAATATTTGTCATGAGTCAATCTATTGTACTTGCGTCATGTCCCATTTCTACTTTTGAAAGAAAGAAGAAAAATTATTTTATTTGAGTCAAAATTGTCAATTTTCTCCCCACATGACCAAGTCGACCTTGGAAGAGACCTATTCGATCTCCTGGATGTGTATAAATACATTGCAACTCGACCTCATTTGGATTATAATTATCAAATTCATTTTTTGTACCAAGAAGAGAGAGAAATCAACGAAAAAGTCTAGCAAGAAGAGAGAAATTCTAGGGAGAGAGAGCAAAGGTCAAAGGAGAGATAATTTTGTTTCACGTGTGAATATTTTGCCCTAATTTATGTCACATGTGCTAAGATTCAAACCTATTACAGGGGCCGAAAATTTTCAGAAGTGTTGTACATCCGAAAATCAGAGTTTGACCAAGATTTGAAGAGCTTTGACTATTGTTGACTTGGTCGGATTTGAATTGGTTAAGGAAGGTTTGAAGGAGGGTTGAATTGGATCTTGTGGGAGTTCTTGGTCTTGGTTTTTGGGTCTTGGATTTATCACTTTGATCTGATTCCATAAGAATAAAATATTGGTTTGGTTCCCCCCCCCCCCGTGGGGCTTTTCCCTAGCTGGAAGCCTATACCTTATGTTCATTGTCTTTTGTCATCTTCATGGTTTATATTTTGGTAATTTTTTGATGAAAAGAACATAATAAAAGTAATGAGAATCCAACATATATTCACAAGAAATTATCAAGTAATATAAATCAACCCTAATTAGCTACCCTAGTGATTTCTCAACGTGGTATCAAAAATAAGGTAAGGAGAAAGCAACTTAAAGATCATTTTTGTTGGCTTAAAGGGGAGAATCATCCGAGCTACTTTGGAGGACATAATTTACAAAGGGCATCAGGAAAAATACTCAAATACCATCACTCATATTTAAATCCATATCTCTCCCTATCATTGAAATCTATTGGTTACTCATCATCATCTTGAAGAATATCATCATATTAACAATCTATCTTTTGAAATCTCTTTGATCGTCACTCATATTGGAAGACATCTCTATGGAAGTCATCACACAGGAAGCATCAAGATTCTTTGGAAAATCATCCACATTCTTGGAATCGTCATTCATCTTTCAAGCAATTTGAAGTTACTATTATACCAACAATCATAGAAGTCATATGATTCTAGGACATATTTGAAGACTCTTGGAATCTTGGGAGCATCAAGATATTTGAAGACATCATCATCAAGCATCTCACTCTATTGACAAGTAGCTACTTTATTTTACTTCATGTCTCAATCTTCAAAGCAAATGACTTCATTTTGTAAGGCAGGAAACAAACTTGATAGGTCATCAAACTTTCAAGCATGGAAGAAGAGAACTGATTTGGTGCTCATAGAAAATGAAGTCATGGATCACGTTCTAAGCAAAGCTAGAGAACCAGATAAGGATAAGACTCAATAATTGGCCAAGTACAATAAAGGAGAAGTGAGGGCTCAAATAATTATCATTGAGTCCATCAAAGATCATCTTATCCCTTTCGTTGAATATTTTGGCACATCTAAAGGAATCTATTAAAAATTGGTAAAACTATATGCAACCATTACTACAGGTCAGAAAATATCTTTGAGGAATCGACTTTACAAAACAAGGTTATCAAAAGTTGAAGAATTGGCCTCATATCTTATAAAAATCTCAATTTGAAAGATCAACTACAAGGGCTTGGAGAAGCCATATCCGATTCTGAATTAACTACTTGTGTACTCAATGCTTTACCTTCAGAATGGAATAGTTTTGTGACCAACATTTATTCAAGAAATGATACTCCAAACTTCGATGAGTTATGGGATTTGTGTATTATAGAAGAAACTAGATTGAAATCCAAGGGTGACACCAAACTCAACCATGAAAAGTCTTAAACATTTGTTGCTAGATCGAAGAAGAAATTTTGAAAGTTTGAAATATTTGAACCCCATTGAAATTACAACAAAAACAACAAAAATCAACCACATGGATGCCAAGACATGCCCAAAGTACAATGCTTTGGATGTAATGAGTATGGACACTTTAGAATGGATTGTTCCAAGGATCCTCAAAACAAGAAGAAAAATAAGAGGAAGGAAAGAAGTGGAGCTCACATCGCTGAAGAAAATGAAGAACCTGAAAAGAAACCGAAGAATGAAGATCATAAGGATCTTTGTTATTGAATAACTCCACCACTACCATGTGTACTAGTAATTTTTTTTCTCTTTCATTGGAAAATGGAATTTGGAATAGCATATGCAGTTACATTTATAGAAAAGTTTTCGATTTTGCAAGTTGTGGCATTATGAAAAGAGGCATAAGTTATTAGAAGAGTTAGAATATAAATAGTCAATTACATTTTATTAGAAGTGGTCATCTGAATATCTAGAAAGAGCAAGGATAAAAGGATTTGGACCATCTAGCACTTCATAGTTGATGTAGAAACTACATTGTATCTTGATAATGTAGAAGTTGTCATATAGTAGAAAGGGAACCACAAGAAAATCCACTAACCAGAATCAAGAACAATATGAAACATCATAGAAGGTTCCTCAGTGTATGGAAGAATCATAGTATCATGCAGGAGTATATTTCACTAGAATATTATGGAAGCAACATCGAAAGAAGTATATATTTTGAAGGTACAAAGATAGTCGATTTTTTGCATGAAGGTATAGTTGGAGAATTTCTCATCTTAAGGAAGGAATCTCATAATAGACATCATCTTCATGGAAAGTTAAAGAAGCAGTTTGTTGGTAGTATGAAAGGAAGAGGTATGCATATCTTTAGAAAAGGGTTCTTCAAAGAATATTGAAGGATGAGTTGGATGCAAAAATATACTTGGAAACATTAGCATGATATGTTTTTATTAGTTTGGAAAGTTAAGACTCTTCCATATGGTTATGCGATATATAGTATCATGACAGATGGGAAGAACACATGATGATATTGAAAAACATATGACATTTTCCCTTGAAGAACCTAAAAAATATAGCAATGATAACTTCAAAGGGAGATAGAAGCACAAAGTGCCTTAAAGGATCTTATAGTTTGAAATTTTCAAAGTAGCTTCACTTGTTTTGATGATGAAAAATATGTTTGGATATGGTATGACTTCTTGAAACAATATATGGAAAAAGTGTGTACATTATATAGGCAGGAAAGGGAGAAATTTGATATAGGAAGTCATGAGAAAGTTTTTTGATCACTTGATGGTATAATGGATGCTATTTTGATCTAGAAGTTCACTTTCCTCAGATGGATAGAGATATCTACAATTAGGCTCTACATTGATTGGTTTGAAAATATACTTTTGATAATAGAGATACTACAACTGATGATTAATGGAAAGTGATATAAAAGGATGATGGAAAAACCTTGTCATGAAGATAGTTTGTGAAACAGTTTGGCTCCATAAAATGTTTTACATCCAGGAAGTTCAAAGATCAACCATGATGTGATGCGAGATAGGAGCCTTGTAACTACAACTAAGTTCTGCACAAAAGTACCAGTAGCTGATGATTGAGACAAGCTAAGTTTTATGTTTATGTATATTAATTTGGCAGCCCAGTGAAAAATTCTAAGAATGGGAAGAGATTCTTCTTTTCGAGAGGACCAATTTTGACTATTGAAGTGCTCAATTTGGACAAGGGAAAGTGTATTTTTGAATTAAATCCCACATGTGCATATTTGATCATGTTTGACCTAAAACAAATTGGACACCCTTGGAAGCCTATTAATACAAGTGACCTCAACCATACTTGGACATGATCATGAGACATTCTTTTGTTCTCTTCCTTGGTTTGGCTCGCATAGGTTTGAGGCAAGTTCACAGAGATTGGTTTGCACAGGTCTGAAATTGTAGGGTTCGAAGCTCGCATCTCTGTTTTTAGGGTTTTGGGTCTCAGCCATAGGAATGTCATGGAGAAATTTTGACCGAAGCTTTTCAGCCACATGCAAGACACATCTTCCCTATGACTGGAACCTAAAGGTTGATTTTTTCAGTTAACCGCAGAGTTTAACAGTTGACCTCAATCAGTAACAGTTGATCACATGCTTCTGAATCAGGGTTTTGGATTATTGCCATTGTTTGATTCATCTCATGAATATTGTTTAGTTAATGTTACTGGATAGTTGTATGGATGGATATATGGATCATTTTACTCTCTTTTGTTGAATCATTCAAGGACAATCTAATAAGAAGAAGAATTTGAAAGGGTTTTCTCCATAGTGGGTTTTTCCATGGTCTCTGACCAATCTTGGTGTCACTATGTGTGAATGTTTTTCTTCTATCATTCCTTTATGTTCCTCTACATTGATGATGATAGTGTTCTTTCCACATAGTTGCATATATTGTTGAATAATGATGTAAATTTGAATAATTTTATGATGTTATGGGTTGAATTTAATATGGAAATAATGAAATGCAATTATCAAAGAAAATAACGATATAGCCCTAAGAAAAATTAACATGTTTTCAGAGACGGGTTGAAGAAAAGTCATTGAAGATCACCCTTATGAAGACACCTTTTATGGGAGAAAGAGAAGATAGTGGAGACCTAAAAGAATACTAGGGTTTGAAGGAAACCCTAGGAAATTTGACTGTTATGGTTTGATGGATATTATGAGGTTAGGGTTTGGAAGAAACCCTTGATTATGACAAATATTTGAGATATGCAATCTAGAAACCTTAGCATGATCAATGTCAAGATGTTCAATCACTTGTGATAGATTTGATGAAGCCATAGATGAGATAGTCTTTATTAGGCGTGGTTGTTGATGAAGTTGATTGAAATAGTGAAGGATGCATTGTCATATGGACAAGAGATGGTAATGACTCTTGAAGGTTGGTTTAAGAGGAAGTCGATCTCCTCTCGTTAAAAGATAAGTAACTTTTAGATTTGTATTACCTCTTTGTGATTGAATTCCTATTTGGGTTTATTTCTTTGATTATTACTTATATTTCCTGCATGTATGTGTGGTACTTGGATACTTATAACCTCTTGATGAGATGTGATAAGTGGATCCTTCTTGAGGATCATTTGAGATGTAGGAAAAGATGGCTAGTGCAGGATGCTACAACTACCCATGTCAAATAAGAAGGTGTGCAGGTATTTGGATGCTACAATGTATGCATGGTATATTGTTTCAATGTTATGTTTCAGTTGCAATATTGGATGACAAGGTAATCCCTAAGGTATGATGAGTATATCACCTTCAGAAATATCTCATGCATGTATATGAAAGTAAGTTTGATTAATAGCAATTATGTTGAGATGGTGCACTTGGCATTAAAAAAGTATCTTAATTTTCAGACATGATGAATTTATTGATTCTATGAAGCTACTGATCCAGGTGGCTCTAGACACCCTTAGGAGACCAAGAGGGTTGATGATAGGTAAAAATTCAAAGTGGTCGAATTGATATCGAACCAGGCTCAGACTGAAGTACTCATCACCCGTTTTCCAACGGTGCGAATGGATCTCTAATCCGAGCCCATATGGAGAAGCTAGAGTGAGCCAACATTTTGGTCAAAGTTGGGCAGTGGGCCAGGTTTAAGTGTCCCACAAATTCACCGTCAACTGACAGGGAACCTAGCTCCCGAAAAATAGGCGAAATTGTGGCCTCATTAAATTTTCCCAATGACCCTTATTTTTGTTAAAACCAAAAATGGTCAATTTTTTTTAAAACAAAAAAAAAAAATATTAAAAAATGGAGTGGTGGGCCATGAACCCCGCCACCCTCGTGGACCTTATTATATTGAAATATTAAATGTGGAGCGGCGGGCCAGACCTCCGCCACCCCCTCTGCCCATGACCTCTATGTATATGGTATATATATTTTTAAACGATGATATATATAACATAACGATTATGTGGGTGGGCAGGCCACCTCTGGTGGACCCGACCCACACCACTCCCATTCCAACGATATTGAGACACACACACACACACACACACACACACACATATATATATGTGTACCACGGTGTAACCAGAGTGGAACCTGCGGGAATTGAACCCGCCCGGCCCACGTTTTCCAACCCCATCGGGTGGCCCCATAAAATGGGGTCAACACAAAACGCACCCCAAAACACAACATACAAACCCATATTTAAATACATACCAACACATATAAATGTCAACCTATAACGAATATATACCATTCAAACGTGTAACACTGTGCCCAAAAATTAATGCACCACTTAAAATATAACACACCAAGTTAGGGGTCGGTGGAATTGGGACCCTCGACCACCCATAGCAAATTTATCACTGAAACCATTACACCATCAACCAATTTCTTGTTAACTTCGTCCTCAAAATTGTATTTAAACCTTCAATTGCAATGTGTCCAGGGCAGAATAGAGGACGGAGATAGAACGAAACAAGACAAAGGAGCCCGAGAATAGAACTGAGAGCGAGGTTCCATATAGTGGAACCATGACACGGTTCCAAGAGGCAGAATGATGGCACGTAGTTTGAGACAGAGAATATTCCTTTGATGCCCAAAGATTCTTTGGGAGGTAAAATTTCTCTTTTTCAAAATGAATTCAAGTTTACAATCATTTTTCTCAGACTTTCACAGGGAATGCAATGGAAAGGTTGGATTCGCCTTTTGAGCATCATATTTGCATATTCCCAGTGGAAGAGAACCTTCGAGAATCTTAAGGGAATCTTCTAGATTCCTTAGAGGCCGTCGGAGTCGGAATGAGGTCAACTTTATACTCATTCTTCTCAGAATTTTGCAAGGATATCAATGGTGAGATCAGATTCTTGTTTTGAGTTGCAAATTTTCCAGTCAGCCATGGAGCAGCATATTGGAGGAATCTAGGGGGACTATAAAAAATTCCCTACAGCCCAAATTTCGACAATGTCAGAATTCAGAAAATTGGAGGTCGTTCCTACACCTCTCGGCGACACGAATCCAGCGGTGCAGTCATATTTTCCATATGAGCCATATATTTTTCGACCATTTTCCAGATTGGGATAATGATGTCGGATTTTAGAGTATGGACATTCAATTTCCTGCTATTCGACGCCAAGACTTCGATGGTGTATTCAAATCCAACATCTGAGCAGCCTACTCTTCAATCAAAATCAGATTTGAAGTATATGAAGTATTGTTTCCATGTAATTCATTGATTATTTTTGTGAGATTTTTTTTTATTATTCATGCTTGATGTATGATGCAGAATATTGATTTTTATGTCATGTGATATGTATTCATCAAGGATGGTCAATTATGTTCTGAGATCCCTTTGTTTCCTTGATGGTGGGATACTCTTTGTCACCATGTGTGAGGTTGTCATGCTGATAGGAGGTTTTTATGAGTGAGAGTTCCTTGTAGGGAACGTCTCATTGAGAGGATTTTTCACTCATGTTGAGGGCACATTTCCTTGTATGACAAGAAAACAACGTCCATATACATCATCAAATTTTCCAGCACCAAATGAAGCAGCCAACACCATCAAGACACCAAGGCCCAGAGACGTAGTCCACACCAGACGAACTCCGTTATTAAATGTATTTCATTTTTTTGTGCAATTGTTGACATGTATTCCTCTTAATTATATCTGCATATGTGTTCATTAATACTTTTGATAAAATACAATTCTAATACATCACAGAAGTAAAATATCATGGGTAAATCCAGTCGCTGACGGACCTAGATCAACTACTTAGAAACATTGATTTTTGATGTGTTGATATACCAATGTTCCGCCAAGTTTTTTGGATGTGGGGGTGAGGGAGTGGGGATACGCAGGAGCGGCCTCTGCAAAATATCCCCACCAATTTTTAGGAAATGTGGGGGGATGTCGAGGTCTTAAAAATGTATAAATATAAAAATATATGATATATCATTGAAATTTTAATATTTATAATGTAATTGTCTTTATCATTATATAATATATAACACATACATCATGAAGGATAAATGATAAATCGATGAATCATATATAATTGAAACAAATTTAAAATAAAAAGCATGAGATCATATAATCATACATCATACACATGAGTTTGTAACTGTACAGTGTAACTACTAACAATGTACAATGAAAATAAATGTTTGAAATTTTAAATTTTAAACCATACTGAAGTTCCAACTATGAATATTGGTAACTAAATATTGAAATAAAATTCAAGTATGATATGTCAAGAGTTAAATCTTTAATATTTATAGATTCAAGACTCAATTCTAATATATCATATATCAAGATTCAAAATAAACTGAAGTCTACAACTGAGGCTTGAAACAGAAAAGCAAATAAGTTAATAACATAACATATCCAATGATAAATCATAAATGAGCATAATTTCTCAAGGTAATTCCCTAATAGTCTATGCATCCAGTTGTTGTATGAATATACCAAGTTCAACCATGTCACCATCCGAATCAAAATCACTTGTATTCTCAAACATCCTAAGTGGTACACCAACCAACCCCGTCTATGTCTCATCAAGCCTCTCCTTTGTATCTACCTGTGCATCATCCTCTGGATCAACATCCCATCGTGTTTTTGGTCCCTTCAAATACTCACGTGTCTTCCTATGCTCATGACATAGGGAACTGTGCACAACAACTAACTTCTCAACCCTTTTTTAGGTAAGCTTGTTCCTTTTGTTAGAGTGGATGAAGCTATATGTGGACCAATTCCTCCTTGCTACAGAGGAACTAGAAATCTTAGACAATAAACACATAGCTAGATGTTTGAGTTCTAGAACAACATCCCCCTTCATCCCCCACCAACCAGTCGGGTCTTCTTGGGCTATATTATGCGATATGCCCAAGCACCACGTGTGTTGTAGGGGCCACTAAGAGATGCAAACTGAACAAAATTTCTTTGAAATTTTTCCCCCTCCTCCTCATCGTACGTCTTTGCAATTGCAAATAGGAATCCATTCTTTACCTTAGGATCATCAATAGGAGGCACTCTCTTAGGCCTTTCAACATACCATTTTGGGTTTTATGCATATGTTTCCATGTGCAAAGGTGTTCATGTGATCCCACCTACGCTGAATGATGGGTTGAATATGGGATATATATAACTCTAATGAGGGCTCGCTCTGTTGAATGGTTGCCTTCACATGAGCCAACATGTTATCAAAGGTCTCATAGATTTCTCCAAGACTATGAGCATCTGAATCAGTGTAACAAATGACCTCCACAATAGATCCCAAGAATGACACCAAATAAGAACAATCTTCCCACCAATCATTGTCCAACACCTAAATCCTGACCTTATTCCCTCAGTCTATCTTTGATTTTGACCACCTTCACCACTCTGGACTCATAGCCAAGGATTGTAGTGGTGCTTGTACCTCTAACATCCTCTCCAATAAGATAATATAAGATAAGATAATTATATTTATGTCCAGCTAATAACCACAAAGTAGGTCAAAGGGACTGTTGAGTACAATGATGTCCATATAATGCAGGAGAACCAAACAGTCTCCTATAAAAATACAATGCATGAATATAAAAGGTACAATAAAGGAACATAAAAATACAATGTATGGAATGCCTTGGCGAAGAATATCTAGGAGCGAATGGGTCTAAGGATCCAACCCATCTCTCCTAACATCTGAGGTTCAATGAACATTGAAGAAACTCCGCAAAGTTTTTTGGCCCGATGAAGGGTCGGTGGAAAGTGTGGATTGTCCACAAGATTGTTGCTTGGGGGAGTTCGTACATTGTTGAGGTATAGAGGACCTAGTTTGTCTCCCAGGAATGGATCTAAGATAGATTTGTTTTTGAAATCTTGTGTGGTGGGGTGAGGTTCCACGGATCCTCACTGATTTCGACTCTGGATATGAACTGGTATCAAGCGGTCTCTTGGTGCCCCTGTATGAAGGTAGTACCCTGAAAAAATGTTGTGATCCTTTGTGTGGGGTCTGGTCTGATGGGAGGCTGAATAATATGTGCTCGGAACCTGAGAGCCTCCTGCATATATAGGGCCAAACATCTCTATTTGAGATACCTGAAAAAGTTGGCGAGGGTCTGAGAATATATGAACGAGAAATGGAACCTTCCTCTAATCTCGTAGTAGATAGGGAATCCAAAAATGAAGTGCGCCTCTGTCTCCACTTCCTGTAAATGACATACCTAGCAGATTCTGTCTATTCTATCAATCTAGTGGTCTGTCTCTACCCGAAGTCTATGAGAACCTACTCTTAACTGGCTTAGAGGAAAGTGAATCGCATGCATCTAGTGGTGAAACTTATATTGGGGTCGAACAATGAGCCTGTCTCTCAACTCCAAGAATTTCTCAAGGTAGAAGGCCATATTTGGGCGCAACCCTCCCAAAGGATTGACCTAGGTGACCTGTATGAACTTCCTTTAGATTTCCCCATGATGATCTTGTTCAACTCCTATCTAGTAGGTAAAACGTGACTAGGAGCATATAAGGAATATCGAAAATGAGGGAGACGATCCAACTGAATGGCCACTAATTCCAAGAGATCTGAAACTCCTGTAAACCAACACCTAGCCCGAATCGAGGGAGTAGAATGAGAAATAGTATCAGAAGATAAATATTCCAAGTAAGGATATTTTTCCCTACTCTTTATCGAGTCTGCAAAGCCCTAGACAATATGCAAGAATGAGACCAAACTGAAAATTGTCTCAAGCCGAAAGGGCTGAGCTCCAAACTTTGCAAGGATGATGTGCTAAGGTACTGTCTATTTGCATCTAATTATGTGACAGAGAAGAAGAATCTGGACTCTCTCAATTGAATCCCAATCTGACTCAAGTAAATACAGTCCCAAAATCTCTGAGCCATATAGAACAGTGAGATGGATCAAGGTGTCCATGAGGCTCATCTCTGACGAGATGTCCTGGAAGTGATGTACAAATCACTATCTCTCGAGAATGGCTAAGGATCCATATCCTTTTTTGATCCGAAGCTGAAGCGTTGGTCGCAAAATGAAGTGAGGACCTGAGAATTTCACCCCAAGTAGGCATACGTGTGAGTGATCTCAACCTCCTCCCCTCTGAATAGAAAGTGAAGTTATGAAGTTTTCTTCACGCCATTGAATATAATAACCTTGGTTTATCTAGGTTGATCGTCAATTTTCGAATATCAAAAAATAGAGCTAAGGCATCCAGTTTCCTCTGTAATCCTTCTGGATATGAGGAGAGGAGGACCACATCGTTAGAAAATAATAGAATAGATATCAGAACTTGGTGAAGAAGGCATCCATCGATGTCCTGGATATGATTGTGTTGAAATTCCTCCAACTCATCAATATATATCCCAAACATGGTAGGGGGCAGTGGACAACCCTGTTTAACCCCAATAATGCTTCAGATGAAATCATACATCCCATGAGCCATGCGAAGATGGGAAAGGAAAAACTCATATAGGCATGTAATAGCTGTCAATAGGGTCGTCAAGATGTCAATATCTTTGAGTCTTTGGAGTAAGCCTTCCCTCGAAACAGAGTCAAAATATTTCCAAAAATATACGAAACAATAGTAGACTTCCAAAGAGCAATGTTGTGCCTCCTCAATCATGGCACGGAAGGTGAAGATGTGGTCAATGGTCTGATGAGTTGGTCAAAAACATGCCTGTCCCCGAGCTCTAATTTTTCTCTGCTCACGGTCACTGGAGAGCTTCCTATGTATAATATTAGCATACAACTTTGAGAACGTGTGACCCACCATGATCGTTCTGTAATTATTTAGATTTGATTTGGAACCTAATTTGTGGATCAAATGGATGATGTGGTGTGACCATGCCGATGGAAAACCTTCACGAACTACATGGTTAAAGAGATCAACCAAGTAGTTAACCAAAGCATGGAAACCGTGCTTAAATGACTCTGCTTGGCAGCCTTCCTCATCAGCCGCTTTGCTTTTGTTCATCACCCAAATGGCCTCCCTAATATCTCTGTCTCAGAATAGGTGACAAGAAGATTGTGGGGAGGTAACATGAATTTGGCCCTGCCCTGGAATATCATAAAGTTTGGAAGTGTGAGAGAACATGGATGTAGGGTCAAGGTTAGATGGAAGAGGGGAGTGTCAAGGAAGGATGGTATGCCAAAATTGTTGAGGGGAGTGGGCAAGGAAAGTAGAAATTTCATGTCTTATGTGATCTTCTTTAAGTTTCAAACATAATGGTGTTGGAAATCGGGAGGTTTTTCGTCTTATTATTGGATTTCCATTACATCATATTACTTGTGAGACTATTAGAATTTTTTTATTATTTTTTTCTTTATTCATCAAGTAATTACTATAAAACATGAATATCACATAAGATAATAGAACAAAAGTTATAGGCTCCAAGCTTGGGCAAAACCCCTCCAAGGGGAAAACCCAAACAAAATCTCTTCTTATAAAATTAGATCAAATGAGATATCCAAGGCCCATAACCACAAAAGCTTCCACCTCTAGATTCCAAGTCAAACCTTCGTTCCTTCCAACTGATTCATCAACAAGAGACCAACAACAAGAGATGTATCAACACAAATCTTCCACAAGCTCTAACTCGAGAATAAACCCTTTATTTCAAACTTCACCCCTCCTTATCTTCTCCATATTCTCTATGATATTTCATACCAAAAACATCCAAGTGTGTTTGTCCAAATGAGCTCCTCTTCCCTCTATTTATATAGTTCAGAGGGGGTGTGAATAGACACATTCATTGGGGCAGAGCTGATTTGTGATGTAGGTTGACTTGGCACCTAGACATAAGAGGAAATTTTATCCTAAAAGTGCCCATGAAATTTTCACGTAATTTCCATGCCATAATATGTAAACCAGTAAAAATCCTTTAAATTTAAAAAGAGGTACATGTAAATATTTTGGAGGGAAAATAAGAAAAACTATTTTTTTTAATTTTATTTTTGGGTTATCCCATTATAGGCTTACTCAAATTTCAAGTGTAGACACTCGTTGGATGCAGAATTAATTTTCACATCCAATGAGTACCCATTATGCATACTTTTGAGAATATCCACATTGACAAAAATTTAAGATAGATTAAGAAAACGTGTTGAACGCGCTCTTTTAACGTATCTTCATTTTTTTGTATCAATGTGGGCCTTCTCAAAAGTATGCATAATGGGTACTCGTTGGATGTGGAATTTAATTCCACATCCAACGAGTTTCTAAACTTGAAATTTGAGTAAGCCTATAAGGAGATAAGCCAAAAATACAATTAAAAAAAATAGCTTTCTTCTTTTCCCTCCAAAATTCATAACTCTTATTTTATTATTTGAACTTAGGAGGCCACTTTTAGGCTGAAATTTCCTCTAATGAGGGTTTTGGTCCCAAAACTACTTTTAAAAATTCATTTTTCTTTTTCTTTTACAATAGGTCCAAAATAGGACTTTGATTCTTTGACTCAAAACCTAGAAGCATGAAGAACATGCTCTTCTAGAAAAATAATAATAAATTTTATTTTATTTTCTTTTTCTTTTTACATAAAATGCATAATCATACAAATTATGAAGGCCAAAAATAGTTACATTCTCCAACATTCCTTCTTAACTAGGGAAGTATTCATAACTGTACACTCGGTACAAGATACTCTCAAACTGAAATATTCTCATAAGAAGAGTCGGATTGATAAGCCATCTTTAAGCATCAACATTATGATCAAAATTTTCAAGTTAGTAAGGCCTTAACTTGACAAGCTCTTTCTTATACAAGAGCATAACGTTGGGAGGCTTTACGTGAGCTACGACACTACCTCTACAAGGTACATATGTCCTTTTACGAATATTCTTATCTTGAGGTCCCAATCCTCAAACAATATCGGTCCTCTTCAGCTACTCTTGTCTTGGATACCTGTCTAATCCTCAAAGAGTGTCAGTTCACTTCTTATCTTAGAATTTCTATCCTCAAGAAAATCACAAATGTTTATCTAATCCTCCAACCACCATTCTCTCTCCATGGCCTTCACTTAGAATTGTGACTATTAGTCGTGGCTTAGTGCATGACACGCGAAGAAGAGAATACAAATGTGATGTTTATCACCACTCCCTCTCAACCATGATAGAGGATATCTCTATTCCCACTTGATTTAGGGAATAGATCCTCGCTCCTTCAAAAATACTAAGGAGACTTCATACTCCCTCTAAAGTATAGAGGATATTATGTCACTTCATTTTAATTAGGAAGTCATAACCACATGCTCTCTAGCTTGTTTCCATAAGTGTATCAACTACTAGTTCTTCATGGAGATAACTATATGGCGTCTTTCCTTTGTATCTCATCATATTGAGCTTTCTTTCTGCCTAGATTTTGTAGAGTCGTCTTCTCCCTTCCAGATTGTGACAGGATTCAGGCCATCAATTTTACATATCACTGCCTTCTAATAATCATCAGTGAAGGAATTATATTGAGCCTTTTCAAACTTCAAGTTATTCATAGCTTCCTTCTAACATTAAAGTGATCTTTGTTGATGAACATCAAGTTATCTTGTTACACTGCTACCTTCCAATTTCAAGATGATGATATAACCATCTTAATCCTTTAAGGATTACCAAAAACAGTAACTCAATTCATATGTTCTTTGAATCGAGTTCTAACACCAACAATTGATCTTGCTTCAATTGTCATTATGTATTTCTGCACATCTTTGTGAACTTTCTGCAAAGATGACAACTCTAAGAATTTGAAAATATGTGAATAGATTACAAGATAAAGAATAATATAGCATGCATTTTCATTAATATGCTTTGAAGACTATATATATATATATATATATATATATATATATATATATATATATATATATATATATATATATATATATATATATATACATCAATTAATTAATAGTAATAATAATAATAATTATTATTATTATTATGAAAGGAAATGTCTTAAAAGATATGACTATTCATGAAAGTGCATCCCACCTAGGTACACATACGAGACCCTCATTGTACAATCAATACCATTCATTTATAAAGTTTATATATACATTATTACTCCTATAAATTGGTTTTTCTACTATATTCCAAGTATTTTAGATCATTTAACCCATGAGCCATATTTGGCTATCATAGAAATACTTTGAAATGGTAGCATAAATGCCTTCTTCCCTCTAAGACCACTCCCATGGCATACCAACTCACATTTGTCTCCACCTTGAAGGGTTGCTGTAGGTTTGGTAATGTGAGAAACATTGTTTGGTTGATTTATTTTTCAACTCTTTGAAAGCTTTTTACTAACCCTCCCCCCATTGAAAGCTCTTGCCACATTCTATAATGGTGTGGAGTGATGCAAATATTGTTGAAAATGAAGCTATGATTTTCCTCAGGTGTAGTGGTTCCTCAAAGTAACTCATGATTTAGAAACATTTGAAGACACTAACCACTGCATGATGACCTCCGTCTATGCATGGTCTATCTCAAGCTTCCCTCCCCCAACCACATAGCCTAAATACACAAAAGACTTTTCGATTTTAAGTTAAAATTCTAAATTTTTTCAATCATGACATCAAAAACCAAATATCATGACTACAAAAAACATGAAAGAACACAGTTTTGAAATGCGAAAGTGGTGATGTGTCATCAATCTTTTTTATTCGGGTTAAAATTCTAACATTTTCCAACCATGTCATTGAAGACCAAATATCATGAATATGCAAAAATTTAAAAATTATCATCTAAAGTAAATATTGGTTCTAACAAGAGCAATTAACTTTTTTTTAATGTTAAAAGTATAGCTCATTTGAAATTTTAGCCTAAAACAACTTGACCCCCTTTTCAATGGAACATTAAGATTGCAACAATTTTTAAATATGGTTTATAAAATCAGCAATAATAAAATAAATAAAAAACACTTTTTTAAAAACGATAGTATAACATAGATTTTTTAAATTCTCCTAATGAAAAAAAAACAAATATTTTAATTTTTTTTTAAGAAAAATCAAACTAAATTAAATTATATTAAATTAAAATATAAATATATTCAAAAAAATATTTAAAAACAAATTCTTTTATAAAAAATTATATATATATATATATAGAAAATAATTAAAAATAAGGGGTGGTGGGAGGGGGAGAGGTACTCTATGGCCCAAAGGAATTTAAAGTTGTAGAGTATTCATGGGGCTCAAGATTCATGACAACAACCAAGCTAAAGTTTATGCCCTCTACTAGGGAATTTAATTAAGCAAAGAAAATTTGATAGCTTCTCTCACTGTATTGGGAGACTCCCTCCTTATTTATGATTTGGTGAAGGGTTCTCTTCAATTAGGAAACATTAAAAAATCTTACGAAAAGAATTATGAAATCAGCAGAAGGGTTCTCTTCAATATCATACTTCCCTGTTCTCTGTGATTTCAATAAAGATGTGGACTTATGTGATAATGAAGGGTGTAAATTAAGATTGTGAAATTTAAAAATAAATGGTTGAATCAAGTCGTCTCCTATTCCTAAGAGCTAAATGGATTGGCATTGTATAATTATGAAGGATTGCATTATCAGTCAATAATAGTATGCCATGTAATTTTTTTTTTCAATGAGTCAATTTTGTAAAATTTATACCTACAGAACATTTTTTATTGTTCATTTGGAGTCTTTTTAGAAAAAAATTGTAATTTTTCTAAAAATTTAATTTTAATTTAAAAATTGAAAAAAAAACAAAACAAAACAAAAAACAAAAATACAAAAAATACAAAAATAAAAAATAAATAAAAATGCAAATGCAAATAAAAAAATGTGAAAAACACCATTGAATATATATATCTATATATATATATATATAAAGAAATAAATTGAGGGGAGAGGAGAGGTACTTTATGGCCCCAAGGAATTTAAAGTTGCAAAGTATTCATGGGGCTTAGGATGCATGAAAAACAACCAAGCTAAACCAAAGAGCCAAAGAAAATCAAGTAGCTTCTCTAACTATTTTGGGAGACTCCCTCTTTATTTAGAATTTAGAAAAGAGCTCCTCTCTGAGGAAAAAAACATTCAAAAGTCTTATGAAAATAATTTGGAAACTAGTGGGAGGTTCTCTTCAATATCATATTTCCATGTTCTCTGTGATTTCGATAAAAATGTGGACTTATGTGCTAATGAACGGTGTAAATTAAGATTGAGAGATTTTAAAATAAATGGTCGAATCAAGCCTTCTCATGTTCCTTACAGCTTAATGGATTGGCATTGTACAGTTATGAAAGATTGAATTATCAATTAGTAATAGTCTGACATGTAAATTTTGTTTTCTGGTGGGTCAAATTTGTAAAGTGTATACCTAGAAAAACCTATATTATCTTTTTCTGTTTGGAGTCCCTCTATACAAATATTTAAGGCTCCAATTTTTTTTTTTAATATAGTTACGTACTACCTAACATTTAAAAAGAAAAAAATTAAATTAAATAAAATAAAAAAAACAAAAAAAACAAAAAAACAAAAAAAAAAAACAAAACAAACACAACTTTAAAAAATGTCATAATAAAAATCATATATATGAATGAGTTATTTGTTTTATGTTTTTAAATTGATTTTTATTGTATGTATGTATGTATATATAGTTATTTTTAGGCGTGCAAAAGAGTACATTGTAAATAGTTTGGGTTAAAACTCTTTTATTCTTAATTAATTTGCAATTTTTTATAAACTATTTCCAAAGTTTATTAAAGTTTGTTAAAATTAAATATTAAACTAATTTTTAGAATTTGAAAATTATGTTTTGGATTTTTAAAATTTGAATTTCTAATTTTTATTGGTGGATGATTAATTTTATATGCTTTAAAATCATTTTTTCATAATTAAAAATTGTTTAAAAAAAAACCTCTAATGACAAGTGTCTTCATAAATTAATTATCCAAAAACTAATTCAAATATATGGATTTTTCCATAGTTAAATTTTTTTTTCCATTCATTATCATACTTATTTTTAACAATAAATATTTATTAACGTATACTCATTCTTTGTTTGTTTTTTATTAATTGTTGTATTTTCTCTAATAACAATATTTTTTCACATTTTTCCATTAATATATTTTATTAATCATAATATTTTTACTATTGTTTAATTACTTAATTGTTACTGACTTTTTTTCATAAAATTATATTATTATGTACTAATAAATTATTATCAATTTGATTCCTTCTCCACCAAAGTTATGGTATTTAAATCATACACTTAATATAATTAAATTATATGATCACACTCATCTCATAAATTTTTTTTTATTTTTTTTTATATAAAAAACAATTACTAAGCAACAATTTTATATATTATACTTATTAAATATAATTTTTTAAATTTTTATTATTATTGTTATTTTAATTATTATTATTATTATTATTTTAAATTGGTTTTTTTTAATTACTTTAATTTTTGTTATTATATATAACTTTAAAAAAAAATTAATATTTGATATAATATAATTTTTACTTTATTTTATAGCACTTCCTTTTATATAAATGTGGTTGTGAGAACCCAACTCTTTCTTTGTAATCCCTGGATCTACTAAATGAAGTAATCAAAACGAGAAGCAGATTAATATTTTAGAGAGATATCACGATCTACATATCTCTATTTGATATTATTTAAAATTTTGGTATTTTCAAAAAAAAAATGGTTTGAAAAATATATATTATATTATATTTTTTAATTTTCATTTTTAATGAGTTTGTTTATATTAGTGATTATTTTCTACAACGCAGTTTTAAAATATGGAAATTTTAGTGTTATATTGAAAAGTGGTTTTACTTCTAGCCATACATTTCAATTTCATGGTGGGTTTTTATATTTGGGTTGCAAAGTTATAGATTGTTTTATGTTGAGATTTTAAAGAAGTTTTAATTTTATCATTTAAAAAGAATAAGTTGAATTTGGTTGAGTCATTTTCTGAATTAAGTGTTGATTTTTTAGAGTTTTTGTAGTTATGATATTTGGTCATTAATGTTGTGGTTGAAAAATGCTAGAGTTTTAACCCTAAAAAATTGTAATGTTCCCAATTGCTTAAGAGGCATATGGGGACCTTTGCTAGCTTGTTAAAATTACCGTAGGTTAAGGCGGGAAAAAAAATAACTAAGGGAACATGATTCTCTTAGGAAAATCATCATAAATGCTAAAGTGACACAATTGGTAACATGTACCAGGTTAATGAAGAGTCACTTTTAATTTATTAAGTGAAAAAACCACTAAAGTGATTTTATAAAAATAAAAGGGTAAAAAAGAAGCAAAAGTGGCAGACAAGTTATAAAAGGGGGAAAATGAGGTTTTGCCAATTTGAGAAAAAAAAAATTGGAGAGCTCCTGGAGAAGAGCCTAAGGTTTTGGAAACCATACTTTCACATAACTAGTTTTGGTGTTGAAACCATACACCCTAGCTAGTGGAAGTGCGGAATCAAACAAATTTAACCTTTGGGCTTCATTGAAGAAGAATATTTGAGGAAGAAAGAGGAAATAAAGGTTTTATCAGTTGATTTTGTCATTTAAGCTTTAGTTTTTAATTTAGCTTTGAGAAGTTGAGCTACCAAGTTGAGTGTGGTTTGAATTTCATATAGGATGGGGTTGATTTCTTCGTTGAAGAGGGTTGAGTTTACTCTTCTTAAAGGGGGTCGAAGTCCTATAGAAAGTGAGTTGAGTTTCCACTGTTGTATGAGGATCGAGTTCCCATATTTCAGTGTTGGTCGAGTTTTTAAGTTTAACCTCATCTAAAGAGGGACGAGTTCCCTCCATCTACACTATTGGTCATTTTCCTTAGTTACTATGACCAAGCTAGTTGAGTTAAAGGTCGAGTCTATCTACATTGACTGTTGGATGAAGTGTTGGGTACATGGATGAGTTTTACTATCAACTGCTAGTCATATTTCATACTAGCCATATCTCTTTGTGGGTTCGGGATACCCTTTTATCTGTTGGTCGAGGCACTCATTAAAGGCTGAGTTTATATGTTGGAAAGGGTCAAGATTTATTTGTTAGAGACTGAATTTCTAATATGATGTATGCCAAATTTATAATTTGTGAGGATGGGACGAGTATCTTCCTATAGTTGGCTCATATCACTGTATATTTAATTTTGAAGTTGGTTGTGGATAAAAGACCTCTTGAGCAGCATATAACCCAAGTTCTTTATTCATTGGATTGTGTCTTGTCAATTTCCATTGCAATGATATGTTTTTGAGCCTTTATAAATCCACTGTATAATCTATGGTGTTATAATTCAATGAAGGATGATGACATTTAATGGTTTTCATTTTTATGTCAGTTATGTTTACCTTTTTTCTATAGTTGATATAATCATTGTGATTTTATTCTAAAGAAATTTTATAAGTCTTTGTATTGGCACTGCACATTCTTTTGAGCCCAAACAAAGAAAAATACCTACAACATATTGTATACCAATTTTTTGTCAAAACACCACAGTGAATGAAAAAAATTAAACTCAGAGGTTCTCGTGAGTTGTTCTAGGGTATTATTGAGGGGATATCTTACAGTGTTATAAGAGCATGCTCTTGGACAACTATTGGATTTGAGGGGAATCCTTTAACAAATATTTGATGAGTCACGAAGAGAAATGTTTCAGTGGTGTCACTTATAGGAGTTATTAAACCAGAGAACTCACTCCTTTGTGGGAAGAACAAGAAGAAACATCTAACAAGGGAAGAAGGGAAGAGGAAACTCTTGAAACAAAGAGAGAAGCAAAAGAACCACTTCTAAAGGGAAAATAAGTCATGGGTGACAAAGAAAATCAAGATTTCAACAGTTTTCTTAGTGTCCTGAATGACTTGGCTAGGGGTTAAAAGGAGATGGTGCAGTTGATGAGGAACTTAGGAAGCAAAGGGGGTTCCAAAGAACTCCAATAGGGGAGCCGGCCAATAAAGATCCCAATAATGGTGAGGGGTCTAATAGTGGAGAGGCTATCCATGCACGAACAACCATACACAACCATCACCACATATATAGAAAATCTTACAGACCCACCATGCCACGATTTCTCAATGAGACGAAATTTGAAAAAGTGGAGCAAAATGACCAAGGAATTCCATTTGGGGATTATTTGGTAGAGTATACGAGGTTGGGATGATATTTCCAAACTATCATGAGCTTCACATATTTCTACAACCTTCATATGAAGAACAAGCTTAAGAGTCTGCAAAAGGAAATGAGGTAGAATAATGAACTCCAAAAGACACTTGGGAAAGTGTTTATTATTTGTTTTGATGGGTCATCGAGATGTTGAGCTAGATCATGGGTTTACAAATTGGACATTTAATTTCACTTACACCAGATGATTGATATTGATGTCATTAAATTGGGTACACTACATCTGGAAGGGGAAGCCCATGGGGTGGTAGTATCATGGGTTAGTGACCATGGGACATGTAAGAATCACCTCATACATCGAGTTTACTCAGAGGCTCATAGATAACTTTAACAAGAAGGATATGTAGCTTCACTTTAGGGAGTTGTATCAATGCAAGAAGAGAGGTAGTCCAAAGACCTACATCTTAGAGTTTCATAGATTAGCAGTTATGGTCACGAACATTTCTGAGGCTCGACTAGTGATGTTATTATTGGAGGGGTTGTATGAGCCTCTACATGGTTGGGTTAAAGGTTATAAACCTACCACTCTTCGTGATGCATTTAAAAGAGCCATGGACATGCAGGATGTTGTTCCTAAGAGCATATTCCCTCATAATCCTTCCTTTCCCCAAAAGAATAAATAATTCAAACCCTTTCAAAAGGTGGGGACCTGGTAACCGAGGTTGGACGAGGAGACCTAGAATGATTTGAGGAAGAAGAAGCTTTGTTTTAATTATCAGGAGCCTTAGGCACCAGGGCACAGGTCTGTGTGAAAAGATAATTTGGGCAAGGTCCACTATATTGAGGTGTATTCATAGAGTGATAATGTTGATGAATATTATGAGCCAATATTGGAGTAGGCACAAGGACAAAGATATCATACAGTTAGAGGTGAGACTTCACGGTCTAGGGGAAAAGCCCTTATTATCACATCCATGTTAGGATTCCCCGGGTATCATACTTTCATAGTTAGAGGAATTTTTGAAGGACACAAGGTGACAGACTTGATTGATGGTGGGGCTTCCCACAACTTCATAGATGCAACCTTGTTTGATTGAAGAGAGGTCCCAACATAGGAATTTGACGACGTCGCAGTTGTTATACGAGGTGGCCATTAGATGGAATGCACTAGATATGTCCCCAAAATTAAGCTAACCATGGGGAATTATATAGTGAAAGATTATTTCTTCGTGGTGGACGTACCAGAAATCGATGTGGTGCTAGGAGTTCAGTGGCTCTATTACATTGGGTCATACACTACCAACCATAGGAACATGCAGATGCAATTCATTGACCCATCAGATGGCAAGAAATCAGTTTTGAGGGCCATGCACCTATATCCACTGAATATAGTGTCATCTAAAAGCATGGAAGAAAAATTGCAGTGGGCTAACATTGAGTTGGAAGTCGAGTGCTTCATTATATATAGTATACAACCTAAACAACCTAAACAACATCCAGACGACTTTCAGGTATTTCTCCGTAAACACTAGAATTTTTTTTCTAACACTCCTCCAGGTAGACCACCAGAAAAAGGTTTTAAACATGTTATAGAGTTGAAGGAAGGAGTAAAATTTGTCATCACTAGCCCCTACCAACATCCAAAGTTCTATAAATATGCGATTGAGAAGGCCATTGAGGATTTTTTGAGGTTGGGTCATATTTTTCCTAGTTCTAGTCCCTTCACTTCCTCATTGGTGATGGTTAAAAAAAATGACAGTACCTTGTGAATGTGTATTGAGTACCAAGATCTTAACAAGAGAAACAAAAAATTGGTATCCCATCCCCAAGATAGATGAGTTGATGGATGAGATGAGGGGAGATAAATATTTTTCAAAGATAGATCTTCATTCAGGATACCACTAGATCCAATTTGAGGAATAAGACAGCCCGAAGACTGCCTTTAGATGCCACTATGGGCAATACAAGTTTTTGGTTATGCCATTTGGGCTAACCAACAAACCTGCAACTTTTCAATGATATATGAACCATGTTTCAATAACAATTGTGGAAGTAATTTTTGGTATTCTTTGACGACATAATTATCTACAACTAGACTTGGGAGGAACATCTTGCACACTTGCATGAGGTATTGGGTATTCTAGAGGAGTAGAAGCTCTACACAAAAGAATCCAAGTGTTTTTGGGATGAAAAATATGCTCTACATAGGGCATGTCATAAGAGGTAATAGGGTGTAGGTGCACTAAGAGAAAATTAGGGCTATTATTGAGTGGCCTACCCCAAAAATGTGACTGATCTAAAGAGATTCCTTGGTTTGTACACATAGTACAAGAAGTTTTTTGAGGGATCATCACAGCTAGCAATGACTTTAACATGTCTCACCAAAAAGGGGGATTTCAGTCGGTCTGATGAAGCACAAGAAACCTTTGAAAATATGAAGCAACTGATGAGTTCGTGTCTTGTGCTAGCATTGTCAAATTTCACCCAACCATTTGTGTTGGAATGTGGTACTTTGAGGACAGGGATAAGCGCAGTTTTGATGCAAAATCACCAGCCCACAGTGTTTGAGAGCCACAAACTTAGGGACTATGATCATAACTATTCAATTTATGACAAGAAAATTCTAGCCATAATACATGGCTGGAAAATTTTAGGAAATATTTGGCGGGTAACAAGTTCAAAGTGAAGATAGATCATAATAGCTTGAGATTTCTCATGGAATAGAAAGAGTTTTGTGATAGAGAACAAAAATTGATCAGCAAGTTACGAGCCTATGACTTTGAAATTGAATATGTCAAGGGAAAAAAAAATTGGTAGTAGGCGCCATTTCTAGAATGTCGCCAACTCTCTCACTCATGGAGATTACCAAGGATTGGAAGTCACTCCTACTTGTAGAATAATCCAAAAATAATTTTTCTGGTGAGATTCTGGAGTGGTTGATTCAAGATGATAAATTCTGAGTCATAGATGACACCATCTACTACAAGAACCGAATCTATTTGGTGCCAAAATCACAACTCAAGGAGAAAATTATGTATGAAATTCATAGCTCACCCCTAGTAGGACACCCGAGGTACTTGAAAACCTACTAGAAAATCAACAAGAGATTCACCTGGAAGGGTATAAATATGGATGTATTGAGGTTTTTGAAGGAATGGAACGTCTACCAACAAAAAAATGTCGAACCGTTACTTACTCAGTAAGGTTGCTACAACCACTCCCCATCCCTGAGAAGAAATGGGAGAGAATTTCCATGGAATTCATCACTAGGATAACTCAACTAAATGGGAAATAATACATATACATAGGGGTGGATATGATTACGAATTTCATGTACTTATTTTCCATTATATCAAAATACTTGTCAACATA
Organism: Pinus albicaulis; assembly: GCA_034641835.2. NCBI lineage: Eukaryota > Viridiplantae > Streptophyta > Pinopsida > Pinales > Pinaceae > Pinus > Pinus albicaulis. The sequence goes on along the minus strand of CM076581.1, from coordinate 383,638,012 downwards.
GGTGGCAGAGATGTTCTTCAAAGAGTTCTTCCAATTTCATGGGCTACAAAAGACCATTATGAGTGATCAAGAGAGTAGATTTATGGGAGGATTCTAGCAATAAGTATTCATACTTGTGGGTTTGGATCTAACACCAAGCACTAGTTACCACCCACAAACCGATGGGTAGACCGAGATAGTCAATAAATGAATGGAGGGTTATCTCAGGAACTATGTATCTGCCCAATAGAAAGCATGGGTTAAGTGGTTGCATTTGGGGGAAAATTGTTATAACACCACTTTCCATATATTGATTTGGATTATTCCCTTTAAAGCATTGTATGGATATTATTCCCCTTGTTATCACCTAATCTGGACCTCAGGCTGAAAAAGGAAAATCAGGGTAACATCTAAACCACGCTCAGCCTTGTAGCTAGCCCTACAAGGTCAGGAGAGGGCTCTCTCCGTGAAAGGATATTCAACAAAGTACAATTATAAACTGATTTTAGGCTAGCTATAAGAATGGGAATTTTTTTTAATGAAATGAATGAATTTTTTAGGGATGTGTGGGACAAATGGAACAGTTTGAATCATGGAATTAAATCATGGATACATGTTATCTCATGGGGATAGGTAGGCAGGAAATTTCATAAATTAAGTTTAATTAAGGATGGAATGGAAAGACTGGTGAGGAGCTGAAAAGGGCATGGGAGATGGATCCTTTTCAAACAGAAGAAAACACAGAATATTGAATGATTTCCCAAGGCAGAGAAATAAAATGGATTCTACCTTTCTATCTTGAAATCATTCAAAATAGAGATGTTTATGAATGAATGGAACACATAAAAATTTACATATGAACACAAGGAGAGAAAAAATGCTAAATTTCATACCACATGGGTCCCATAAATCAAAGCTGCATCTCTTTATTAATTCCCTGTCCAAAACTGTTTACAATGGAGCGCAGAGCGTTCTCCTTGATTTCCACACTATTCCCCTACTTACTGATTTACAGACTGATTTTCAAATGATTTACAATTACATTAAATTGACTGAAATGTGGGAACAAGATCTGAAGAAAAAGGGAGTTGTTTTAACAGCTGAAGAACTGAAATCCGAATATGGGAAAGAAACCAACAAACTGCCCCTGAAAAGAAGGAACAGTAATACGTTTTTAGCTATCTAAAGATTTGATGTTACATCCAACGAATGAAGTAGGAGAAATCTATAGAATAAATTTCATTTAAACCGTTGTCGAAGGTGTCTTACTATTTCATATTTAATTCCTCAGCCCTTTGACTGTTTCTCACTGTTTTTATTCCTTGAAGAAAATTGCCTTTGAAATTAAATAAAATGAAATTATGCCTTTAGTGAAGGGAGAAACCAATTTTGAATGAGAAAGAGGGAAGGGAAAGGAGGTGGGGCCCACAAGCGATCGCAAATCGCAGTCGGAGGAAAGGAGGGGATGCAATATATAATGGAGTGTTTTAAAATATATGGTGCAATCGCAATCGGGATCGAAGGAAAGGGGGAGGTGTTATGAGGATTTAAAATCTTCCGATGCGATTGGGATTAGTGTAATAGGGATAAGCCAAAGGGTAATGGGGTAAAACAGAATTAAAAATGTTTCGGCGCTTTGCAAAGGAGAGAAATGATTTTATATTGAAAGAGCGAAGGGCTTGTAAGGTGGGACCGGGGTAACAATCGGAATCAGAATCAGAAGAGGAGCGGGGTCAAATTTATTACACAACGGGATTTTCCCGATGTGATGGTGAATAAATGATGGGGTAAAGGCTTTTGTAAAACAAATTAAAACGAAATTTTAAGTTTTACAAAGGAAAGGGCTCGTTTATATGAATGGGAAGAAAAGATTTAATGGTGGGACCGGAGGGCCAATCGCAATCAGAATCGGGAGAGGGAGCGAAGGAAAAGCACGTATGGAAAAGGCTGATGCGATGGCGCGATGGTTTGTGAGCCATCTGATCGGAAGGATAGATCGACGGCGGAGGTGCAATCGGGAGTTTTCCATCAGCAGAACTTAATCGGAGGGGATCAATCGCAAGCACCAATTGGGATAGAGCGATAAAGTATGGACCGTCTGATTGTCGATCGGATCGACAGTTAGGATGTAATCGGGCGGGGTTCAATCAGAAGGGACTTAATACAATCACATCGGAGTTTTTACCATGGGCCAATCGGGGTGCACCGTTTAAATGTTGTGATTGTGATTTCGGAAAGGGAAAAGGATTTTGGATCGATGGGGATTATATGATATAGGAATTTTAAAACTTTATTATAAAGTTCAAAGGTATGGAGGGGAAGTGGTTATTAAATCGAATGGGATTTATAATAAAGACTTCGTGATTATGTAATCAGAACGAGAAAAGGAAACATGACTTTATAATAAAAACTTTAAAATGTTTATTATAAAATTTTAAAGGAGTATGGAGGGGAAGTGTTTTAAATAAATCACACTATAGATTTAAATAAGTCAAAAGAATTTACAAATGTGATTAAGCCGTCAGGTAGGGGAAAAAGGGTTTTTACAAAAGAAAACATTAAAAAAATTTATGAAATAAAGTGTAGGAGGGAAATGGGAAAAGGGGAGGGTTTAGGTTATTCCAAGAGTCAGTTTTGAGAGTGTAATATACCGTTGGAAAGCTCTTTCCGAGCTCTTTCTGATGGACATACTTGGAACATAATTTGACACTGAAAATGCTGTAGAAAGCTTCTCTGAAAGGCAGGGTGATGACTTTGTGGAGATAGCAACTTCTGAAGTGTGACTTATTACATATGATGATATAAAGTTACATAATAGATGATAATAAAGGAAAAGTATCATTTTTTCACCTCAAAACATGGTTTTGAGGTAAAAATTACATCAAACTGAATAAAACATCTCTTTGATCTTCCAGGTGCTGTGAATTTGAGTTTATTGACTTCCTCATGACCTTGCTGATATTTATTGACACTTGAATCATTAATTTTACCATGATGAGATCCTAGAACATAATGAGACCCATCCTATGACCTACTGACATGACTCACAAAGTGAGAGTAACTCATGACTAAAGACTATAGAGAGGAGAATCAACAAGTTTCACATGAGGGAAAACTGATGAAAAATCACTACCATCAATGGATCCATGACCTAGCGGAATGGTGAAAATTTATTGTATGGGACTCCTAATATGAAAATGAAAAAGAGAAATTTTGATCACTGGTGGCAGTATGACTAGACTAACACTAACATTTGGCTCCAATGGGGATGGTAGCTCCTTGGAGGTGCCAAGAACACTGTAGACCAAGTAGCCTTATCCATTGGGCATGGAGTCAAAAATGTTGAAAACTGACACAATGCAAATTGATTCTAACTCAATACTAAGACTGAAAACTTAAATAAAACCAAACCATACACATGACATTCAAGTTTTATAGCCTTCCTCGAGCCCCAAACTTCAATGACTGTGTACTTGAATTCTGACCAAAAATAACATGGTATATACAATGATTATGACATAGCTTCTGATCCATTATCTTCAGCAATGGTAGTGCTTCAAAAGTCTACCATTCACTGCTCCTCCAGGGCAATCTTGGCCATCCATTTCTGAAAGCAAGAAAGCATTCTATCCCCTGTATGCTGAAATCTTGTATGGTCCTTTCCACAGGTTGTCAAACTTACCATGCTTCCCTTTGTCCTCATTTCTTGCATCCCATCTCAACACCACATCATCCAACTGAAACCTTTCTGCTTTGGTCTTTTGATCATAGATCTTCTTTATCTCCTCCTGCAACTTAATAGCGTTCTGTGACACTTCCTCGTTTGTTGAGGGTGGATCATCTGACTGATCCTTCGTTGATTGTCATCGTCTTCACTACCAACTTCTTGCAATAGTTTCATGACTAGCACTGTAAGTGATGTAGGAAAGATAGCATCAGTACCATAAACCAATTCAAAAGGTGACATACCTATAGATTTCTTGTTGTTAACTCTGTCTGCCCACAATGCGTTCATGAGTTTTCGATGCCAGTTTCTTTTGTTTGCCTTCAGCATTTTCTTGATTAAATTTATCAAAGATTTATTTGATGATTCCGCCAGGCCATTTCCTTGTGGATAGTACGTTGTTGAATGGCCCATCATAATGTATATTTGTCGCAGAAATCCACCATCTTCTTAGATCTGAACGTTGTTGCGTTATCTGTTATAATTTTGTATGGGAAACCAAAACAAGATAAAATATTTGATTCTAGGAATTGAATAATTACCGTATCTGTAGCTTGCCTTGCTGGGACAACCTCAATCCATTTAGTAAAGTAATCCGTACCTATCAATATCCATCGATGTTGTGTTGATGACGCGGGATGGATTTCTCCTATGAAATCGAGTCCCCACTACTGAAAAGGAGCGTTAACTGTAATTGGTTTCAAAGGAAGAGGAAGAAGTTTCCTTTTTCCTTGGAAAATTTGGCATTCATGACAATTCGTCACCGTTTTATACAAATCTGAAAATAACGTGGGCCAATAATATCCTGCTCTCAACACTTTGTTAGCTGTAGTTTTCCAAAACAAATGACCACCACAATCACCTTTGTGAAAGTCATGCATTACCTTCTGAGCCTCTTCTTCAACCAAAAAATTAAGTAGAATACCTCCTAGATCTTTCCAATAAATAGCACTGTTTAAGATACAGTATTAAGCATATTTAAGTTTTAGCCATCTACCTTTACTCTTAGACATCCCTGGAGGTGGTGAAAGATGCTTAAGAATATAACCAATATCTGAATACCATGGGGATTGTAGGAAAATATATGAAACTGGAACAAGCAAACCTTCATCTTCATCCTCTGACATTGCTATTATGAGGTTTATATCCAGGGCACGCAGATTTGATTGGGCCATTAATTTCGCCAAGCCTTGCAGTTTGATCAACTTTGTGGGTTTGATCTCCAAATTGTACTCCAACATAGCTGCTATCCACTTACCTCTTCGACCTTCTGGATTAGTTTGCATCAACACATCCTTCACTGCTGCATTAGGAACATATGCTATAGTATGTGAATGCAGAATATAGACCCTAAAATCCTTCAATGCCTTTATAAGAGCCAATGCTTGTTTTTCAATAATATTATACCTCAAAGCAGCATCTCTAATAGTCCTACTGAAAAAGGCAATTGGCTTTTCAAACTGATCTCTCTTTTGCATCAAAATAACAACCATAGTATGCTCCAATGCAAATGAAAAAATAATAAAATCTTGAGTGTAATCGGGACTAATCAAGACTGGGGCATTGGACAAGGAAAACTTTACCAGATTAAATGACTTGATAGCTTCCTCACTCCATTTGACAGTGCTATCCTTCTTCAACATGTTAGTAATTTCTCTTAGATGTTTAGCCAAATTGGGTATAAATCTGCGCAAGAAGTTCATCTTACCATTGATTGCTTGAATCTCCTTTTTGTTTCGTGGAAGGTCTGTGTGCTGAATTGCCTCTACTCTAGATGGATCAATACGGATACCATCTTTAGATATGATATGACCCAGCAACTTGCCTTCATCCATGGCAAAGAGACTCTTATTTGGATTAAGAGAAATCCCAAACTATCTACATCGCTGAAACACAACCCTCAAATGGTGCAAATGCTCATCATCAGAACTAGAAAATACTGTCAGATCATCCAAATAAACAACAAGAAAAACATCTTTTTCATTGGCAAAAGAAATTTCCATTGCTCGCTGGAAAGTAGCTCCAGCGTTCTTCAGTCCAAATGGCATTTTGGCATACTGGAAGGTTCCCCAGGGTGTTGTGAAGGCAGTTTTGTCTTGGTCTTTCTCATGCACCAAGATCTGATTATAGCCTGAGTAGCCATCAAGTAGTGACATCCTAGATGCTCCAACTACTCTCTGCAGAATATGGTCCATCTTCGGAAGTGGATAATTATCCTTTAAGGATGCCTTATTCAAATTCCAAAAATCTATGCACAACCTTATCTCTCCTGTCTTCTTGCGTACCAAGACCAAATTTGAAATCCAGTCAGAAAATCTAATAGGAACAATGATACCAACTTTTTATAATCTGTTTACCTCTTTTTCAATGGATGGCAGTAGCTTCGGATTTATTCTTCTTAGCTTCTGTCTAAAATGCTTCTGATCCGGCTTGATGGGAATAGTATGCTGAATTATGTTTTTTTCATACGCCTTCAAATCTGAATAATCCCATGAAAACACATCAGAAAATTCAGAAAGAAATTTAACATACTTTTCCTTTACCTCAGGGGACAATGCCTTTGAAAACTTCACAAACTTGGGCTTGTCAGGCGTTCCGAGATTCACATCTTTCACTCCTTTCTCAGTAGGCACCAAGCTTGGCTTCTTTGCAACATCATCCTGATCAAAAAGCTCCTCTAAAGGTATGAGACCTCTAGGAATTACATTGTATTTCAGCTGCAATATGTCCATCTGATTTGCTTCCATTTCTTGATCATCAATCTCATAGTCACTTTCTATGGGAGTATCTTTGAATTTTCCATCACTCTGCAAAAAATCATTGATCTCATTGTCATCCCAAAACACTTGCCAATACCTTAAATTGTCCAAAACAGCAAGCCTATGTTTGACATAAATCTCAAACTTGTTGCTGGAGTTCATCGGAATCTTCAAATTGCTTGCAGTAGTGGCAAGAGAATCAGCAATAATGTTCTGCATCTTGGGTACTGCTGTCAAAGTGTACTCAGGGAATGTCTTCAAGATATCTATGACTGTGTTTCTATAAGCCCTCAATCATGGATGTTTTGCTTGGTACTCTCCTTTAACGTATTTGATTATCAGCTCTGAATCTCCATATACAGAAATCCTCTTTGCATTTAACTTCTTCAAAATTTCAAACCTGCAATCAAAGCTTCATACTCTGCTTCATTGTTAGACTAGTCAAAAGCCAACTTATAAGCACATACTCTGGCATTACTAGGAACCTTTTCAGGCTGGAAAACAGGGCTCTGAATCCATATTCCTATGCCAGCTCCATCCTTACCCACAGCTCCATCAAAGTCCATGCTCCAAAGGCCTTCTTATTCTTCTTGTAGATGCTGAAATTTTGCTTCTTTCTCTTCTTTATCTTGACTGATTTCTGCATCTTTCTGGTGTTCACCGTATTTTTGATGCTGGCAGGCAAAAGGCTCAGAAGTGCTTTTACTGTTTTATCTTTATCCTATTTGAGGACTTCCCTAAAATTCTCTAAAATCTCAGGTATTTCATCTACTTGTACCAATTGAACATTTTCATCATTCAAACCACCATCTGAACATAAGACAAAGGACTCTAAATCTGTGTGGACTACATTAATGGGATGATTAACTGGCTTCTATTTGCTAGTGATCATATATTTAATTTTCTTCTCCCTATATAGTTTTCTCAACTAACCAAACACGGGAATGGTGGCATAAGAGAAGTCAAGCTGCATGGTTCCTTTAGGTTTTGCACCCCAAGACCTAGATAGGAGCATTCCAAACCGTGGTGGGACATCAGAAACAACTACATCCATCAAAACATTCTTGGCTGGGATTTGATCTAAAGATACTACCAAGTCTTTGATAAGACCAATACAATGGACCCTACCTGAGTCAAAGGAATACAAATCATGGTATTTTCGAGTAACATCAAGGCCTAACTTCTCCATGATGGCCTTGGGCATCAAATTATGTGAGGCTCCAGAGTCCAACATAGCATTATGCAATATGAACTCATGTAATCTAAGACTCGGGTAAAAGGGAGGGACTTCACTTTCTTCATATTGATCTTCTGTGGCTAGACCAAAGATGAGTTCAAGATAATCATCCTCAACATTAACCGTATCAGAAATAGAGTCTATTATCAAAAATCTAGACACTTGATTTTTATAAGTGCTATTTTTCACCAACTCGGTCAAGGGCATGGACACTTTCAGCTTAGAAATTTCATTCTCCAAATTAAAAGAAGGAGATTTTTCTACCTCTTTAATGGGAGGATCTTTCTTCTCTGTTTGCTCCTTTTTTGTGCTCTATTGGTTCTTTTCAATTGCTGTATTAATCGCCGAAGGTGTTTTGCTGGAGGAAGGATCGGCTGCCTCTTTCCCTTTCTTCTGAGAATCGTTCTTCATTTGGAGCTCTTTTCTCTTCTGAATGGGACTGATCAGAACATCTCTGTTCCTCAAAGAATACTGATTTTTTTGGGCCGATAAAGCGTTCATGTACCCTCTTTGGTAATCATCAAACTCTTCTACTAATACTACGTCATTAGCCAAAATAAAATCTTCATCCTTTCGAATTTCTACAGTTGTTGTGTATTCTTCATCTTCAGTGAGAAATATGGGCACACCATCGGCTGTGAAGAAATGATTGGCTCAATCAGAGGATCATCATCCTCATCTGTCTCTGTTCCTTGAACATAATTATGTTGTAATGGGGTCCTGATTTTTCGTTGCGATGGCATTTGGTCCTACGCTCTCTGTTCTCTCTGTTTAATTCTGAATTGCGGCTGCTATCCTATGAAATTTGGATTCCTAATTTGAGGTTCAGGTCTATCTGAAATGGTTAATCGATCAACCATATTTTCCACTATCCGGATCAAAGTTTCCATCTTACTGTCTGAAGGAGAGGCTTCTTCTTTCACAGTGACTCTTTTTCAGCTCTCGTTTGAGCTCTTTTGGCGAGCATATTTGCTTTTACACTTACCGCTATCTTCTGCATGTCTTCAAGAGTAGTGGGATCTCTCTCTCGCAACTGATATGCCATATCAGCATCAAAACCATCTGGAAATTTAAGCAAGGCTAATCCCACAAGAGGTTTGAGGTTATCTGGAATAGCATTATATACAACATTGAATCTTAGACAATAATCCTGTACAGCTTCACCCACATTTATTTTAATATTCTCATATTCAGACAAAATTTGGAGTGGGTTTTTCTTTACCTCCCACCGGTCTAAAAATTGTGTGTGTAACTCCTGTAAAGTGCGAATAGAGCCTGCTGGTAAGGCTCTAAACCAATTTCTAACTTCACCTCCAAAGCTTTGGACAAACAACCTTGTGGTTACATTCTCTGCCTCTACCTCATGAAGATCAAAAAATTCATTCATCTTATCAACATGCTGCTGGGATGTGATGCTTTGAGTGGCATCAAAGATAGGAATTTTACTTTGATAATCAACAGGCATATCATTCATAACCTGAGGTAAAACCAGGGGTGCATACTGGACAGCCATGACTCGAGGTGGATTCACAACAGTGTTTGTGTTACTAGGATTTAAGGGAGGTGTTGATGGAGGAGATGATAGCTAAGAATTGACTTATGGGAATGCTGATGAATTAGGAGGAGGAAATGTTGTTCCTGATGAATCTGATGGCTCAGGGATATTAGTTACAGTGATAGATAACTGAGGGGAATTCAAAATGTAGTCATCAATTGAGGAATTTTCTCTTTAAACTTCAATATCTACAAGAAATTTTGGATCTAAAACTGTGTCATCAATTGCAGTTTCAGACTTATTTCTAAACAAAGAAAGCTCAAAACTCTCATCAAAAGAAAGATCTTCTACAAAGAACCACTCACTGGGCCAAGTATGGGATCTGAAGATAGGTCTAGGACTTAGTGATCCTTCTTGTCTTCTGACTATTCTTGGGATAAGATTGGGATTCTCAAACATAGGGGGAGGATTTGGATCTGGATTAGCCCTTGTGTATCTTCTTGAAGCCAATGTGGTTAAATTTCTATTGTACAATATTTATTTCAGCCTGGCAAACTCTGAACATCATCTTCCAGAATCTAGGAATTTACAAGGAAAAATATTACTAGGGCGGTCTGTCTTTATGCTCTGATACCAAAAATATATTAGGACTGTGGAACGTCTGGAATAAATACTTGTAATTTTATTCCCTTCCAAAGTGTTTTAACAATGTTCGCCTTGCAATAAGACTCAAAGCTCTCAAGCAAATCTTTAAGGTTTAATGTGATATAGGGGAACACATTTAAAATAGTTGAGCAAACCTTATCACTCCGATCGTAATATCAAAATTTTATAACAATGGTGCGATTATTTAAAAAAAAACACCAACCTTCGAACTTATAACATAAACCCATTTAACGCAACATATATTTCATTAAAAGGGGCCCCACGCATCCATATTTTGCCTTTTTATGAATTAAATAAACATTAAATAATATACAACCGTCGTACCATGCCTCGATTTATAGCTCGTGCACTTCACTGTGCGATTGGCGTCGGATCTGACGCTCTCCAGATCGGACGATCCTCGTCAATTTCGCGTTTTTTCAAAGGCCGATGTTTAACACATGAAAGTTGCGTGATATGGGTGGTATTTGGGTGATGACGTGCCCAAATATTACTAGATCGTGTTTTTTTGGCGTGGCTTTTCTCCAGGCAAAAAGCGGCGCGACACAGGCGGTTTTGGTTTCCGAAACTCGCTTCTAGTAAATAAATTGCGCTTTAACTCAGGTTTCTCACTGTGGTTTGGCACTTAACTCTTCGCGTTAACTCACTGGCTGGGTCCCACTAATATTACTCTGCCGGCAATAAAACCAAGCTTTATACTTCGACCACAGAGATTTCAAAAGGTTCATCGCGTTTAATATAACCTGGGTTTTAACCTTAGACAGAGGTTTCAATATTCTTTATTCACACAGGGCCTGACTATGACCTGCTTTGAAAACAGAATAAACACGTTTAGTTCAAGTGCTGAGAATATGTGCTCGCAGACAGTCAGATCACTTCCCCAGTGGAGTCGCTAGAAATTTTATCACCTGATATGGACCTCAGGCTGAAAAAGGAAAATCAAGGTAACATCTAAACCACGCTCAACCTTGTAGCTAGCCCTACAAGGTCAGGAAAGGGCTCTCTCCATGAAAGGATATTCAACAAAGTATAATTATAAACTGATTTTAGGCTAGGTATAAGAATGGGAAAATGTTTTAGTGAAATGAATGAATTTTTTAGGGATGTGTGGGATAAATGGGACAGTTTGAATCGGGGAATTAAATCATGGATATAGGTTATCTCGTGGGGCAAGGTAGGCAGGAAATTTCAGAAATTAAGTTTAATTAAGGATGGAATGGAAAGACTGGTGAGGAGCTGAAAAGGACATGGGAGATGGATCCTTTTCAAACAGAAGAAAACACAAAATATTGAATGATTTTCCAAGGCAGAGCAATAAAACAGATTCTACCTTTCTATCTTGAAAGCATTCAAAACAGAGATGTTTATGAAAGAATGGAACACATAAAAATTTACATATGAACACAAGGAGAGAAAAAATTCTAAATTTCATACCACATGGATCCCACAAATCAGAGCTGCATCTCTTTATTAATTCCTTGTCCAAAACTGTTTACAATGGAGTGCAGAGCGTTCTCCTTGATTTCCACACTATTCCCCTACTTACTGATTTACAGACTGCTTTTCACATGATTTAAAATTACATTAAATAGACTGAAATGTGGGAACAAGATCCGAAGAAAAAGGGAGTTGTTTTAACAACTGAAGAACTGAAATCTGAATATGGGAAAGAAACCAACAAACTGTCCCTGAAAAGAAGGAACAGTAATACGTTTTGAGCTATTTGAAGATTCGATGTTACATCCAACGAATGAAGGAGAAATCTGTATAATAAATCTCATTTAAACCGTTGCCAAAGGTGTCTTACTGTTTCATATTTAATTCCTCGGCCCTTTGACTGTTTCTCACTATTTTTATTCCTTGAAGAAAACCGACTTTGAAGAAAATTGCCTTTGAAATTAAATAAAACAAAATTATGCCTTTAGTGAAGGGAGAAACCAATTTTGAATGAGAAAGAGGGAAGGGAAATGAGGTGGGCCCCAAAAGCGATCGCAAATCACAATCAGAGGAAAGGAGGGGATGCAATATATAATGGAGTGTTTTAAAATATATGGTGTAATCGCAATCGGGATCGAAGGAAAGGGGGAGGTGTTATGAGGATTTAAAAACTTCCGATGCAATTAGGATTAGTGTAATAGGGATAAGCCAAAGGGTAATGGGGTAAAACAGAATTAAAAATGTTTCGGCGCTTTGCAAAGGAGTGAAATGATTTTATATTGAAAGAGCAGAGGGCTTGTAAGGTGGGACTGGGGTAGCAATCGGAATCGGAATTGGAAGAGGAGCGGGGTCAAACGTATTACACAACAGGATTTTCCCAATGCGATGGTGAATAAACGATGGGGTAAAGGCCTTTGTAAAACAAATTAAAATGAAATTTTAAGTTTTTCAAAGGAAAGGGCTCGTTTATATGAATGGGTGGAAAAGATTTAATGGTGGGACCGGAGGGCCAATCGCAATCGCAATCGGGAGAGGGAGCGGAGGCAAAGGACATATGGAAAAGGCTGATGCGATGGCATGATGGTTTGTGAGCAGTCCAATCGGAAGGATAGATCAATGGTGGAGGTGCAATCGGGAGTTTGCCATCAACGGAACTCAATCGGAGGGGATCAATCGCAAGCGCCGATTGGGATAGAGTGATAAAGTATGGACCGTCCGATCGTCGATCGGATTGACGGTCAGGATGTAATTGGGTGGGGTTCAATCAGAAGGGACTTAATACAATCGCATTAGAGTTTTTACCATGGGCCAATCAGGGTGCACCGTTTAAATGTTGCGATTGCGATTTCGGAAAGCAAAAAGGATTTTGGATCGGCGGTGATTATATGATATAGGACTTTTAAAAATTTATTATAAAGTTCAAATGTATGGAGGGGAAGTGGTTATTAAATCGAATGGGATTTATAATAAATACTTTGTGATTATGTAATCGGAACAGGAAAAGGAAACGGGACTTTATAATAAAAACTTTAAAATGTTTATTATAAAGTTTTAAAGGAGTATGGAGGGGAAGTGGTTTAACTAAATCGCATTATAGATTTAAATAAGTCAAAAGACTTTAAAAATGTGATTAAGCCGTCGGGTAGGGGAAAAAGGGTTTTTACAAAAGAAAACATTAAAAAAAATTACGAAATAAAGTGTAGGAGGGAAATGGGAAAAGGGGAGGGTTTAGGTTATAGGGGACTTTATTCACTTAGGCATAAATTTCAATCCAGGAGTCAGTTTGGAGAGTGTAATATACCGTTGGAAAGATATTTTCGGGCTCTTTCTGATGGACATACTTGGAACATGATTTGAAACTGAAAATTCTGTAGAAAACTTCTCTGAAAGACAGGGTGATTACTTTGTGGAGATAACAGCTTCTGAAGTGTGACTTATTACATATGATGACATAAAATTACATAATAGATGATAATAAAGGCAAAGTATCATGTTTTCACCTCAAAACATGGTTTTGAGGTGAAATTTACATCAAATTGAATAAAACATCTCTTTGATCTTCCAGGTGTTGTGACTTTGAGTTTATTGACTTCCTCATGACCTTGCTGATATTTATTGACACTTGACTCATTAATTTGACCATGATGAGATCCTAAAACCTAATGAGACCCATCCTATGACCTACTGACATGACTCACAAAGTGAGAGTAACTCATGACTAAAGAATATAGAGAGGAGAATCAACAAGTTTCACATGAGGGAAAACTGATGAAAAATCACTACCATCAATGGATCCATGACCTAGCGGAATGGTGAAAATTTATGGTATGGGACTCCTAATATGCAAATGAAAAAGAGAAATTTTGATCGCCGATGGTAGTATGACTGGACTGACACTAACACCCCTAACATTTTTGGATTGAATATTTGGAGATAATCAAGCCCCTTTGGCTAAATATTGGGTTCAAAAGAGACAGGATATTCTACGGGTCCTTAAAGACAACTTGCATATGGCTCAGAACCAACAAAATTTATATGAAAAAAATCATAGGATTGGGTGTAGATTTGAAGCGGGGACATAGTATACCTTCGCCTAAATCCCTACAAAAAATCATCGCTCAAAATTAAGGAGGCATAAAAACTAAAACCTGGAATTTATGGGCCTTACAAAATTGTGAGGTGAGTTGGGGAAGTGGCCTACGAACTAGAGCTTCCATAAGGGTGAAAAATTCACATCTTCCATGTTTCATGCCTCAAAGGAGCTTTGGGGAAATATGTAGTGACTTGTAAAGGGCTTCCACCATTGATGAAGAGGGATAACTGGTCTTACTTTTGGAGGAAATTCTAGAGACAAGGGAGAAAAATTTAAGTAGGAATGTGAAGCAGTACTTGGTGAAACAAAATTATTTGCCAGTTGAGGATGCCACTTGGGAGGGTGAGCAGGAACTCAAACATTTGGAGCTGAATTTTATTAAGGACAAGCAATCTTGAGCGAGGAGGATTGTAATTTCCCCAACCACTTAAGAGGCATATGAGGGACTTCTACTAACCTAATAAATTTTTCATAGGCTAAGGCAGGGGAAAAAAAACTAATGGAACATGATTTGCCTATGAAAAACATTATAAAATATAAAGTGACAAAAAGGGGGACATTTCCTATGTTAATGAAGGGTCACTTTTAATTTATAAAGTGAAAAATCCACTAAAGTGACTTTATAAAAATAAAAGGGTAAAACGATCGTAAAAGTGGAAAAAAAATTATAAAAAGGGGGAAATGAGGAGTTTCTCCTCATTCTAGTCATTTTCCATTTGAGAAAAGGACATTTTGGAGAGCCTTTAGAGAATAATCTAGGGTTTTGGAAACCCTACTTGCAAATAACTAGTTTTTGTGTTGAAACCATACACCCTAGCTAGTGGAAGAGAAAAATCACTCAGATTTCGTCATTGGGCTTCATTGAAGAAGAATATTTGAGGAAGAAAGAGACAGTAAAAGGTTTTATTATTTTATTTAATCCTCTAATATTTATTTTTTAATATATATTTGACAATTTTAACTACCAATTTGAGTGTGGTTCGAGTTTCATAGAGGTTGGGATTGATTTCCTTGCTGAAGAGGGTCAATTTTACTCTTGTTGAATTGGGTCAAAGCCCTGTGCAAAGTGAACCGAGTTTCCACTATTGTATGAGGGTTGAGTTCCCATATTTCAATGTTGGTTTATTTTTCAAGTTTAACCTCAACTAAAGAGGGACGATTTCCCTCCATATACACTAGTGATCATGTTCCTTAGTTGTTGAGTCGAGTCTTGTTCTTCAAGTGACCAAGGTGGTTGATTTGAAGGTTGTGTCTATCTCCATTGAATGTTGAATGAAGTTCTGGGTAAAGGGATGATTTCTACTATTAGTTGTTGGTAATATTTCATATTGTAACATAACTATCTATGGGGCCGAGCTGCTTGTCAAGACACTCATTACAGGCTGAGTTTATATGTTGGAAAGGGTCGATATTTATCTGTTGTTAGTGACCAAATTTTTAACTTTATGTATGAAAAATATCTCATGTTACATATACACCTGAGAAGGGGATGAGTATCTTCATGTATTTTCCTCATATCATTGTATATTTAATGTTGAAGCTTATTATGGATGAAAGACCTCTTGAGCAACATATAGCCCAAATTCCTTTGTTCTTTGTATTTTTTCTTTTCAATTACCATTGCAATGATATGGTTGTGAGACTTTAGAAAACCATTGTATAATTTATTGTGCTATAATTCAGTGAAGGATGATGATATTTAATGGTTTTCATTGTTATATCAGTTATGTTCACCTTTTATAGTAGGTTATATAATCATTATGATGTTATTCTGAGGCAACTTCATAAGTCTTTATACTGGCACTACACATTCTTTTGAGCCCAAACAAAGAAGCATATCTATAGAAGACTGTATACCAATTTTTTTTCAAAGCACCATAATGAATGAAAACAAATAAACTTAGAGGTTTTCGTGGGTTGTTCTAAGGTATTCATGAGGGGGTATCTTATAAAATTTGGCCCATGTTGTATCACCAATTTTGAATTTTTGGGTGTTTTTTCATATATTTTGTAGCCATGATATTTAATTTTTGATTCCATGGTTAAAAAATGCTAAAATTTTAAACCTAAAATGAAAAAAGGGGGTGATGTTGCCTCGCCACTTTTTAAAATGAGCATAAAAATTAGCGCTAAATGTGACTTTTAAAAATACAAGAACTCAATATAGTTCTCATTATGTTGGTAGCTTTGTTACAACTATTTATTCACTTCACTTGCTTTAATCATGGAATGTCTATACAACTCAATATTTGGAAATGGAGAGTCTGACAATAATTGTATTCTGTGCTTCACATCCCTTTTGGGTGGTATCTCTTTAGGCTCCTAGAACATTTCGTTCTATGTTCAGATTATTGTTTTTTTGTTTATTACACCCCTCCAAGGATGAATTTTCCCTTAATGACTCTTCACTAGACTAATTTTCACTTAAGAATAGCAAAACATATTTATTTCTAAAACTAATTAGTTTCTTGGATTGGTTGGCACTTACCATCGAAATATTGGACTTGTCTTTGTGCACATTAATGATGAATATTTTTCCATCCACAATTAGGAAATAAAGATTAGCTCTATGCATGAATATTGCATTCCACGTGTACATATAGGGACTCATATTGATCACTCTTCTTTTTAAAGGAAAATGAACAACGTTGAGAGGAAATCTTATGAGAACAAGAAAAAATTTCCTTGCTTTTATAGAGGCGGTACTTCTCTCTTGATTGATGGAAAATTATTCTTATGTCCTTAAAAGAAATGTAGTAAATTAGTGATAAATATATAACTCTTAAATTTTCCGATAAAGTTCTCATATAATAGATTTACTTGTAAAGTACACGATCTCATTCATAGGAAAAAAAAGGAATAATATCACTACAAAACATTTTATCTGCAAAATTTTAACATGAAAACTAAAAAGGCTCTTCTCACGAAAATGGTATTACAATGATATTCACATAATAAAACTTTTGAAGAGAAAATATTTGAAAATGTTGAATTCTAGGATAGCAATAAGTAAAATACATGATGTCATATAGTAAGATGGAAAAAACAAAACCATATTTATAGTGAACTTAGCATGATATTTTTATTTAAACTCATAGGGATTAGAGTTGCACATTTATATTCTCAAACTTAACTCAAATTCAAAATATTACACTAGCTATGAACTCTTTAGATTTGTCTATGGAACCTCAAATACAAATATTTAAAAAGAGTTCATATTGTTTGGACTGAATTGGACTCCCATCGACCATGTAAATGAAAAGATTTGGAAGAGAAAAAAGGAAAACCATTAGAAAGTAGCTTGTGTCATTCAAAATGACTTTGAAATGAGAGTTTGGATGATTGCTAACTAAACATAATATATTAGAAAACTCAACTAGGAGGTTACTTTACTTGCCATGCTAAAAGGGGGTTCTCTCTCTCTTTTTGAATGGCTTTCATCTTTTTTGTAATAATAATTTCTTCATCTTCTTAGAATTTCTTCACAATTAGGGTTTTTTCCCATTTGTGCTAACTTCTTGGACTCATGAAATTGAAAGAGATATAAAATACAGCATGAGATGCCATGTCATTAAAATGGTGTAAAAAAAAAATGCATGTATTTATAACCCTTGGTCGATTCATCTTCCAAGAGGTCTCTTGGAATCCCAACACTTATTTATATTCCCTTGAAATGTTTCACATTCCTTTTCAAGTGAATATGGAAAATTACATAATCCCTAAGAATTATGTTTCCAACATTTCCCCCCTTAATATGAAGGGATGTATGTGAATCCAAGAAGAGGGCTTAAATATGGAGTTATATAAAAAATAATAGTTGCATGTGCTATCAAAATATGGTGGTTTAAGGAATACCACAAACCAAATTGGATATTAGAAGTTAAATTTTTCTACTAGTGGTGGTGCAAGGTGACTATCAACTCTAGAATTGGCTCTAAGCAGTCCCTGGAACAATTTTGAACCTAGATAGAAGTTGATGATTTTTGTGAAATGGAAATGCTTTGTAATGATGGCTTAAAGATGACAAAAAAATATTGTCTAGCAAAAAAAGTAAGTCTTATACTAAGTGGTGGTTTAAGGAGGTCCACAAACCAAATGTTTCTCATGGAACATGATTTTGTCTTTTGCTACAACTTTGGCTCTAGCTTTGGATGACTTTGGCTCTAAGCTATATTTGTTGGATTAGGTTCTAGCTATGGCTCAAGATCACTTGATATCATTGATGGGTGCCAAAATTGGCATCCTTTCAAGACCCATTCACCACCTTTTTTATACATTTTTCTCATCTCCATGCCATCTTATAACACATTTTTCTCACAACAATGCATTGTTTACCAAGATATAGAATTTATTTGATTATGTAATTTTTAGTGTTCATTATTATGTATTAATGAAATAGTTTTTCGTTGATGTTAACTAATAAGAATTTATGAGAAGCACTTCAGACAAACTCATATAGGTACCCTTCGAAGCAAAAATAGAGGATTTGAAGAAGTTTAATTGTTGCAACACCTTTACAATGCTACAAAACCATTAGCTCATGTTGTTGCAATGTCGCAGGCCACATTGTTGCAACACCTCCATCACGTTGTTGCCACAAAACCCTAATAATGTTGCAACATGCCCAAAAGTAATGATTTTGCAACACAACTGAGTATTGATGTTGCAACACATTTGAGTATTAATTCCACAAAACGAATGAGTATTGATGTTGCAATGTGATCAAGTATCAATGTTGCAACACTTTGGATTATTAATGCTACACCACATCTAAGAACCAATATTGCAACACCTTGGCATACCAACTATGGAAGAAATTGTTGCAACTCCTTACCTATTGCAACTTCATGGATAGTTGCAGTAGTACACGTACAATTAACTACTCGATTCATAGTTGTCAATGCCAACTGCCCAATATGAGGATCAACCACTTGATTACCCCATTAAGGAAATGACATGGATAGTTGGCCATCTAGTGTGGAAATCTTAATTGAAACTGATTTGAACCAAACCCTTGCTTGCCAGTGTGGTTGAGTGAATTAGTAGATGTTTGAGTTTTCAATATTTTGACTATGTTATTGTTTCAAAGGGAGGACACATGAGAACCGAAGATGTTATCCCTTGATTTCATGATCAATTTGGAGATTGAATCATTGTATAAATACCTTGGTTAACTCAAGATATATTTTGTTAATTTTTATTACGGCTATATTGTTCTTTGCTTTGATAATTGCATTTCATCATTAGCACATTACATTCACCCCATAACATCATAGCATTATTCATATTTACATCATTATTCAGCAACATATGAAAATATATAGAAAGAATAATATCATCATCATCAATGCAGCGAAACATAAAGGAAAAATAGAAGAAAAGCATTCACACATAGAGACACTAGGATTAGTCAGAGATCAAGGAAAAACCCACTATGGGGAAAACCATTTCAAATTATTCTTCTTATTAGATCGTCATCAAATGATTCGGAAAAAGAGAGTAAAATGATCCATATATTCATATATGCAACTATAAAACAAAATAACTACAACCTCCATGGAATAAACTTAACAATTATTATACTCAAAACCTTGATTCTGAAGACTGTAATGAACTATCATTGTCTGTGGTCAACGAGCGAAAACTTCAGAAGACTGAGATTTTATCTTTTAGTTCCCGGTCGCACGGAGGAAGAGTCACATTAGGGGAATTTTGAGGTCTAAAATGGGAGTCCTAAGGAAATAATAAAATAATAGCTAAACCAATAAAATAATATTTATGAATTTGCAATTCACTTTTTGCACCACAATCCATGTAACCATAGTTGAATTCAATTCAAAAGTTTTAACAAAATAAAATTAATAAAAAATATTGTATTGATGTGACTATAAATAAGAATGAGTTTTTCAAGAAAAAATCATTATCATTGAACAACTAATGCATTTTTCCTTTGTACTTAAATAACTTAAAATAAAATATAAATATAAATTTATAAATTCTTAATTATATTATACGCTATTAATTAAAATTTATACTATTTAAATTTTATAATAACTTGTAATTAATATACTATATAAAAATAGTATAATATAATATAATAAATGTATATGGATATGCATTGTTTCTTTCAAGAAATATGAAATGAAAATAATATATTTTTATTCAAAAAGTGTGAAATTACATTTATTATGAGTACTTTACTTTGACTTTAAAAGTACTTAGAGCACTACCATGGTTAACCATGAGTTTTTATCCACCATTGAGAATGTGACAAGTAAGTACCTTTAACTCAATAGATGCCACCTCAACCATTAGGGATGATGTCATCTCCTAAACTATGATTGTTTCTCATAAAGTGAATTTTGATTGTACATTTTCCTTAGGAGGCCCATTTTAGACCTCAAAATTCCCCTAATGTCTGAGCGACTATAATTTCCTATTCGCTCCCTTAAGCTTGGTATGTGAGCGATTGGGGATAAAAAAATCTTAGAGCCTCAGTTGCTCCCTTCAGGATGTCCTGCGAGTGACTGTGGCTTCCCAGTCGCTCCTTGAGGCACTGCGAGCATGCGACTACATTCAAATCTGGACTGTGGAAACCCTGACTCCCAGTCACATGGATGGAGAGTTGTATGTGCAACTAGAAAGCTCCAGTCGCATTGATGAGATTTTTTGCAAGCAACAGTAGTTGACTTCCTTTTGTGTTGTGCCTATGACTATGGTCCAAAACCCTAAAACTTAGATGTGAGCTTCGTAACTTGCAATTTTACCTCTAAGTGAACCTGATCCTCTGCGATGAGCCTCGACATGTGCAAGCCAAAAACCAAGATATAATAGTGTATAATGATCATTTCCAAATGAGGTAGAGGTCACTTGTATTTATAGCCTTCCAAGGGGTTCCACTTTACTTTAGGGATGACCTTATCAAATATGCACGTGTGGGATTTTCTTCATAAATATACTTTCCCTTATCCGATTTGAGTGATATTTAGGTCAATTTTGGTCCTCTAAAAAATAGTGATTCAATGCAATCATTATATCCATCAAGTGAGATATCCAAAGTGAAATTTTACCGTAGTTTCATATTTTAACACTCCCTCTCAACTAGGGATAATTCCACTTGCATCATGTCATGTGTATCCTGTCATCAAGTCTCATCCAATCTCAAGTATCTCATCATCTTGTATCTTCATTGATCATATCAATTCATATCTTTATTATTCACACTTATCTCTTCATTATCCTTTCTCATATGTTGAACATTCTTGAATATAAAAGAAGAATAATTGTGATATTGAATGGGAGCTTAATCTACCACCCTATGTCCATTGGGCTACTACCTAGAATCTCATGGGGTAGATACACATATACGACTCCATATTGAGCAATAGTATATCCAAACACACAAGGGAGCACATCTCAACCCTAGAATCACATAGGGGAGCTCAATCTCAACCCAGAATCGCATAAGGGAGAAAATCTCAACCCAATCTTATTGATTATCGATCTTCCCATCAATGACCCTCAAGCCTCATGAGGTAAAACACTTGCATCACAATCTACTTGGGTTGTGCATCCCCAAGTACACTCTCAACTCGTTGGCCATACGGGGAGTCATATTCCCAGCAAGCCCTTCTTATGGGTATGATGCCAACTGGGGTATACTCTGCATACACCATATAGGGGAGCATCATACCTGAACCTATGGGTAAAATGGTGAGAAGCATATCCAACCCTATGGGTAACAGATAGGATTGATACCCTATTGTCTAGAGATCCCTCAACCCTAGGATCCCTCTATCTCAATTCCACACCCTGGGAGCCCAAACAGGGGAGGAAGAGTTGGCTCAGTGTCCTTGATCGGCGATGCTCTTTTTAGGTCAAAAAAATATCATCGTTCGCATATATAGTAATCATCATGTATCAATAGAATTTGTCTCTTGTTCATACAGGGCATCAAATCAAATATCATGTTAGAACAAAATATAGATATACATCACAAAAAGGATACCATAATCATCCTGCCTCTGAAGGAGGTTCCAACCACAAGCCTAAGCTTGTCTCATACATAAAAAATTTCTCAATTTATGAAGGTATCTTAGTCTTAACTATATATGGGATTCTATTCCAATTGGATCTCACTCTTTAACATCGCAATATATTCATGCCATATTCAGAATTTTCTCAAATATCTCTCTAGAATTCTTCTTCATCCTACCTCATGGCTAGTTGCCTTCATCATACTCATCCTCGTTCATGCTTAAAGCTACGAAATTTTAATCCCAAAACATCATGGCAGATTTAATACTAATGGATTTCTCTTAAATAATAATCTGAAACATCATCAATACATCCATGCGGTCACATATCATAGGAAGAATTTCAAAGATAGATCGTCCCATACAAATATCTCAAAGGGTGCTTAGTGGCAACTCTATGTGTATGAAGTGGCTCAATCATGAATCCATTCGGGTTATATGTACAACATATACAAACTTGAGTTCAATCGGAACATAAATGCTTAAATCTACTATTGGTTTCCAAGTCAGGTTTCAACAATATCTCTTCATAACTTCTTTAAATTCAATCGGAGTGTCCAAGGATTCTCATTTCCACTTTCAATAGTTTGACAATATCTTTTATATTCCCAACTTCATAAATAATGCCATTATTCATTACTTAAAGCTTCAAAAGTCGTCTCCCTCTTACTTATACCATATGAGGCTCATTATCTGTCAATAGTAGATTGCCAGCATATAAAACCAAAACCAAAATCAAAATCATACCTTGGAACACTTCTGAAGTAGAGTTTTGGATAAACAAATCATCCTCGCTTTACCAAATAATTGTCAATTCAGACATATACAATGCTCTCTGTAATCATAATACTTTACCAAACCAATATGTTCAGTCTTACACAAATCTATATTGTGCAATCAAATAATTAAGTCAGCTTATCAAATTTTATAAACTAACTAAAATCAAAGTCATTAATATCATAGTATCATATTATTTAGACTATGTGATAGGTAGAGCTCTCATCAAATCATGACATCATCTATTGATATGACAACTAGTTGTCATAAGCAATATCAAACCAAAATTCATCCAAATGTCAAGTTATGACTTGATTTATGCCAACAATTTGTCATTTCCCAAACAATATTAAGTCATCCTCATGATCATAATATAAGTCACTAGATGCAAATGCATAAACTAGGAATAGATTCCATCCATTCATTGTGAGATTACATCACATTGATTCACAACTGTCAATACTACAACCATTTTTCTAAGAACAAGGAGGCCAATACAACACCATAATCGAATACCAATATTAGTCATTGAAAGTAACTATGCCCATCTAACATTGTTATCAAGGCAAATCATCAGTCATAAAATCAAATCATTAGACATTAGGTCAAATCCAAAATTTTCTATCATAGTGATATCCTTAGTCCAGAACATATTTCAATCATCAAGTCAAAGTTCTAATTCATTATCAATAATTATTTCAAAACTCCAAACATGATAATCTATATCAGCCAAATCATGTCAAACTCTAGCATCATAGACTTTAATGGTTAAATCATAATGACAGATCTATATGCATATCTTGGTCATCTACATACATAGGTTTAGTCTACATATTCATATTATAGTAAAAACTTAAACTTCTCTGCTCATTGAAATTTTAGTTGTCTGCTTCATTTGTGTACAATCGTCAAGTGAACATGTGATTTTATGCACAAAACTTCATTTTTGTGCCATGCAGGCATAGTCGTACCCATTGGCCTTCCTATGTGTGGCTGAGAGACTACATTCGCTCCCTTGAGCTTAATTCAGTGCGAATGAGAGGCTACAATCACACCTGTAAGCCTACTTTTGTGCAATTAAGGCTCAGAGTAAGGGAAAGCTCTCTTTCCTCAGATCATAACTTTGCTACAGATCACCATGTCATATATTTTTCTACTCATGCCCATAAGTCATATTTCAACAGTAAAGAATATATAATGCAAATGATAATATGAGTAAGAATCTTATGGAGAGATTATCCCTATAAATGGGAATCCAATTTAATCATATTTATTCATGTCATCAACATGTCTATAATTTTATCATGCATCTGCAAATATGTTAGATAATAAATTCAAACACATATCATGGTCATAACATGTTATCATCAACTACTTCGTCATCATATCAATCTGTCATCAAGGGTTAGTTTCAAATAGCTAATAGGAGTAAACTTCAAGAGTCATGATCACAACATTACTTTAAATCCATCAAGTCAAGGCATGTGTCATAGTTACTAAGCACATCAAAATATAACTACAGAAAACAAGAAGATCAAGAATATTAATCTCATTGTTACACTTCTATCATCATGGCTACCATAATTTCCACAAACAATATCAATAGTATCAAGTTACCATCTACTAGAATCAAGGTGATAGCCTTCTCTATGGAATCAAAATATCCAAAATTATAAGTGTTATCAAAACATCAATATATCAAAGATCAATACTAGGTAGCTTCATAGAATCAAGAAGTTCACCGTGTTTAAGAAGTAAGATACTTGTTCAATATTAAGTGCACCATGAATTCAAATAACTTTCATATGTATGCATGAACCATATGTGAAGTGGATATTCTCATTATATCCACTCTTGAACCAACCTTTAAGAGCCATCACTATCCATGGTACATATAACAATGTTGCCTTCATTATTAAAACCAACTCTATCAACAACCAGGCCTAATATAGACTATCCCATCTAGGGCTGCTTCAAATTTGTCACAAGTGCTTGAGCATCTTCACATTGACCATGCTAGGGTTCTAGATTTCAAATATCAGCTTTTCCAGATACCAAGGTTTCTCTCAAACCCTAACCTCGTAAAATCCATCAAACCCTAATACACAAATTGCTTAAGGTTTCCTTCAAACCCTAAAATCATTTTAGGTCTCCTCCATTCTCTCTTTCTTCCATCAATGGTGTCATCATCGGGGTGATCTCCATGAATTTTATTCAGCCCAACTCTGAAGCCATGTTAATTTTTCTTATGGATATATTTTTCTTTTCTTTGATAATTCCATTTCATCATAAACACATTACATTCACCCCATAAAATCATAAAATTATTCAAATTTACATCATTATTCAACAGCATATGAAAATATATAGAAGTAAGAATTTCATCATCATCGATGTAGCGGAACATAAAGGAACAATATAAGGATATCATTCACACATAGAGACACCAAGATTGGTCAGATAATAGGTTAAAACCCACTATGGGGAAAACCATTTCAAATTATTCTTCTTATTAGATCGTCATCAAATGATTCAGCAAAAGAGAGTACAATGGTCCATATCTTCATCTATGCAACTATCCAAAAAAATAACTACACAATCCATGGAATGAACTCAACAATTCTTATATACAAAACCCTGATTTTGAATACTATAATGAACTATTACTGTATGTGGTCAATTTCTGAACTCTGCAGTCAACGAGTGAAAAATTCAGAAGACTGAGATTTCATCTTTTAGTTCTCGGTCGCACGAAGGAGTCATCCGAGAAAATATATCTACCCAATCAATCCCTTAAGCCTGGTATGAGAGAAAATGGAGATCAAGATATCTCAAAGGCTCAATCGCTCCCTTTAAGATGTCCTGCGAGTGACTATGGCTTCCTAGTCACTCCCTTAGGCACTGCGAGCATGCGACTATGGTCAGATCTGGACTGTGGAAACCTTAACTCCCAGTTGCATGGATGGAGAGTTATACATGTGACTGGAAGGCTCCACTCACATGGATGAGCTTTTTTGCAAGCAAATCTAGTCAACTTCCTTCTGTGTTGTGCCTGTGACTATGGCCCAAAACCCTAAAATTGATATGTGAGCTTAAAACCCTGCAATTTGACCTCAGAGATAACTTGATCCTCTACGGACGAGCCTTAAACCTATGTGAGCCAAAAACCAAGATAAAATATTGTCTCATGATCATGTCCAAATGAGGTAGATTTCACTTTTATTTATAGCCTTCCAAGGGGGTCCACTTTACTTTAGGGTCGACCTTATCAAATATGCACATTTGGGATTTTCTTCATAAATACACTTTCCCTTATCCGATTTGAGGGATATTTAGGTTGATTTTGGTCCTCTCGGAAAGAGGAATTCAACGAAATAATTATATCCATCAAGTGACATTTTCAAAGTGGAATTTGACCGAAATTTCATACTTCAACAAATTTGTAGAGAGAGAGAGAGAGGAAAATAAAGAGAAGATTGTTGTAATTCTAATTGCTCTTAATTAATTTTTTGTTTTCATGTTTCATTTCCATTATATGCATGAGATGTGTTGATAGTTTGAACATGTTGTTGCATTTTTAACTAGTGCCTCGTCTAAGGAGGTAGGCCCTCCTCAGCCAAGTAATTCCAGTATTTTAGATAGGGTAGTCTATAATTTCAATTGCAATTTAGTTAATTTGGTAATTTACTATTTTTCTTAACTATTTAAGCTACTAAAACTCACTAATAAATTTCCTATGTTTCCTAATTTATAGTTTTATTGCAACTCATTAAAATATTTGCTTTATTTTCTAACAATGTGTGTTGATTGAATTAAGCATTGATTAATTTCATTTTCTAGATTGTATGTTATCAACTTGTTGAGTTAGGTTTAATGTATCATATTTTGTCAGTATTTTAGTGTCTCATCAATTCATGTTAAAGAGTTTAGGAATGAGCAGTTAGCTTGATCAATTCACCCATTTACTTTCCTTCCCATGTATTTACTTTCCAACAAGGGTGATTTCCTTTCTCGCCTATGTGTTTTATTTCCAATAGAGTGATTCACTTTCCTATCTGTGTGATTACTTTCTATCAATAATGATTTACCTTTATACAAAGAGTGTTATGGTTATTCTTTCAATTCCTACAAATTTGAAGAGTGGTATTTAAATTCATGTAACCGTGAAGAGTTCTATTTCAATTCATGTAACTGTGAAGAGTTCTATTTCAATTCCTGCAAGTGTGAGCCTTTCAATTCCTACAAAGTGTAGTTTGGTGACTTGTGAAAGAACATTAACATCAAACTCCGTCATACTCATTAAGTGTTGCAACCTCATTGGCACTTAACATATTGTATTAGTATATGTGGTACATAATAGTTTGCAAGTTCCATATGAAAATTGATTAACAGTTATATGTATAACTTCTCAATTATTTTCTAAGTAATTACAAGTTAATTGAAAGAATCATCATTTTTGGTGTCATTGTAAAGGAGTTATCAATAATATAATAATTGTTTTTTTTCTCGATTTCATCCATTTAATATATTTATCCTAGGAAGATAGGGGTGACATGCTTTTTTCAAGTTTTTCTTTAAGTAATTTTGTTTTATAAAGTATGTCTCTTTAAATTCCCATGCATTGGATTGGAAATTAGCAAGGTAGATTTGTTATCTCCGCTAGAAATCATGACAAGAATAATAGTGTAAGACAATAACGAGATTATAAAAGGCACACTCAACCTCACTTCTTGACTCCTATAGTTAGCTCTATTTCCAAAAGGAAGTTTGCATCTTTCACTCAAGAACTTGAGACCATGCAAGTTGCATCCCCTACCTAAACAAAGGTGTTTTTCCTTGAATTCTAATCAAAATTATATCAACATTAATCTAGAGAATTATTCGTTAACTCTCCTGGGGTATCTTTAAAGGACATGGACACTTTTCATGAGAGGATGAAACATGAAATCCCTATTAAGAATAAATATTTTCCTCCAAATTCCCCACTCAAGAGTCAAATGAGGAAAATAAGATGAATAACATTTGGCATTCATCATTTCCCAACTTTCGTGACTTATCCAAAGAAGATATAGACACCTTTCTCTTAGATTTTTATGTCCTTTGAAAAATTTATGACTATGTATCAAATTCCCATAAATTAAAACTCTTTCCTTGCACACTCAATAATGTTGCATTACACTGGTTCATGGGCCTTGGTAGAGATAACACCAAAACTTGGGCAGAAATGAAGAAAAAGTTCCTTGAAAATCATCAAGATTATTACAAGGACAATGGATGGAGGGAGGAAGTCTTCAAAGTTACTCAGGATGAGGATGAACGCCTAGAAGACTATGTTGAATGATTCAACTGCAATCTAAAATGGAAAAGAAAAACATATTTAGCTCCAGAGTCCATACACACTACATGTCTTTTTGTTACATGTAATTTGTAATTCTTGTATTGAACTCTTAAATATGATGGGTGGAGGAGATGTCTCCCAATATTATGATGATGTCGGTTAATTATGTTGAATATATTCCTAATAACATCAAATATTAGGAGAGGAATAAGAGACTTATTAGTAGAGGTAAGTAAAACTGCAGGAAATAGAGCCACCAAAGAAAAATTTGGGAACATGTTAGAATACTTCAATATGGATATACTTAGCCCGTTGAGTACTAAATTGGACATGTTAAAAATTAACAAGAAGGAAGGAGAAGAGTTAGCTTTGGAAATATTTTGTCCAAAATTCAATGGAAAGCACTCATTGATAGAGTGTCCATATTGAGGCTTGTGCAATATGTAGTGAGGATCATGCCACAAGAAAAAAAATTCCATGTTTTCATGGAATGAAAGATATATACTAGGAGGTTGTTGAACTAAAACTATTTTGTTTTTTCTACAAGAAGGATTCATGGTAGCCTAAACCTCAAGGTATGATTATGGATCAATCACATTATTATAATATATGTTGGCTTAAATTTAATGTGGTACTCTTATATACACTGATGTTTACCTACTCATTCATGGATGCCTCCCCCTCCAGATTAGCTCTGCTAGCAAGGGTGGAGGAATCCATCCTTTAGAAGCCCTCTAAAAGCCTTAGTTCAACCACCTATTTCACTTCTTCCTTAACTGATTCTACCATCCACATCAACCGTTCTTTGATCTCAAATTCCTACATAGCTAATTCCTAACCCAAATACTGGTAAGGAAGTGAAATATATTGAGCTTTCTACTTAATTCACTTACTCTATTTCTTCCATGGATTGTCATGATATTCACCTTAAGTTAGGGAAGATACTTAATAAAGGAACTCCTCTAGTACAATAGAGGACATCATTGAAGAAGTTTCAAATGAAGAACCAAACCCAACTCAATCTCCTAAAGTATTAAGAACTAATAAAACCAACCTAACACCACAAGTTCCTCCTTACCTTCAGATATTGGACCTAGAAAAACTTGTTATCCAACTTGAGTTTGAATTCCTAGGAGAACTTGAAAATTTATGTGTTTGCATATCACTTTTTTAGTCCATTAAATATGTTCATATATATTCCAAGGAAATTTAAAAAGTATTCTTGACGAGACCTAATAGAGAAAGGAAATCCCCTCAAAGTGTGCATGTTATGGGAAAATTATCAAATCTTATGTTGGAGGGAGGTCCTCACAACTAAATATTTAGATCTTAGTATTCCAATTTTCAGTGTGCAGATTAATCATATAGTTATTCCAAACACATTAATTGACCTTAGATCTATTATCAATGTGATTACCCACGAAACAACGGAAGCAATAGGAATTTCATGTCTTAGGAAAACATAGACAGTATTACAATTAGTTGATCAATCCACCATCAAAACTAAAGAAATTTTGGAAAATGTGGTAATTTTTGTGGATTCTTGGGAATAGCCCATTTATTCTATATTAGTGTTACAACCTAAATATTCCCTAGGAGGGATATCCTTTAATATTAGGAATACCATGGCTAGCCATTGCAAATGCATATATCGGCTATAATTTCATCAATATGATCATTTCTCATAGTATATCCACTATGAAACTCATCATATATCCTCCAGCTAAGACCAACATTGATCCAAAAACTTCATTTTTGGTTGATGGGGAGGAAAGTGATGAGGAGGTAGTTGTTGACTAAGTTCTTATTGTAGAACAATATCTCCCCTGAGAGATAAAATTGAAGAAGAGGATATTGGTGATTTATAGCTTGATCCTCCTCACCCAACTTTCACATCCTTACCCATATACTATACCCTAAAGTATAGGCTTCTCTTGCCATATAATATGCATCACCATTGGAACACAATTCCTCGTATGAGGAAGAGCATCAGTCAACTTCGGAAACTGTGGAGATTAGCCCTAGGAAATTTTTGAATATCAATTCGTGACTCACAAAACATAAAAGGGAACCAAAAATTTAGCTTTTAGAAAAAGATAGTGATGGTTTTACCCAATATTAAATTGGAATTTATGGGGTTCATCGTGATTTATGCACTCACCATATTTATGTCAATGAATACTCGAGACCCATTCACCAACCTCAATGATGAATAATCCTTCTCTATGGGACATACTGAAAGAGGAGTTGTATAATTTATTTTCAACTAAATCTATTTACCCTACTTATGATAGCCAATGTGCCTCCCCTCTTATTTTTTGTCCAAAAATAATGGCAAGTGGATAATTTGTATTGATTATAGATAACTTAATAAGGCCACTCATAAGGACCACTTCCCACTACCATTCATTTACTAGGTGCTAAAAACCTTATTAAGAAAGAAGTATTTTTCTTTCCTCAATGGTTTACTCGATATAACCAAATTAAAATAACTCTTGAGGATAAAGACAAAATCATTTTTACTTTTCCCTAGGAGATAGAGTTTTATCATGTTCTGTCATTTGGAATTTGTAGTGCTCTTGCAACTTTCCAATAAGCTATGATTGGAATATTATGTGACTTGATTCTTAAATGTGTGGAAATTTACATGGATGGTTTTACAACCTATGGTGATGAATTTGAAGTAGCTTTGGCCCATCTAGAAAAGTTATTAATCATATGTAAATAATGTCATGTAGCCCTCAATAATGAAACATGCTTAATGATTTTAATTGAAGGAATTTTGTTAGGGAATCATATTTCTTCTAAAGGCATAAGACTATATCCAATAAAAATAAAGGCAATATTGAACTTTCCACTCCACGAAGTCAAAAAGAGGTATGTAGCTTCTGCAGGCATGCAGGTTACTATCAATGCTTTATTGAAAATTTGATGCAAGTAGTTTTTCCTTTATTTTCTTTGCTTACTAAAAATATTGACTTTATGTGGATAGAAAAATTCTGGCATGCCTCCAAACAATTTAAAAAAAAATTATCCAAGGATCCCATCTTAAGAGGTCCCAATTGATCCCTCCCATTTCTTATATATAAAAATTCTTCGAATACTACTATTGGCGTTGTCTTGGGATAACAAGAAATCACCATCCGTATGCAATTAACTTTATTAGTAAGAATCTCTCTCACACATAATTGAATTATGTGGTAACAAAAAAACAAAAATCTTATGATGATTCATGTTATCAATAATTTTCAACATTATATAACCGGATATCCTATGATCTTACATATTTACCATGCTACCATTAAGTATCTAATGAATAAACAAATTTCTAATGGTAGGGTGGTGACATGGTTGGTGACTATTGCATTAATTTGATATAACCATTATTAATAATCTAGGAAAAGACAATGTGATAGCATATTTCTTTTTTAGGCGTACTACCAATGAAAATGAGCCACCTATCGAAGACTTTTTTCCTAATGGACATGTCTTTGTATTATCTACTAACTCACCATGGTTTGTAGATATTTTTAACTATTTGGTAGCAAGGAAGATTCCATCTCACCTATCTCCAAAGGAGTGAAAAAATATCATCAAGCAAATTTTGATATGTTTATGGCTCGATGGATGTCATGTTTACACTAGGACAAATCTAGTTATCTAATAGTGTGTGATAGAGGATGAGATCCATGATATATTAAAGTATTTTTCATGATGCGAATTGTGTAGGCCACTTTCAATATAAGAGGATTAGATATAAATTAATCAATCAAGGGTACTCCTAGCCCTCCATTTTCTAATATTTCAAACAGTACATGAAAAAATGTGACAACTTCCAATGTATGTGAATGTCAGTTCAATCAAATGAAATGTTATTACAAGCATAGATAGTGATATAACCCTTTGATAAATGGGGTGTTAATTTCATTGGACTCATCAACTCTCCATCTCAATGAAACTCGTAAATCTTGGTCTACACATATTATGTTAAAAACTGAATGAAAGAAAATTCACTCACATCCAAGATAGAACAGGGAGTATAGTCTACACATATTATGTTAAAAACTGAATGAAAGAAAATTCACTCACATCCAAGATAGAACAAGGAGTACTATACTCCCTCCCTGAGGAAATGTTTGTCAGATTCAAGGTACCATGGGAAATTTTCACTGGTGGAGGAGAAAATTTCAATTAAAGACTCATTCAATACATCATGAAAATATATAAGATCAAACACAAGGTGATGATGTCATATCATCTACATTCCAATGGGAAAGTGTAAGGGAAAAATAATATCATTGAAATCATCATAACACAGACCATTCAAATCCACCTCAAGGACTAGGAAAATAGAGTTCCTAAAGAATTATGAGCCTACTGAGAAACATGGAAAAATACCACTTATTGCACTATGTATGAGCTAGTATATGGAAAGAGAGTTATTTTACCAATAGAGTGGAAGTATAGACCTCGAGGACAATAGTGCAACATAGCATGAACCTATTTGAGGCATAGCAGTAAATACTTCTCCAAATCAATGAGATAGATGAACTTTTTTAATATACCCTACAACGTAAAATTAGTATTCAACAATAGAGAGCTCGATGGAATGGAAAATTCATAAAGAATAAAAGATTCAAGGTCAAATATTGGGCCTTGTTGTTTGAATCAAGACTTAAGGACTTGAAAGAAAAATGTTGTACCTATTGGGTTGGGCCATGTGATATATGAAAATGGGCCCATTAATCTTTGTGCCATTGATGAGGAAAGGACTCTACTAATGGAAGATGGATACATGCTTCAACTATATCACAAGCCTCTATCAAAAGAATAATTTTTAATAAGGATCGACGAAGGATGACCTAATAACATCTTGGATATTATCCATAAGAAAAATCCCTACTAGACGATTCATTTCTATCCTAAAGAAAGAAAAAATATATAATAAAGTGAGTTTGTTAAAATCCTTAGGGAAAAATTGGGTGCATATCATGTGAAAAACCATATTAGCTAGTACTTGGTATTTTAAAAAGATAAAAAAAAAAAGGAAAAAAATAAAATATATTAAAACTCATGTATCCATACCATTTGAAATATATTGATACTTTTTTTTATATATACTCTCTATAATTAATCATGTATAGGGAAAGGGATGGCCTTGTTGTTGCAACACCAATATTGTGTGGTGGCAACAACTTCCGCAGACAAAATCAATGCAGTGTTGTAGCACCTTCCACAGATAGAACCAGCACACGGTTGCAAATCCTTCATGTTGAAGATAAATAAGTGATTGTGTTGCAATAAACTCACCAAAAACTAATTACATCCTCTCTTGATTCCACTAAAGACATCACAAAAAGGGATGGGATGTGACATGCATGTTTCCACCAACCTAGAGAAAGTTTTTAACTCATGGGAAACGTTGAAAAATATAAATTTCCTTATATAATGATTAACGTTAAATTAGCATGATATAATTTTACATGGAATCACTTGCATAATAATTCACCATCAAATTTCATAACACTCCATCAGTACCACACCCTATGACATAACCTATGCCAGTAATCCATGACTCTAGAAATTCTCCCAATGAAAAGTTATAAATACGCATTGCAACTGATAGTCTATTTTAATTTGAGAAAGTGTCGTCAATGGTTCATTGAATCACCAAGAACCATTTGAGACCCTCTTGCTGCAATCCTATGTAAACATTTGGTCTTTTTTCCAAGTTGCAAGGTGGGTTGAGTAATTGTGTTTTCTCTAAATCTATATAATTACATAATAATGGTGGGAGGAACACCAATTCTATCAAATGAAGAGATCATAGTTGTCGTATCAAGGCTTCCACGGGTGGGAGAATGATGGTACTTCTAGAATAATCCATGACCAGAATTGGTGGAAGATTTCATGGAGGAAGGAAAAGTGTTTGTGAAGTAGGGCAATGGCTTCAACAAAAAATCAATACTAGCGCCATGGGCTAATGTAGTAATCTTAATCCAGAGGTATTTTACCTACAATGGTTTCCATGAAATCTTGTTTTGGAATCATCTAAAATTATTGTATCATTTTATGCATCAGAGACAAATATATATGTCCTCTTATCTGTGGAATGCATTACAACATATGGCTTCTAGTGTTCATAAATTTTGATGGTCAAAGGGCCATGTCTCACACCATTGTCACATCAAACTGTTGGTGATGCATGTGCTCTAACAGGCGGGTCACATGTAGGATGACCTAGTTAGGATACTAGGGTTGGAGCCACATCTATAAGTACTTTATGTAACACTAAAAGAAGAGGGTGTTTTAACATATAAATCATCCACAATAGGGATATTTTTTGCAACACCTAAAGCATCCATCACTATAACACATGAAGCTTCCATAAGAGGGGTCACTGCTACAACACCTGAGGCACCAATAAATCCACAACAACTAGAAGAAGAGGATAGAGATAATCATAAAATTGACCTTGACATCACTAGGAGTCTACCCGACCAAAATAATTTGGTGCATCACTAAGAGGCCCTCACATGTGGCTATACCCAAAATGATGAGAACAAGATATTTGAAAAATGAAGAATTGGTGTAACACCCTCCTCCCACATTTACCCAAGTTACCATCCTGTCAGGGTAAACATGTTATGAAGATTTATTATGATATGATTCAACCCCTTAGATCACCTTAAGGAAGTGGAATCGACAAAAAAGAACCAAACCGACCTCTCTCAGAAACTACAGAACCCCGAAGGGCTAACCAACCACTTCAGTTTCCATACCCCTGAGTTAACATGCCTTATGGTCCCCAGTCACACCCATGAAAATCCATCAATGTGGTTGAAACCCTCCAGTTGCATGCACAAAAAGGGCACCGATGCACCTGCAAAAATTTTCATGCAATTTTGTGCAAGTGACCTCGGATTCTGAACCACTTTTTAAGGGCTAGGACTCAGGCCTCTACCTAGAACTTGATAAAACTCTCAAAAATTATAAATAATAATATGAAAAGACCTCTAATGTAAAACTTGAACAAGGACCTAACCTAATATTGCCTAGCCACGACATACATTCAGTAGAACATGTCATGAACATGTAATCTACAAGTCATATAAACACATCTGAGCATAGGGACTTCATACTTATCTGAAAATCTTCAAGAAGTTATGATTCCCTCTCATAACAGACGCAATGTCATATATTAGGTCTTGCATTAATTTACTAATCAAAACATGATGAGAGCCATAATTCAATTCTATCATGTATCATGCTTATAAAAAATAGAATAAAAATGATAGAGCAACCATTAAGATCACATAATAACAAGCACATTTACACATAATGCACAAGAGGAAAAGATATCTTATTAACAGATTCAAAATGAAACCATTCCAGGGACTTCCACGTACTACCTGACCATAGTTTAGGTTGAACCAAATATTTCTTTTGGCCAATCACCGTTGTGCCATATTCCAAGCATGAATGTGGAACTTACAACAAAACCAACCAGGGCTTCCTTAGGATTTACCGCAATCCACCTAGTGATTCCTAGGCACAAGCCCTCATCTATACAGCCAGGCTTTACAGCAATCCCTCCAAGGGATTCTGAGGCCCAAACAAGAAACATACACTACCAGGATTTACCGTAATGTGACTATATATCAGTCCAGAGATTACTAGGCCTATACAAGCATGGATGCTTATGGATATCTCTAGCTAAAATGTGAGGAATTTATCCATATCTACCCTCTAGGATTTACTATATATCCTGCCATTCATTGGTCAAGGATTCCTAGGCTCAATGAGGGTATACACCTATAATATTACCATATATCCTGTCATTCACCAGTTGAGGATTACTAGGCCCAATGAGGTTATGCACAATCAGGATTTACCATAATCCCACCTTCACTGGTCCAGGGATTCCTAGGCCTTATGTTCTCCTCTTGAGACCACCCCACTCAATTTAGAAACCATCCGGAATTCTAGCTCAACCAAAATGAAAGAACCCCATCACACTATGGCTATCAGGAAATGTCAAGGCAAGGTTGAAAACCTCTGTCACAAATGGAAAAACTGATTCCAATGACAGCAAGAGAACTAAATATGCACATGCATGTACCATGCATGCCAAAACTAACAAGTAAATAATACATGCAACTTGATGCCTACAAGTAATATTTATGTATTTGATTGATCCAACTCTTACTTGGTATTTTCTTGATATTTTCCTTCTTTTTCCTTCCTTTCCTTTCATTGATCTAATGCTAGAGTGCTCCAAGAATTCTCTAAGTGTGAAAGGGTAAGAGAGAGTAGAGAGCATAGAGAGAGATCTCAAAATTGAATTGAAAAAAGGTTGTGAACTGGTCCTCAGAAGTATTTTTATCATTGAGGCCTCTAATTTCTTCATTTTTCCATTATTTTCTTTCATTTTCCTCCTCACACGAAACTTGTGACCTTTCACCTTCCTTTTCTCCTAATTTCATTTATTTTCATAAATAAAATGTCAAATAATGCCTCTCACTTTTTCAAATCCTTTTCCATTTCCTTTTCCACTTTCCCTTTGCCATAATAAACCAAATGAACACCCATGCTATGATGTCTTTCCAAACATTCAGTTTGGAATATGTGTCCCATGACCTTGGTCTTATTTTTGCTTTATTAACTTAATTACATGTATTTTTAACATGGGTTTGTTATAGACCCCTCCCCCTTAGGGGCAACTTCGTCCTCGATGTTCATTGACACCTATAACTAGCAAAACCGCTGAAAAAAACATATTTCTTATGGTGATTTATAACTTAGCTCGACGTAGTATTTACAATGAACTACCAGCTGAAAAACATAACCAACATGACAAACATGAAAACATAATTACCACACCACTTATTATAGCTTTATAACACAACTCAATGCAGTATTTAAATACATATACATATATACATATACCAAAACTGATTTTCCTCAACTAGAAAATAATGAAGGATACATAGCCTACATCTCATAAGTCATCTCCAATGTAGCGTCATCGGGCCCAAAGTGCTTCCACTACACTTTAACTTGCTTGATTGCTAGATTCCAAAGAATGAGCATATTTCTCTGCAAAGCACATTGAGGTTGAGGTTGTAACTATCCTTCTGGTTCCACTTGCAATACATACCAATCAATAAAATTATCAACATACTTTATATATATTTTAAGCAATGAAACATGGAAAACATCATGGAATTTCACTTTCGGGGGAAATATAAGTCTATAGGCCACTAGTCCAATCCTCTCAAGAATCACGAAAGGCCTACAATATTGAGGTTCCAGCTTCACACATGACCCAATCCTCAAGGAGCTCTTCTTGGGCTTGATGCACAAGTACACATGCTCCCCAACCTTAAACTCCTTAAATGCACTATGATGATCTGCCTAACTTTTATGTCTATCCTGCGCTTCCTTAAATTATGCTTGATAACTTGAATTTCCTCTTCCATCTCTTCCAAAAAGTCTGGTCCTATTAATACCCTGTTCATTGGATCACTCTAACTAATGGGAGTATTACAACTACGCCCATAGAATTCCTCAAACATAATTATCGTCGGTGACTCTTGATACCCATTATTGTAGGAAAACTCAACCAGCTGAAGATAATCTTCCCACTTCCATTTTTGATGCATCACATACATTCTCAACATGTCCTCCAAAATCCTTTTAACCCTCTCTATTCATCTATCTGTCTACAAATGATAATTTTTGTTAAATGCCAACTCTGTACCCAAACCTACAAATAACTCTTTCCAAAACATAGAAGTGAACTTATCATCTTTGTTTGACACAATATTCTTCAATAAAATATGCAACCTTACTACATATTTGATGAATACCTATGCTACCTCAATATCTAAATACGTAGACTTTACCGGAATGAAGTTTGCTACCTTGGTCAACCTTTCCACCACAACCAAGATAGAATCATTTTTTCTATATGTCCTCAACAAACCTGTAATGAAATCCAGATAAATGACCTCCCATTTCCATTCTGGAATCGGAATTTGTTGTAGTAATCCACTTATATGCTTACACTCTGCCTTTACCTATTGACAATCCAAACATATAGCCACAAACTCTACCACTTCCTTCTTCACATTCAACCAATAGTAGAACTTCTTCACCATTGTCAATGTTTTTTGATACCTCGGGTGACTTGAATATGGTTTAACATGAAATTCCCTGAATAATATATTCTTTAGCTCAATGTTTTTCAACACATAGGTCTTGTCCCTAAATCTGACCAAAGCATATGATGTGAGATGATAGTCCACATCTTGATCACTTGTACCGTGTTATAACATGTGCCTAATATCCTTGTACCTATCATCCTGATGTCCTACCTGCAAGATCTGATTCTATAAATCTATCCCATAAGAACTATGTCGCTATGTGATTTACCTGCACTCTTCTGCTAAGAGCATCTACAACCTTGTTTTCCTTTCCTTTAATGTACGTAATCTCAAAATAAAACTCATTGATCGGCACCATCCATCTAGCTTGTCTGGTATTTAGATTCAGTTGATCAAATAAGTACCTAAATCCACTGTGATCACTCATCAAGATGAACCTCCTTCCAAGAAGATGGTGCCCCCAAATCTTCAAAGCATGAATGGTTGTTGCGAACTCAAGATCATGTGTCACATAATTCTACTCATGCTCAATTAGTTTCCTTGATTCGTAACATACCACATGTCCCTCGTGCATAAGGACTCCACCAAGCTCTCTTTTTGAAGCATCGGTGCACACCACAAACTCTTTATCTGGATCTGCAATATTGAGAACTAGAGCATTTGTCAACAACTTCAATTGCTCAAAATTTGCTGCACATTCCTTTGTCCATTCAAATTTATTACCTTTCCTTTGCAATGATGTAATATGATAACCAATATGTGATAATTTCCTGATAAACCTCATGTAATAACCTTCCAACCCCATAAATAACCTTACCTCATCCACATTCCTAGGAGCTGCTCATTCCATGATAGTTTTCTTTTTTCTTTTTTCTTTTTTTCTGGGTCTATTGCTATGCCTACAACATGCCCCAATTAATGTACCTTTGTCTGAAAGAAACTACATTTTCTAATCTTGGCATATAATTATTTCTCTCTTATCAATATAAATATTGTTGTTAAGTGTTTGACATGCTCTTCCTCATTCTTAGAATATATCAATATATAATCAATGAACACATTAAAAAACTTTTCCAGATAAGGACACAACACACTATTCATCAAGCACATAAAAATAGTTGGAGCATTATTCAAACCAAATGGAACTATAATAAACTCATAATTCCCATACCTATTCCAGAAATTTGTCTTGTAAATGTCCTCTTCTTTGATGCGTACTTGATGGTATCCTGATCTCAAATCAATCTTTGAGAACACTAATTCTCCCTTCAAATGATAAAAAAAGTCATCAATCATAGACAACGGATACATTTTCTTAATCGTCACCTTGTTCAACTTCATGTAATCAATGCATAGCCTGAGAGTACCATCCTTCTTATTCACAAACAATACGGGTGCACCCCACATCGATACACTTGGCCTGATGTATCCCTTGTCAAGCATTCCTTCAACTACAACTTAAATTCCACTAACTACAGAGTGCTCATCCTATATCGTTCATTTGATGATGGTGGTGCCCTTGGTACCAACTCATTAGAAAATTCCACTTCTCTGTGAGGTGACGACTCTGAAATCTGTGTTGAAAATACATCCTGAGACTACTGTAGAACTAGGTACTTGTTCAATACCTCTGCATCCTCAACATCATAACCTTTATCACTAGAAATATGCATTGCAAATAACACACACCATTTCATGTGATTGTGATTTTCCTGCATAGTTGTAACCGTTCTAATATATGTTTCGTTCTTCTTACCCTGTAAGATTATTTGTTCCCCATTGTCATCCAAACACTCAATAGCCTTCTCATAACAATTTGCCTTATTCCTGTGAAGATACAACCAATCCATACCCAATAGTAGATTGTGTGATCCCAACAGAAGCACATTTAGATGAGTTGAGGTAGAAATAGAATTCAACTCAAATGCACAAGCTCTTTCCCAATGATGAACTCTTTTCTTTGTACCTATAGCCAACTCCACTAGCCAAAATTTTGCATGGACTTATTTATTCAAACCAAACTTATCCACCAAGTTAGGGTTAACATAACTATAATTAAATCTAGGGTCAATCAAAATAGAAACAAATTTATCACAAAGCTTAGTGTCCATCTCGATAATAGATGTCTGGTGATCCGTCTGCCTATATCCAATATTACATAGATATGAGGAATGCTCTGCCCAACATCCCTAACAGTCTGCGCCTCCTGTGCATTGTATACATGAGGTATACCACCCTGATTCTAAGGTCAATCCTTCTTGAGATGCTCCTTACCACATGTCCAACACTGAAATTGTTCCTTACCATCACCTCTATTCTGCTTCCCTCCAAGATGTGACCCATGTCCCTTTCTAATTGCATTAAAATTATTGTAAGGAACAACATTTTCTTTCTCACTTGCATCCCGGGGTCTTGTCCTTTTCAGCTGTCATTTACCTTTAGCCTTGTCTTTCCCTTTCCAATCTTGTTGACACTTTGTCTTTCACTTTGATTGCTCATAATAATGCTTCAACTTACCAATGACTTCTTTAAGTGACCAAGGCTCGTCATACTCAATACAATCTCTGAACGCTAATGGAAATCCACTAAAAAATCTCTGAAATTTGGCTTTCTCATCCTTAAGACATGGTACATAGCTAAATAACTCCAAGAAATTAGTCATATACTCCTCATTTTTCGTCAATACCATATTTAGCTCATAAAACACCTTGGACTTACTATTGTAGTACCTCTCCGACAAGTACATCTTCTTGAAATTTCTCTTGAATTCATGCCAATTCAAATCCTATATCCTAATGTCTTTGATCCACTTCACATCTTCCCACCAGTTTTCTTCCTTCCCCTTGAGGTTGAATATAAATATGATGGCCTTCATGTTCTTTGTGTAATCATGCAACTCAAAGAATTATTTCATCTCAAGTAACCATGCCATATTGCAACTTCTTCAAATCTCCATCAAATGTAGGTGGCTTTTCTTTCTTCAACTCATCTGGAAAATATCCCCTTCCACTCCTCTTGTAAGGATGATAGCGATGATTATCATGATACCTATCAAAACCAAAACTATAATAGAACTCGTTTCATCACCTATCCTATCTAGTGTGTCTAAGAACCTGTCATCTCTTATTGTGTCATCACTATCCAACCTGTGCCCACCATGAGACCTACTTCCTTATGCTCCATTAGTCATTTCCTCTTGTCTATGACTGACTGTAAGTGGTCACTGTCTCTATATATCTGAAAAACATTGAAGGATGACCACATTAACTTCTTCTTATTTCTCTTGTGCTTGAATGATCCTGTCATTATCTTCTGTGCAACTTCTTATTTCTTCCTTCAAACTTCTCAAAGTGTCTGCTATATCAGGAGAGTACATATCACCATGCTTCTCATCAGATCTATAGGGAGAATCTAGTGAAATATAGCCTTCCATATTGCTATAAATCTTTGATCTTCTTCCTGCAAGTATACCATGTCAGTGAAACAAAAATATAAACATAACCAACATACCTCAGTATAGTTTAAGGGAGGATATATCATCTTAAAGATCAACCAAATTACCATGATACATGTATAATCATAATCAAAACAAAAAATCAACATCATGAATGAAAACACCAACTGCATACCATGACCTTATGCATGACATTATTCACCATAGCACTACATATATACATATATCCACATAGATAACCAACATACAAAAAAATTGCATATTCAACCGACATGCATTCATGATGAACGCATCCTAAAAAAAACATCATAAACTTCTACAGGACAACATAATTGTAACAATGACCATCATTATGTATATATAACAAGAAAATGTACAATAAGCATGTATGCATGAAAGTCACATTTTGCCCATCCATCCCAAGGGGTGAACCATGCTCTGATACCACTTTGTGGTATCAGATATCACACGAAGAGTTACTATGATATGATTCAACCTCCTAGATCACCTTAAGGAAGTGGAATCGACAAAAAAAACCAAACTAACCTCTCTCACTACCTACATGACCCCAAGGGCTAACCAACCACTCCATGTTCCAAACCCCTAAGTTAAACTTCCTTATGACTGAATTATATCCCCATTTTCACCCATGACAAGTCCTCCATGCAACTGAAACCCTCCAGTTGCATGCATAGCAAGGGAATCCATGTGATTGCAGACTTTTTCAGGAAGTTTTGTGCCGGCGACCATGGATTCTGAGCCACTTTTTCAGGGCTAGGACTAAGGCCTCTACCCAAAACTTGATGAAACTCTCATGAATGATAAATAACAACATGACAGTATTTTTATTGAAAAACTTGAACAAGGACCTGACCTGATAAGGCCTAGCCATGACTGATATTATATCAAACACATCATGAACATGTAATCTACATGTCATATAAACACATCTAAGCATAGGGACTTCATACTTATCTGATAATTGTCAAGAATGTTTGATGCCCTCTCATAATAGTTGCAATATTTCCTACTAGGTCATGCATTCATTGTTCATTCATTTACTAATAAAAACATGATGAGAGCCATAAATCAAGTATATCATAAACCATGCTTATAACCAACATAAAACCAGTAGAATAAAAATGATATAAAAACCATTAATATCACATAATAACAAGCACATTTACACATAATACACAAGAGGAAAACAACTCTTATTAACATATGAAAAATGCAACTAGGTCAGGGACTTCCACGTACCACTTGACCATAGATTGGACTGAACCGAATATTTATTTAGCCAATCACCCTCATGCCATATTCCAATCATGAATGTGGGACTTACATCAAAACCATCCAATATTTCCTTAAGATTTACTACAATCCACCAAGGGATTGTTAGGCCCAAGCCCTCATCTATACAACCAAGCTTTACCGAAATCCCGCCAAGGGATTCCTAGGCCCAAACAAGAAACATACACTACCAATATTTACCGTAATTCCACCAGAT
This sequence comes from Pinus albicaulis, assembly GCA_034641835.2. Classification (NCBI taxonomy): domain Eukaryota; kingdom Viridiplantae; phylum Streptophyta; class Pinopsida; order Pinales; family Pinaceae; genus Pinus; species Pinus albicaulis. The sequence goes on along the minus strand of CM076581.1, from coordinate 383,594,838 downwards.
ATTGATCATGGGATCACTAGGCCTATACAAACATGGATGCCTCTGGATCTCTCCACCTAAATCATGAGGAATTTATCCATATCTACCCTCTATTATTTACCATATATCCCACCATTCACCAGTCGATGATTCCTAGGCCCAACGAGGGTATACACCTCTAATATTTACCATATATCTCACCATTCACTGGTCGAGGATTCCTAGGCCCAACGAGGTTATGCACAATCAGGATTTACCGCAATCCCACCTTCATCGATCCATGGATTCTTAGGCCTTGTGTTCTCATCTTGAGACCACCCCACTCAGTTTCGAAACCATCCAGCATGGTGAGCCCTGGTATTGCACCAAGGATGCTGCAACTCCCAGAGGCTTCCCTACTTTACTTTATCAACTCAGGGTTCGTACAAACTTGGAGGTTACGTTGCTATATACACAGCAAATGCATTCTACTCATGTCATCATCTTCTAAGCTTTACGAAAGGGTGATACTTCTAGGGTTTATGAATGAAGTCTGTCACACTTTTGAAATTAGGCCTAAGGCTAACAATGATTCAAATCCATGGCGCTATCAGAAAGTATAGAACTACTCTAAAACAAGCAAGTACATCTAACTATTCTGCAATGAAATAAATCTACTCATTAAACTATGATAAGAATTGAAAGCAACCTAGGCATCTTGCATGAAGTAAATTGTTGAATTGAAATGGCATAAAGGAAACTAAGTTAATCACACTTTTCTGGGCCAAATGGCTAAACACACTCTGCTTACTCTATGCTCTATATATCATTCTTTTAATATGCAACTACTCATGACCTAATTATGCTTGTAGAAGAAAGTGCTAAGGTGGCTTATGGAAGGCCTGAACACATGGGGGCAAGGGTGAACGTGTATGACTGGTTTATGTAGGTCTAGGAGATGTGGATGGTGGTTTCTGGGCTTAATGAGGGGCCTACTAGTGCTATTTCAAGTGCTACTATAGGTTTCCTGTAGTGCTACAGGAAAGTCCTGAGTTGCTATAGGAAACAGTCTGAGGGAAATCCGAGGAAAAAATAGGTGTAAAAAGGGTAGGGAAGGTGGAGTGAAGGTGTATTTGGATGAGTGGAAGGTGGCCCACCCCTTGGAAAAGCTTTGAACCTCTTGGTAGACCTGTCTTGCACCCCTAGGGTTTTCTCACGGTGTAGGGATGAAAAATATGAAAACAAGGTTGATGGTGATTATAATGAACAGAGGGTTGATGAAGGGTGAAAGATGAAGTTGAAGGTGTTGGTGAATTTATCCTTAGTTGTGCTACATGTACCTGCAATAAAGTTTCCTATTCATGCAATAAAAATGGACAAATTCATGATAAAGGCAATGGAAAATATGACTTGAATTTGTAAAGAAAATCTACTTTAATCTACAAAGAGAGATCTAACACATCATTCTAAACATATTTATGGAATCACAACCACTAATCTTATCCATTCCAAGAAATCATAAACTTAAAAGAAATTTTTGGTCTATGGGGAAGGTCTACCCTCCTCAGGCTCCAATGGAAGATGTTAGTCATCAGTAATTTTTGCCATCATAGATGACTAAATGATTTCCTAGATTTCTAGAAACAAATTTCATGAACATTGTGAGTTATAGAAATCTCACTGCCTTCATCATCCTTAAAGATAATTTTTCACTATTTTATCATTTCATCATGCCAAGCTTTGCTTACTAGTCCCAGAAAACCAATTAGGGGCTCATGTCACTCCTTTTGTCTATGTTTTGTCACCTTTGGCCCAAATCCTCTGTTTTTTTTTTGCCTAAACCCCCCACTGCTACCTAAGGCCACCAATCAAACAGCTCTGTTGTGTATCCCAAAAATACTCCATGCATTTATGGTCTCAAAACTGTCTCTGTAGGCTCTTTAGATAAATCAAGTACATTGGATTTTGGATCTTCAATACATCAGTTTATCATAAAACTCTGTTTTACTCTTGATGACCCCAAAATCTAAGTTTTTAGTCCAAATCCAATTCCAAGGAACCTTCCACTAGGTCACCTAGGGTGTCACAAGTCATAGGGTGGATTTGGTATCCTAAAAAGCTCTATTTTTCCTGTATAAAGGTATTGTTTTCAAATAATAAAAGGGACAAGTGACTTTCTCCAAAACTGATCAAAAGGGTCATTCAAAGAAAGGCCTCCTTGGCCCAATGCACAAATTCTGCAAGGGACAGCTACCCTTGCTCACATTCCTACAAGGGGATCAAGATGGCCATCAGCCTAGCAAGAGGTAAGGTAAATGGGAAAATCACAACTAAAGGTATCTACAGCAAAGAGAAAGTAGCAGGCATATGTTTTAGGGAATCAGGGTTCTTTGTGACCAATTGGAAAAACAATGTGCCAAAACAAGAAATCATTACAAGGGTTACAAAGACAAAGGTCACCTCCACTCCATCAAGTGCACCCTAAAGATTCTTTAGAAATAATAAATGAGTTTTGAAAGGTTTTAGAAAACTTAGAAGACAACACTACTTATTTTTATCTAACAACCCTAAAACCTAAGAGTTTGGGAAGATTGACAAAACAGGTCAAATAATGATGATAGGGCTTCCTTCATAACAGCACATGGCATTTCAAAGGGTTTCAAGTTGCCCTCTAGGGTTTGACAAAGAGGCACTGATTCCACCTCACCAAAAGGACAAAAAGGCAAAGAGTATCAATACAAAGGCCTAAGTTTTCAAAAGGTACAATCAAAGGCCTCTCAAAAAGGATCAAAAGGAAGGCAAGCATGAGGTAAAATTTCCCTAGGAGGTAATTATGAAAAGCATAGGTTCGCTGTTGAAGAAAAGAGGTGTCAAACTGCAAAAAGGACAGTGATCAAAGGCAAAAAGTTTTGTAGGCACCTGCAAAAACAGAAGTGGCCATGGGAGACACAAAATGGTTTAAAAACTGCTAACTTTTCCAACCAGAGATATATCACTGTCAGCATGGTCAAAGAAACAAACATGTAATTGGTCTAAAAGCAGAGAAGCCTCCAAAAAATGGTTCCCCTGTCAAAAGTGTATTCTGCAAGAGATAGTTAACCATGAATGATACTTCTACAAGATTGTCAATATGGTTACTACAGGAAAATTGATAAGGTTAAACAAACCTAATATGTTTCTCACAATGATGGCACATATGAAGACTAAAAGATTTGCTTATGCCAACTGCTAGGGTCTTCACACCAAAATTTTTTTTTTACTATTTCAAAGAGAAAACATGACAGAATATCAGTTGAAAGAAGGTCAAAATTCTTCTTTTCAGTCTATCCACCAAGCAATCAAAGGCATAAAAGATGAAGGGATGAAGACTCCAAGGAAAAGGTGCCAAAAAATATCACAGGCTTACTATTTACAAGTGTTGAAGTTCATGAAAAGGATAAAGTGAAGAAAACCTTCAAAAAAGGGCACTAATGTCACTATCTGCCTACTTTCATCAAAACTTTGTCAAAATAACCTTTTTTTCTTTCAAGAAAGGGTTCATGTTTCCAAGTATGGGTAAGAGGCACAATTTGATCTTGTTAAAGAGTTTTTCAATCTGAGGGGAAACATGAAAATGCTCCAGCCAAAGCAAAAAACCATTTTTTATTATGTTTCTGCCACCTACAGGACAAAAAGACCAAAAATACAGTGAAAAAGTGAGAAGGGAAACAAACATTAGAAAGTGGGTTTTAGCTATGAAATTATTTTTCAAAGAGGGTATAAAAGCCTTCCTTCCCTTTTCCCAAACTCATTTATGTCTTTTAAAGAAGGAAAAAGAACTGTTAGAGCATTTATGGGGTTTTTTCTGCAAATCTGGGTGAAAGTTTCAGGCGCTACGCACCGACGGAGGTGCTACGCACAGAGCCATTGGCGCTGTGCACAGAGGGGGTAGACGCAATGTTAAAATGCACTGCACTATGCACAGAGGAGGAGGTGCTACGCACTGGCGGTGGCTTTGTGCACATGCCCAGTCTGACACCCGACTGCATGCCATTCAAAGGCGCTGCACACCGAGAAGGCTCGACAGGCCCATTAACCCGCCCGACTCACCCGCAAACCCTCCAGCGTTGCGCACAAGCCTGCCAACCGCCTGACCCAACCCAACACTATGCACAGGGAAGGCCCGACAAGAACATCCTGTCAGGTGCGCTACGCACAGAGGGGTTTTTGTCCAGATTTTCCAAAAAGTGGCCAAAATCAATTTTTTTTGCCTCCAAGCCCCTGCACAAAGTTTGAAAAGGTTGGTGGTCCCTCTTCTTTTCCCTCCAAGTGATATTTTTCATAATCAAGAAGAGTATTAAAAACCTAAATTGGCTAAACCTTAATCTTCATGCCAACCATCATTTAACCCTCTAGGGCAAAGAGTTACCAATTGGAGAGTTGTCATTAGCCTAAATACACTCAATTACAAGCTAAACCTCCTCCTAAACTCTGAAAGCATTCCTATACCTACTTCATTTTGCCCCAATTTGCTAAAATTTTCCTTCACCATCAGTCATTTTGTCCTCCCTAGACCCAAAGCTCTTATCAAGCAAAAAACCATTTTGTTCAAGGATATAATCAACCACCATGTCTGGAGAAAAGATCATTACCAGTAGTGATGAAGGCCAAAGCCCTATCAAGCCAAAACACAAGGGAGGAAGAACTAATAGGTTTGAGCCTTTGGATACCATCCAGATTACCTCTTCTCCCATGATCCTTGCATGTTTTCAAGATGTTGGGTGCTATCAGTTTTGTGTGAGGGTTAAGCAGGTCCAAAACCACTCAGTTTTGACTAGGTTGTTCATTCTCATCCTACAAAACCACCAGGTTAACCTAGCAAGAGTAAAGCTTGAAATATCATCTGAATCCATTGCTAAAGCCACAGGAATACCAGATATTGGTGAAAGATGGTTCAAACAGAAGAAATTGGACTTAAGCTACTATGAGCCCTTCCTGAAACCTAGTTATCAACAGGGCTGCAAGACTGCTTTATCCTTCTCCCACCTGCTAGAGAGATATGCCCCACTGATGAGGTAGATCATCAAGTACTTCACTTGTGAGGGGAGGTACTCCAAGATTTATTCATATCACATAAGGCTGCTAATGCACTTCACCAGGGTTAAATTGCTAAACCTACCATACTATCTCTACTGGAGCATTGACAAAATGGCTTCAGTGGTCAAGAAAATAAGTTATGCCCACCAAATGCAAAGCCTTTTTCACCACTCCTTGGTTAAGATGATTGTTTTGAACCAACTAGAACAAAAGGGAATTCCTTGGGAAGTTTTCATCTCACATGATATATTTGCAAATCCCCAAGCCTTCATTCAGCAAAATCTACCTTCCACTTCACACTCACTTACCTCCACTCCTACATCTCCTCCACCTATGCCTTCTCCACAAAGAAACTTACCTCTTTCTTAAGGCTTTCATGGACCCTCTGACTTCCCAAGGAAGAAATGTGGGAGTTCCTTCAAGAAGGTAAAAACAATCATTCTTTCTTGCTTCCTCCCGTTCTTTGTTCTTCTCATCTTGGTCCTTTCCATCACTCAGCCCCAACAACAAGGATGGATTGACCTTCAAGCCAATCCACTGAATATTTTTGGCCTACATGTCCCTCTTGTACAATGGCACTCTCTCCAAGGCACCCCTCCATCTTTCTGGTGTGTGGTACTCCATGTTTCTAAGGTTGTGAGGGAATTAGTTCCATCTTCTTTAGCTATCCATTATGCATTCATCTCCCAAAAACCTAGAAACATCATCAAAGTGAGCCAATGCTTGAGCTTGTGTATGGAGGCATTTTTCTGCAAGTTCAGGACCCTTTTTAATCTTCAGATAGTTATTGATGACTCCCCTAGGACTGAATAGTTCTTCCCTAATGTGTAAGGGTTCTTTGTTTTCTCTTCTCATAAATCTTCTCATCTCTTGTGCTCTTGTCTCCTTATTAACCATCAATGATTCCAAAGCCATTAATTTCATATCCCCCATTCTAGGATTTGGGTACCAAATATTTAATTCTGTCAACACAAGGTTATTAATGTAAAACTTTTCCATTTTTGTCCTGTCTTCCATACTTGCTTGATTACAAAAATCAATGAACTGTCTACATTTTTGGAAAGGTAAGGATCCATGGGAGGCTAATGTTTTAATTTTAAAGAGGATCCACTACTCCTTAAGGTAAACTGCATATGAATATGAAGGATATTTGTGTTGAGTGGCCTCCATGCACAAATCTTCCAGCCATTTGTTTACCCTTTTGTTGAAGCTGCTCTTGCAGTGCTACATTCTTTGCCTGTGCCTTCTAAAGCTGATTCTTCAAAATTGACTCTATGAGCCTCACATCATATAAATCATTCCCCAACTTAGCTACTTTTCCTTCCATGAATCCTATGTAATACACACCTTTAGATGTGGCAAGATTCATCCAATGATGAGTGTGTGCCCTCTCCTCCTCGAACTGATAAAACAAAGGAATTATAGAATTTTGAGGAATTAATTTACCCCCCTCAATGTATGTGTAGTAAGAGCAAATATTGGGTTGAGGGCTAGGTTTTGGCACTATTTCAACATCTTTGATGATTAGTTTTGGTGAGGTGGCCTCTTCCTTATCATATTTTCCTCCTTCTTTTTCATCAATATGTTTTTACTCTTGTGTTTTTCCCTCAACTTCCTTGACCTCTTGCCCCTCTGTGGTTGTTTTTTCCCCTTCATCCAAGGCCTTTTTCTCCAAATCTGTGCTTGTTGTAGTTTCCTATAGCAAAAACAGAGTTTCCAGTAGCAAAATCTGTTTTTCCTGCTGAAGACCCTCTTTTCCTTGTTTTTCACTCTTTTCAATCCTTGGAGGGACTATGGTGGTTACATGAGGTGTATGGGATGCCAATCTAACTTAATGTCTTCTGATATATGTTACAGGGGTCCTTATAGGTGAAGTTACCTCTTGCACCCTTGCTTCCTCTAATCTGATTTATACCTCCTTATTTGGTGATTATTCAATGGTAATAAGGATCTTGGTGGGAGTTTGTGGTTTTCCCTGCCTCACCCTCTGGCTCTTCCTAGTTCTAAAGTACATAACTGTCTGCCTCTTTCTTTGTGTTTATACAAGTGTGCTCAAAGCAGTTAGGGTTGCAGCTACCTCTTGATCTGTGATGTCTGGTGACATGTTGGTGTCTTGAGGGGAGATTTCACTGCCTAAGATAAGGTCCACACCTTCATTTTCCTCATTCCTTTATTCCTCCTTTCCCTCGGCTTTTTATTTCTCTCTCTCTGTTGTCTCTATGTTTTCTGCCTCAATTTACATCTCTTCTTTTTCTTCTGCCTCCTTTTCCTCTTCTTCTACCTCTTCTTCTTATTCTTCTTATTATTATTCTTCTCTTTCTCTAAGGATAGAAGTAGAGGTTTTCCCTATCTGGGTAGCTATAAATGCTTCCTTATCCATGTCTATGAAAGAAGACCAGGATACAGGTAGGTTCAAACTTCTCAAAGCATCATTTACAATTAGTTTTATTATTCCATGATGGGCAAAGTGCTGATATTTTCTTTGCCTCACTTTATGGCTCATCTCAGTTATGGAGTTTAGGAGGAAGTGAGGGACACCTAATCTCTATTCAAGTGGGAGCTCTCCTTGAAACCATATTTCGTTTAAAAATTTGAAATGATACCCATAGACCACATTAAGTCTACCTTCACAAGAAATAAACTTCATGATGTGGACGGCTACTTCATCCTAGGGGTATGGAAGGCTTTCTCTCCTCACTCCATTTTTATCTTCAATGTACTCCTCTCCTGGTAGAAAGAAATTATTTTTGGCTGCAGTGCTAGGCATTCTTTCCTTACCCCATTTGACTCCTAAGGGAAAGGTTGTAACTCTGCTTATGAATTTAGTAGATAATGTGATGGCTAGGCCTCTAATCAAAGTGGTGGCTCTCTCTTCTGAATGTGACTGCAAAACCACTGCAAATTCTTTAGCTATCTCATCAACATAACCTTTCAATAGCTCAAACAACCCTAGCCATTGGTGATTTCAGAAGATTTCCATAAACTAAGGTTGTTGCCTAATTCTCTTAATGTTAGTATGATCTCTTTTGTTGAATCCCCATCCCATTTTAATGTTGTGAGATGAAGGCGGTGAGTGTTTGAGAGTTATGTCTTGGAGATGGAGGTCTTCAAACAAAATTCAAGAAAAAATTCTTTTACCCGTTAACTGACAAATTTACTTTGTTGAGTGTGAATTGTATGGAAAAATTTTAGTGTTGGAAGATGACAATCCACTTACCTCGATACTCTATTGTTTTGGTTTGAGAAATGGAGGCTTTGGGAAACCAATTCACCCACAGGTGACTCTGTGTTTCCTTTTAAGCTTTTGTTGATCTACTTCTGAAGTTTCTTGTAGCGAAACTTTGTTTCCTGTAGCACGATGGTGCATGCAAGCTCAAACCTAAATGCTGCTCTTCTGCTGGCTCCCACTACTCTCCTACCCTTGCTTCTTTTCAAAATTCTCAACGGAATGGTGAAAATGAGACAAATCTTACCTTTATTTAATTTTTAACTAAATTTGGAGCGTTATGGTGACTCGTACTTAACACAAGTTTCCTCTTTGAGACCATTTTCCCCACTTCATTTAATCATTGTTGAGCCTCATGATCACTTCCCTTCGTACTCATCCACTCTTACTTGACTCAATTTGAATTTCCGAGGTGGCATGCACTTTCACTTTTCCTCCAGTTTCACTTTATGAAGGTAGCCAAGTTAACTGGCCACCTTTTTTCCTTTTAAATTTCTAAAACTCGACATTCAACTATTTTGGCCACTATGGATGCAGAGTGAGAGGTGAGAGGCCATACCTGAGCTTACCTGGTGTTGGTGAGGTGCTGAAGGAGTTGGTGCAAGAAGCTGAAGCTAGCGGTGGCAACCTTAGTCTTTTATTTGTCGTGTCTTCATTTTTTATTTGTTTTCTGAGTTAGCACCTTTTTTCTAAGTGAGTTGCTTGTATTTTCTGAGTGATTTGCTTACCCTTTTTTTGTTTTTTTTACTTTTTTAGGTGCTACATGGAGGGCTTCAGGTGCCATGGTTGGTGTGATTTTCCTTCTGGAGTCTTCTGGTGGTCTCCTGGAGTCATCCTCATCAGCTTCCCTTTATCTTTTGGCCTTGTTGTGCCACACACATATTTTCTCTAGGAAAATTTCTAATACCTGTAGAAGTTTGTTTCTTGCCTCTTCTTGCTTCATTTTGCTTATAAATGGAGGGATATGGTTCATGGAGGCTATAGAGGAAGTCACGAAATGAATGGAGTGGATGATAGGCAAGTGAAAGGGTTGTCATGACAAGTTTCCAATGATTTAGTTGTTAAAGGTGCAACTGAGGGCTTAGATAGGGAAACCTTGTGCATGGAGTGAAACAGGGGTTTGGGAATGGTAGGTATAGGAAAAACATGAATTATCATACCCTTATTTAAGTTCATAAATCCCTAGGCAGCCTTTTTACTTCATGAATGAGTTTCATGTAGCATTTACAAGAGTTTCATGTAGTGCTACAAAAATCCTATAGCTACCTTATGTTCCTGTAGCAATTACAGTTTAGGGAAAAAATGAAATTATTACCTATCTGATGGGTGAAATGGATGAAGGGATGTATGATGGAGTGGTTGATGGCGTGTGGAAGCAGAGAAGAAGAGAGAATGAAGAGAAATTGCTTCTCTGGATCCCAAAAACCATCTTTAATCAATAACCTGCAAAACAAAAAAACACATAAATGCATAGGTATTTCTTCTTTTTCCTTTTATTTCTTTTTTTTTCTCTTTTTTCCTCTTTTTTTTGAAGGAAAGTGGGCTTCCTCCACAGAGGTTTTCAACCCACATACCTTCCTTGGGTGCCTCAGAGAGGTTTTCACCCAAGGATCTTTTATTCACTATTATTTTCTTCTTTTTTTCTTTTTCTTCTTTTTTTTCTTACTCCGAGACTAACTCATAGATGTTTTCAACCCTAGAGTTTTCCTAGGGTGACTCAAAGAGGTTTTCACCCATGCATCTTTATTTTTTCTTTTTTTTAATCTTTTTCTCTAAGAGGCACTGGAAACTATGGATTTTCACATGACATGCACCTCCCTGTTTATGGAATTTATAAATTCTGCCCTAAATAGGGGTGTTATAGCATCACTTATCACCTCTATATACTTGATGACTTATGCATTGGCCTTGGGCATCCCTTCCATTAAGACTTTTTAAAACTTCTTAAAAAATAGTATTTTGAATTCCATATGCGACACTGCCCATATTTTGTTTTGTGCAGACGCAGCTCCATCCATAACTGACCCATGTATACTATTTAAAATATTAAAAAATATTAAAAATCCATACTAATTAGGTGGGGTTTATGGGTTTTTCCTGTAACTTAACTACCCCAGCCTGTGGCCAAACTATTTCCCAACTAAAAAAACTGATTTGAGGAAGTATAAATGCACCTCAAGGGAATGGCCTAAGGGAGGAGAGAGAATGTTATTGATATTATAGCATGTTATAGCCCTGATCAAGTCTGATATTCCCCTGTGTACACCCTTTATGGAAGAAGCTTTATGAGGCTAGGGGTGCACAGATCCGAAGGACAGTTAATCTTAGAGTTGTGGTAGATCTCAGGTGATTTATCCACTTTCTCTTTACATATTATCAATAAAAGAAGCTCTATCCCATTCTTGATGTCTTTGTGTTTTGTGTGTGTTATACATGTGGAATGATCTTGTAATGGTTTATTTCATGTTATTTTTATGATATTATATATGCTAACATGCTAACATCTAGGACATATATGTTGTGAAACTAGTTTGTGTGCTTTGTCTTGATTGATTTGCAGGTTCTGAAGCATGAGGAGTAGCAGAGGGTTTGCACCTTGTGGGATCGACCCCAGACATAGGACAAACGGGTAAGGTTGTTTATCCTCAATTTTATAGTTCAAGCATTAAAATTCATAATTATAGTGATTCTTGTGATGATATTCCTTTCACTCTGTTAGGTCCCTCAACCTAGACCTTAGGGTAGCTTTTCCCGTAACAGAACTGGCGACTCTGTTGGGGATTACATCCGTGTAATTCCTAGTTTGGGTTGTTTTTCTCTGTATTTTGGGTTCCCTAAAAGTTTGATCACTTTTTCAGTCTAGTAGGCTCTTTTCCCATCCAGGCAGAAGTCTTGATCTTCTGGATTAGGCTAGGGTTTTTTCTTTTTCTTTATTACAATTTCTATACTCGACTTGTTGTGTACATAGTCACATATACCTTTTGTTTCTTCCAAAGGGACCCACGTATATGCGTGTTTATTAAGTATAGTCATGTATACACGCATGTTTCATGCAGTGGATCTGCATATGCCTAGTAAAATTTGAAAAAATGAATTTTGTGACCCTATAAATTTTTCCTGTCTGTTGTTGGTCATCCCTGTAAAACCTCCTAGGTGTCTGGACTGTGATTCTTCTTGTTGTATGTCAGTTTCTCTCCTTTTCAAGTGAAAACCTAGTCATTCTAGGGTTTTACCAGTTTGGTGCAGTTTCAATTGTGGATGTAGCACCAGGACTTCTTTCTGAAGTTCTTGGTTGTTTTTACCTTTCATAACAGTGAGCCTTTGTCAGTTTTCTCATGTTTTCCTTATTCATTGCTTCACTTTTTTTATTTTTTACCTTCTTGACTTTCTTGGTTTTCTTGTTTCTTGGGATCAGCTTTCTAGTGAATCTTGAAGTTCCCTTTCATCGTTTTCTTGAATTTTTTGTTTGTTGGAAGTTTATACTACCATTTTGAATCAGTTTCTTGATTCGGTTACTTCTTTTTGTTTGGTTGAGTCCCGCTACGAAAGTGGTATAGTTGGCTTGTGCAATCGGAAGTTGCCTTGTTGGCTCAATTTCTTGACTTGGGACCTTTGGTAATTTTGTGCTTGTCTCAATGAAATTTTCTTGTTTCCCAAAAAAGTGAAAAGCCAAAAAACATTTTTGTTTTCCATTACTTTTTCTTTGGTTTTCGTTTCATGGTTTTAATCCATCTTGGAGGAATTTTCTAGTTTCTCATTTTTGGTTCAATTACTTGGTTTCAAGAGGAGTCCTTATTTGGATTTGTCTCCTTTATATCAAGTTTGTTTTGGCATTGTTTTGTGCATAGAAGTTCATGTTGGGAATTTTCTCTGCTTTTCTGTCAAAGTGATCAAACCAATCTTATTGAAAAACTCTCTCTTGCTTCCCCTTGTGAGTAGCCTAGGATTTGCATCTATCATTGGTAGTTTTTGCATTAGTTGCATCGTTAAGCATTCTAGTCTTTTTGGTAGTTTTTGGAAGTGTGTGAAGGGTGATATTGAAAAGAAAAAATAAGTCTTTTTTGTTTATTAGTTGCTTCGTAGAACCCAAGTAGAAATATTTTTTCATCGAAAGGAAAAATTGCATATTTATGTAGTAGGTTTTCTATTGATTTCTTTTTTGCGTTGAAAACATCATAAGTTGTGTTCTCCATCTACCCGTGACTTAAATAACAACCATTTAAAATCAAGCGATTAACTAAAATGAACTGGAAGTTTTTGCGTTGTCATTAATTATACACCAACTAGTCTAGGTCATAGGGCCTTGGAATAGGTGAGTGGAGAGTTAACTCTCCAAGGCCACTCAAAACTGTCAAACATAGAAGTTGATTAATGAGTCAAATCCAACTTCATTAAGTAGACAGGGAAAGCTCTACCTCCAAAGATTTAAGCACGAGGGATAGTGAAGGCATATAAGAGAGATACCCCCTCTCCTATTTTTTGAATATTGACCTAAGACCATTCTGCCTGGTTGTCGATAGTAACCAGTGCCCTTAGTTTCCTTTCCTAGGTATCACATAGGTGACTGCAGGGGGGAATACCTGTGGTACCTGGTGAACTTCATCATTAGACATATTTGGAGGGGTTCATAGTCACCTTTTTGCCTTTTTAGATCTCTTTTTCTTTCATTTTTATTATTAATTGGGTTTATGATGCTAGTATAGGTGGTTATTAAGGCTAACACACTCTGAGTGCCTAATATAAGGTTGAGAGCAGAAAATCATGATTTATTAAGAATTTTTATAAAGATTTTATCACAAATACTTGGAGGAGATAGCAAGGAGAAATTATAGGAGGATTGTCCACCCTCAAAGACATCCAAAGGATCCTCAAGATTCTCTCCAGAAATTTGAATTCCACAGGCATCCAAAGGATCCCCAAGGATTCTCTCTAGCAATTCGAATTCCAGAGGCAGTCGATCAACTCAAAGAGGAGAGCACTCAATCTTGGTTTTCTTGGAGTCCAGTGGACTCAATCACCATTTTTTAGGGAGATGTTGGTAGCTTCCCTGTAGAATAAATAGAGCAGAACTAGAGCTAGGAAGAGTTAGTCTATCCTAGTCTCACTTCCATTCACAATTATTGTTGTGAACTATTGAAGTTTTTTGTTTTATTCAGGGATCGAAAATTTCAGAGATGTAAGCAGTTATTCTTTTATGAAATGAGCAAACTAATTTCATTTGATTGATCTAAGTTCATAGGGCTAGGCTCATGGGTTAGGGCCCAATCCATGTGCCTCAGCTTCTCTGTTTTTATTATATTTTCCTTTATGTCATTTAACTAGTTTTTCCTCTGTCATTTAAGTTAGATATGCTTCTGATAAGTTTCATTGCTATTTAGTTTTTTTTTTTTTGTAGTTTTAATTGCTTATGCATATTGAAATAGAGGAAAAACTTCAAAAATGTGGTCAAGTCTCCCCCCTCTCATCTTTGTCAATAGCGTTCGAGTAGGGGCAAACCTTCCCACAGGCCAAAATTTCTTTTTGTTCGAGTTCGGGGAAAATTTTGTATTACCAAGTCCAAGCCTTTCCTTCACTATTTCATCCTGCATTTATGTATGTTTCCCGTACATGAATCCACAGATGTGCTTCACTTCTGAGCACTGCTCTTACGCTTCCATTTCCCTCCTTTACTTCTCACCTTAGCGTTGCACTTACCTTATTTTGAACACCCTTAAGCTCTTCAGCCTTACTTCTTTGTTTTTCTCCATTCACGGTCGCCTTACCCGTTTTACGAAAAACACGTGAAAAACCATACAAAACCATCGAAAACCCAACCTCCGCCTTTTCTCTTCGAGACTCCCATCACCGTACGTCGCACTTCACAATCTCAACATTTAACAATTACCTTAACACTTATTGCCCATTCCTTTCAATTGTGATATTGCGTAATCACAAATCGCACTTCGCACCGGTTACCTTCTACCGTTAACACCCACCTCTCATTCTTTGCAATTGCGAAATCACAAATCGAAACTCTTAGCTTTTTCCACTGCCACGTCATCCCCATCGCACATCGCATCCCATGGAACATACCACATCACAAATCACATCCTGCAGAACTTACCACATCACAAATTGCATCCCGCAGAACTTACCACATCGCAAATTGCATCCCGCAGAACTTATCACATCACAAATCATTGTCCGCAACCTTTGCCGCAGCGAATCACACTTCGTACATTTTATTTTATTCCCGTTAATCCTTACCGCTATCCTTGTAAACTTGTGATATTGCGATTCGCGACCCACCATGTCACTCTTCACACTTCACACTACGCACCATTTAGTTTATGCATGTTAATCCTTACCACTATCCTTGTAAACTTGCGATATTGTGATTCACGACCCACCACGTCACTCTTCGCTCTTCGCACCATTTAGTTCATTTTGTTAAGTCCTTATGGCCATCCATTTAAACTTGCAAAGTTGTGATTGTGACATCGCACATCGCAAATTTTTCTATCCATCGCATTCTGCCATCACATTTCTGAGTTCTTCTCACTCCGAAGCCACCTCTCACACTATCATAAATTTTTCTAAGGTTTTAGCCCCCTCTTTCCGCTTCCAAAAATCATTTCATGTGTTAAACCCCCCATTAGACCTCTTAGCCATTTTTCTTCCCTCTAAGCTGAAAATTAATTCTTTTTAATTAAAATTAATGCATGGATAGTTTAGTTGCATGGATAGGAATATGGTAGATAGATCATAGGATAGGTAGAGTGCATTTAGCTGTTTGGCCAAGTTAAGTGTGGTTTAGAATTGATTTCATTTCTTCTATATGTTTTCTGCAAATTAAATTAGTTTCGTTCTTGGCATTCCCTTTCAACAATTTAGTTTAGTTTCCTTTCTGTCATTTCCTTCCAACAATTTACTTTCCAGTTGTTCTCATAATTTAATAAGTAGCACCCTTTCGTGAAGAAGAAGAGGATGACATGAACAGGATGCATCTGATGTGTATATGGCACTGTCACCTCAAATTTTGTACGAACCCTAGGTTGATAAAGTAAAGTAGGGAAGCCCCTAGGAGTTGCAGCACTCTTGGTGCAATACCAGGGCTCACCACTTTTTGGCATCATTGTCGGGGAGGTGTCTAGTAGAAATTTTGATTTCGTTTTAGTATTTTTTTTTCTTTCCTTTCTTTTCATGTCACTTCAGAAATATTGAAAAAGTACAAAAAAGATATGATTTTCATGCCTTGTAGGACTAGGAATACTCAAAGACAAACCTTACCTAAAACCCCCACATCACCTCCTAGCCACCCTTCACTCTTCTTCAGTGGTAGTAAGATTGAACCCCATATAGAAGAGCCTCCTAACTATTTTGAGGATCCTATTGGGGAATAAGAAGAAGACATTGTTTCAATTGAGGGACCTGCTTCACCTATCTTAACCATGGCTGGGACCCAGAGAGCCTTTCCAATAAGAGAGGCAGATGGGGACACTAAGATGAAAAACATTAGCCCCTCAGATCTTCCACACTTCCATGGAATTTCCTCTGAGGACCCTGACACATTCATGTTTGAATTTGCTATTATCTATAGGACTTATGACTACATCTTTGATTATCAGAAGTTGAAGCTATTCCCATCCACCCTTAAGGATGCAGCCTTGTGCTGGTTCATGGGTCTGCCTAGGGATAACATCACCACCTGGGCACAGATGGAAGAGACCTTCAAGCAAGTACAAAGGCTATTGTAGGTCTAAGGAAACTAAGGATGAGATATTTAGGATGACTCTAGGGCCCGATGAATCCCTAGAGGATTATGAAGAGAGGTTTCAATTGAACTATAATAGAGCCAATTGTACTCTTGATCTTGACTCACTCAAACTTGTACTTATTTGAGGGATCAGTGAAGAGATTATATAAACCTTGAATATGTTATCAGGAGTAGATATCAACCAAAAACCTTATGAAACAATCAAAACTATCTTCCGGAACCATTCTAGGGCATTTAGGAAGAAGGGCAGAGCTATCCAAAGTACATCCAATACCCCTTCCTCTTCCACCTTCATAAAACATGAGATTGGAAACATGCTAGAGGACTTATAGAGTGACATGCTGCACGCTTTTTCTTTGCAAATGGACACAATGCAGGTCAAAATGAAGAAATAGGAAGCAAAGAGAGCCCTGGCCATATTTTGTCTTAGATGTACCAAGAAACACCCAATAAATGAATGTCCACTGAATGTAATAGAGTGTTGCTTAGTATGTGAAGAGAATCATGCTAGAAACAAGTGTCCCTCCTTACCTGGACTTAAATTTGTATATCAAGGTGGGGAAACAATGCCAGAGCAACTCTGTTTCATCAACCAGAGAAGGCCTTAGGGCCCTCGTCCATATCAACAAGGTATGCAAGGTACAACTCATTCTTACTATTACAAAAATCAGAGTGCACCCATGTAACCTTGGTACACCCCCACTCCTCCATCTCGGTCTACACTTCCTACTTGGCCTTCCAACCCTTCATATCATCCTCAGCCAGTAAACAAACCATTTAAGAAGTATGTTCCACAAAAACCTCAGTGGAACAACCCATCCCAAGGATGGAGGCCTCAAAAAAATCAACAACCTGCTCTAATGCCTCCACCCCAACCTCAACCTCAGCTTAATCATGCTACTCCACCTAGGCTACCTATACTTGCACAGCCCAATCTGAACCCAAACGACAGACAGGCACAACAGGCTCCCAATGGGTAAACATACCATCCATCTTATGTTGTGGAGATACAGGAGGTTAATCTCAGTTCAGGAAGAGTACTCCCAAAAAACCATCCCCCATCTCCACCTGTAGAGGTTGAGGATGAAAAGGAAGAAGATATAACTCAGATCCAACGACCTCCTTTTCCCGAGTGCTTGATCCACGCTAGTCATCACAACCGAGAGGAGACTGAAATCCTGGGAGAATTGGAAATTTTATGTATAAATATACCACTTCTCCAGGCCATTAAGGATGTCCCTATCTACAATAGCCTCATCAAAGAAAATTTCTTCAAGAAACCTGGAAGGAGGAAAAGAGATACCCCCACCATCAATGTTGTAGGACAACTGTCTGACCTGAAGCTGGGGAAGGTGATATTTCTAAAATACCTGGAACTTGGTAGTCTAGTTGTTGATGTACATATAGATGGTGTCATAGTCCCCAACACTCTGATTGATTTAGGGGCTGCCATCAATATTATGACCAACGAAAATATATTGAAACTTAATCTCCAAGGGGCTTTGAGGAAAACCACAACAGTTCTACAACTTGCAGATCAGTCCACAGTAACTTCGGAA
Organism: Pinus albicaulis; assembly: GCA_034641835.2. Lineage (NCBI taxonomy): Eukaryota > Viridiplantae > Streptophyta > Pinopsida > Pinales > Pinaceae > Pinus > Pinus albicaulis. The sequence continues at coordinate 383,577,263 of CM076581.1, read as the reverse complement.
GGAATTGTTGAGGATTTTATGGTTACCATTGACTCTTGGGAGTATCCTATAGATTTCCTGGTCCTGCAGCCAAAAACCAAGTTTAATGGTTATCCTCTCATCTTAGGTAGACCTTGGTTATCCACTGCATACGCTTATATTAGTTGTCAGGCTGGAAACATGACTATCAAAAATGGGCCTTTGTCTAAACAGCTAGTGTTATATCCTCCAGCCCAGCCTTCCATTGATCATGATATCCCTATATGGTTGCAGGATGAAGAAGATGAGCTATATAACATTGCCCCTATGTGTACCATAGATGATATCCTTAAAGGGGGGCATCTTGATGAAGATGAACTCATTGACCATGCCATTCAAAACCAAACCTCCACTAACACTCCTCTCGAAACCCTAGTTAAAGAGTCTGAAATCCATTGGATGGAAGTGCAATCAGTTGAGACAACCTCTGAAACCACCAAGGCCGTCGATTTTGGCTCATCCAGATCTCTGAAAATCAACCCAAACCTCTCAAATTAAGAGGAGAAGCATCTATGCCAGCTTTTGAAAGAAAATCTTGAAGCATTTTCTAGGGATTAAAAGGACATGAAAGGGGTGCATCCTTTAGTATGAAAACATCACATTTACATCAAAGAAGGACACAAGCCTATGAGACAACCCTAGAGAAGGATGAACCCGACTCTAAAGGACATAGTCAAAGAAGATATGATGAAAATATTGGATGTGGGGTTCATATATCCTATATCCGACAGTGAGTGGGTCTCTCCTCTTTTCATAGTCCCAAAGAAGAATGGGAAGTGGCGAATTTGTGTTGATTATTGAGAAATTAACAAAGCCACCAAGAAATACCATTTCCCTTTGCCCTTTATAGACCAAGTCCTGGATGGCCTTGCAGGGAAGAAGTTCTTTTCCTTCTTAGATGGGTTCAGTGGGTACAATCAGATTTAAATCAGCCCTGAAGACCAATATAAGACTACTCTCACCTGCCCTTAGGGTACCTTTGCTTATAGAGTCCTACCCTTTGGGTTATGCAATGCCCCAGCCACCTTCAAGAGAGCTGTCCTAAGCATCTTTTCTGAGTTATTCCATGACTCTGTCGAAATTGACATGGATTATTTCACACCATATGGGGATGACTTCCAGGAAGCTCTCCCCAATTTGGGTAAAGTACTAAGAAGGTGCAATGAGATGCATCTCTCCTTGAGCCCAGAAAAGTGTGAATTCCTAAAGAAAGCAGGGGTTGTATTAGGACACTCCATATCCCAAGTAGGAATACAGGTAGACACGAACAAAATCACTATCATCAAAAGGGTACTTGCTCCTCAAAAGAAGAAATATGTCAGGAGTTCCTTAGGCTTAGTTGGTTACTATAGAAGGGTCATCATATGTTTCAGCAAGATGGCTTCACCATTATTTGGGTTATTGGCCAAAGATTATGAGTTTATTTGGTCTAGTCCTTGTCAAGAGGCTTTTGATATCATTAAGAAGCAGTTAACTACTGCCCCCATCCTCCGAGGTCCAAATTGGAATCTGCCTTTCCACATCCACACTGATGCATCCGACAAAGTTGCAAGGGTAGCATTAGGACAATTAGAGGACAAAATCCCTTATGCCATTTATTTCATCAGCAAGAATTTATCCAAAGCCGAGATTAATTATATTGTTATTGAGAAGGAGATGTTGGCCATTGTCTATGAATTGAAAAAATTTAGGCATTATGTCACTGGATATCAGACCTTTGTTCACACTAATCAAGTATTTAATGAACAAACCAAATGTTAATGCTATAATAATTAGATGGTTGTTACTTTTGTAGCAATTTGATTTGACTATTGTTAATAAACCTGGAAAGAAAAATGTTGTTGCAAATTTCTTGTCCAGGTTAGTTCACCCTGCGGGTGAAGAAGGAATGGTGGATGACCAACTTCCAGATGAACACCTCTTTGCCATATCAACACTCTCACCATAGTTTGTTGATATATCCAACTACTTGGTTGTTGGAATACTCCCTCCTAATATTTCATTCAAGGAGGGGAGTATAATAATCAGAAATAGCGCCCCTTTCACATGGTTTGGGGGGGATCTCTTCAATCTAAGCCCTGATCAAATCCTAAAAAGATGTGTGAGGGAGGAGGAATTTTTTTATATCCTCTCTGAATGTCAAGACAACCCATGTGGATGCCACTTGGCTGCAAAGAGAACTGCTTACAAATTTTTGCAGGCGGGTTACTATTGGCCTACCCTTCACCAAGATTCCAGAAGATACACCAGCAGGTGTGACCAGTTCCAAAGGATGGGGAAACCCACACAAAGGGATGAAATTCCTTTACACACTCATGTGGATCTTGAGCCATTTGACAAGTGGGGCATGGAATTTGTTGGACCCATCAATCCACCATCCGGACAAAAGAAGCATATCATAGTCTGCACTGATTACCTGACAAAGTGAGCTGAAGCAAAAGCAGTGAAGGTAGAAACTAAAGAAAAAGTAGCAGAATTTCTAAGGGAGAATTTGTTTTACAAATTTTGATATCCCAGAGAAATATTCACTGATCAGGGATCACATTTCACCTCTCATCTCATTAAGAATATTTTGAGGAAGCACAAGACTAAGCATAGAAACTATATTGCCTATCACCCTCAGGCGAATGGCCAAGTAGAAGTAACTAATAAAGCTTTAGAGAGCATCCTCACCAAGGATGTGAGCAGCAGCATAAAATATTAGGCAGATAGATTGGTAGAAGCTACTTGGGCCTACAACACCACTTGGAAGACAACAATAGGATTCACTCCTTATGAACTAGTCTAGGGTAAGAAAGCTCTACTTTTAGTTGAGTTTTAATTCAATACTTTAAGAATGGAAGCTAAATTAAATATAGGTCTAACAAATGTCCAAAAAGAAAGGTTTTTGCAACTAAATCGATTGAATGAGTTCAGAATGCAAGCACTTCTTCACACAGAGGTAGTTCAACTGCAAAGGAAGTTATGGCATGACAAGAACATCAAAGAAAATACCTTCCAAGAAGGAGATTGGGAATTTTTGTATGATTCAAGGTTTAAATAATTCAAAGGCAAGCTGATGACAAGATGGTTGGGGCCTTACACAATGGATAAATGCTTTGATAATGGCGCAGTTCAAATCAGGACCATAGATGAGGAAGGGATCCCCTTGCTTGTCAATGGTCACAGACTTAAAATTTACAAGAAGCCTTTGTCAAGGGCATAATTCATGAATTCAATAAGTAGAGAGGTGTATGTGATGGGAAACTCCATAGTTTCCCACACCTCCTGAAACAAAAATAAATAAATAAAAAATAATAAGCTTGTGGGTTGAAAACCTCGATGGAGGCAACTCACTTGCTCAAAAAAATAAAAAATAAAAAATAAAAATAAATAAATATCCATGGGTGAAAACCTCTCTGAGGCGCCCAAGGCGAGTTTTTGGGTTGGAAAACCTCCATGGAGGCATCCCACTTTCTTTCAAAAAAAAGAAAAGAAAAAGAAAAAAAAGAACAGAACCAAAAAATGCAACTGCATCACTGTGTTTTTATGTGTTTGTTGCTTTGCAGGTTGTTACTGGTTTCTAGAAAACACAGGGAAGCATTCATCTTATTTTCCCTTCTTCTCTCTTTCTTTCCATCCCATCATTCACTCCATTCATCTTCATAACTTCCTCCATCACCTCCACACACCACACTCCTCCATTCATGAGCACAATGTAGCAAGAGAAGTTGCATACAAACAAACTCCTACAAACATCAGGAAGTTCCTTCAAAAACGAATTTATTCATGGACTGCCAAGAAGAAAAACAAGGGTAGCTTCCTAACAAACTATAGGAGAACAATAATTCCACCCATGGCATCTCAAGCACCCCACGTGACATCCACAGCAGAGAGAAACAATAGACAAAGATTAGCAACTCATTCAAGAAGTTGCTCCTTCAGCAAGCTGGTCACTCAGAGAACAGGAATATGGTGAAGAACACAACATCTAAAAATTCTTTTCTTGAACCTACAGCTCCTACAACCACCTTGGAAACAACAGGTAGACTCAGTTATAAGCTCTCACCCCTTGATACGCATTCATAATAGCCAGGAATAATTAATTTTCAAACTTAGATTTTGAGGGGAAAAAAGGTGGCCAGTTAACTCGGCCACCACCGTGAGGTATGGCTACTAGGAGTACACGCCACTTCGGCATGCAAAAGAAATATTTTAAATCAGTGGAGTAGAGGGGAGTGAGGGGAGGAAAACATGCAATCCATCCTGAATTAACAGGGAGGAGGAACCAATTTTCTACGACAGAAATGGAGTTGATTGGAGTTATATTGGCACTCCAAATTTAGTTGTGTCATCTAATAAAAGGAGATTTCATCTCATCCAAACTAGTGAATTAACAATTTTTATAGGGAGAGGACTGACAGAAGCACGCAGCCCTTGAAGAAGAATAAGAAGAAGAATCAGGAAGAAAAAAGAAAGAAAGAAGAAACCTGAGGTAGAACCAGAAGAAACAAGAAGAACCCGAAGAAGAAGAGAGAGAGAGACAAAGGGCCATAAAAAAACAGAAGGGATGGCCATAGAAGTCATAGAGATAGCATAAAGTGGGTGAGACACAGACTCACAACCTAGCATCACCTCCCCTCACTACAAAAAGATAACTGCCACCATGGCTCCTCTGAGCACAAAAAGAAAAAGGCAGACCTCTAGGTATTCTGGAGCTGACAAGAATCAGAGAAAGCTAGAAACTTCTCCCATAAGCCTGATCATCATTGAAGAATCACCAAGGGGGGAGGAAAGAATAGAAAAAATATCTCTGAAGGAGCAGTTGTAGAAGGCACAGGCAGAGAATGTGGCGCTAAAGGAGAAATTTCCGCAAAACGAGGAGCAAGTAGCCACCATAGCGGACTTATGCATAGAATCCCTTCAGCATAGATTCCCCTCTGACTCATATGCTGTGTACATCAAAGAAAAATGCCTTCTATTTCAAATAAACAATCTAGCCTCCCATGGATCACTCCCTTTCCAAGATTGTAGGCAATTCATGAAGTTCTACAAGCAAGCCAACATAGTCGATCAGGCAAAAATGGTAGAGTTTTATATGTATAACTTTGTGCTCACAAATCAGGAGATTTGGGACCCCAATCCTACAATGGGGAATATGCATTTAATGGCTCTAGCATCTTGGAGGGTGAATGAGGACAATAGAGCCAAAGAGATATGGAAGGTCATGGGAAGAAGAAATTGATAACCCTTATATCTTAGACCAGAAGTGTTCATCCCAAGAGGAGTCATCCTTAATCATCGAGAGATTGAAAAGGACCTTGCACTGGTTGAAAGCTACCTTTAGACTCAAAACTGGGTGATAGGCCACTTTAATGATGTTTCTAGGCAGATAGAAGATGAGTGCATTATGGCCAGCCAGAGGAGATGGAACAACCTCCCACATAGCCTCAAGAACAGGGAGTATCATACTCCAGAAATACTGAGGGGTGCATTGGAAAGGGCACCATTATACAAGAGGGCCATGCAGGCCAAAAAGATCCAATGGTTGGGACTAAAGCTCAGCCCACCTTTGATGTTGGGGCTGACTGATGAAGAGGGCACAGATGCCCCAGATAGAGAATGAGGGAATGTAGAAAATAATGATGGATTTTACCCCCTTGGAGAAACTCCCACACTTCTTCCTCAGGAAATGGAGGGGGAGGATCAATTGCTCGAAGGATGAGCAACCATTCAGTAGGGGGGTGATGATGAGCTCCATCATTAAACATATTTGGAGGGATTAATAGTAACATTTTTGCCTTCTTAGATAACTTTTTCTTGCATTTTTATTATTATTTTGGTTTATGATGCTAGTATAGGTGGTGATTAAGGCTAACATACTTTGAGTGCCTAATATAAGGTTGAGTGTAGAGAATCATGATTTATTAAGCATTTTTATAAATATTTTATCACAAAGACTTGGAGGCCTCAGAAAGGAGAAATTATAGGAGGATTGTCCACCCTCAAAGGAAATTGAAGGATCCCAAATATTCTCTCCAGTAATTTGAATTCCACAAGCATCTAAAGGATCCCCAAGGATTCTCTCCAACAATTCGAATTCCAGAGGCAGCCGAGCAACTCAAAGAGGAGAGCACTCAATCTTGGTTTACTTGGAGTCCAGTGGACTCAATCACCATTTTTTAGGGAGCAGTTGGTAGCTTCCCTGTAGAATAAATAGAGCTGAGCTAGAGCTAGGAAGAGTTAGTCTATCCTAGTCTTGCTTCCATTCAGAATTATTGTTGTGAACTATTGAAGCTTTTTGTTTTATTCAGGGATCGAAAATTTTAGAGATGTATGCAGTTATTATTTTATGAAATGAGCATACTGATTTCATTTGATTAATTTAAGTTCAGAGGGCTAGGCTCGTGGGTTAGGGCCCAATCCATGTGCCTCAACTTCTTTGTTGTTATTATCTTTTCCTTTTTGTCATTTAAGTTAGACCTACTTCTGATTAGTTTCATTGCTATTTAGTTTTTCTGTTGTTGTAGTTTTAATTTCTTATGCATAGTGAAATAGATGAAAAACTCCAAAATTGTGGTCAAGTCTCCCCCCTCTCATCTCTGTCAATAGAGTTCAAGTAGGGCAGACCTTCCCATAGGCCAAAATTTCTTTATGTTCGAGTTCGAGGAAGAATTTGTATTACCAAGTCCAAGCCTTTCCTTCACTATTTCATCCTCCATTTTTGTATGTTTCCCATACATGAATCGACGGGTTTGCTTCACTTCTGAGCACTACTCTTACGCTTCCATTTCCTTCCTTTAATTCTCACCTTAGCGCTGCACTTACCTTCTTTAGAACACCCTTAAGCTCTTCAACCTTACTTCTCTATTTTTCTCTGTTCACGGCCGCCTTACCCTTTTTACGAAAAACACGTGAAAAACCATACAGAACCACCGAAAACCCAACCTCCACCTTTGCTCCTTGAGACTCCTGCCACCATATGTCACACTTCATAATCACAACATTTAATGATTACCTTAACACTTATCACCCATTCCTTGCGATTGCAAAATTGCGAAATCACAAATTGCACTTTGCACCAGTTACCTTCTACCATTAACACTCACCGCTCATTCTTTGTGATTGTGAAATAAAAAATCCCAAATCTTAACTTTTTCCATCGCCACGTCATCCCCATCGCATCCCGCGGAACTTACCACATCACAAATCACATCCCACAGAACTTATCACATCGAAAATCGCATCCCGCAGAACCTATCACATTGCAAATTTCCGCCCTCAACCTTCGCCGCAGCGCAAATCGCACTACACACATTTTAGTTTATTCCCATTAATCCTTACCACTATCCTTGTAAATTAGTGATATTGTGATTCGTTAGCTGCCACGTCACTCTTCGCACTTCGCACTGCGCACCAACTAGTTTACTCCCATTAATCCTTACCGCTATCCTTGTAAAATTGTGATATTGTGATTCGCGACTTGCCACGTCACTCTTCGCACTTCGCAATGCGCACCATTTAGTTCATGCTGTTAAGTCCTTACTGCCATCCATTTAAACTTGCGATTGCGACATCGCACAACACAACTTTTTCTATTCATCGCATTCCCCTATCGCATTTCTGAGTTCTCGCTTCGAAGCCATTTCTCACGCTATCATAAATTTTTCTAATGGTTTAGCCCCTTCTTTCCGCTTCCAAACCTCATTTCATGTGTTAAAACCTCCATTAGCCCTCTTCGCCCTTTTTCTTCCCTCTAAGCTGCAAATTAATTCCTTTTATTTAAAATTAAGACATGGATATTTTAGTTGCATGGATAGGAGTATGGTAGATAGATCATAGGATAGGTAGATTGCATTTATCCGTTTATCCAAGTTAAGTGTGGTTTAGAATTAATTTCCTTTTGCTATTTTTTTTCTACAAATTAAATTAGTTTCATTCTTGGAATTCCTTTCCAGCAATTTAGTTCAGTTTCATTTCTCTCATTTCCTTCCAGCAATTTACTTTCTAGTTATTCTCATAATTTAAGAAATAGCACCCTTTCATGAAGCATAAGAGGATGACATGAACAGAATGAATTTACTGTGTATATAGAATTGTCACCTCAAAGTTTGTATGAACCCCAGGTTGTTAAAGTAAAGTAGGGCAGCCCCTGGGAGTTTCAGCACTCTTGGTGCAATACTAGGGCTCGCCACTTTTTGGCATCGTTTCCAGGGAGGTGTCTAGTAGATATTTTGATTTTGTTTTAGCATTATTTTTTTATTTCCTTTCCTTTCATGTCACTTCAGAAATATTGAAAAAGTAAAAAAAAAAATCTGATTTTCATGCCTCGTAGGACTAGGAATACTCAAAGACGAACCTTACCTAAAACCCCCACATCACCTCCTAGCCACCCTTCAATCTTCTTCAGTGGCAGTGAAATTGAACCCCCTATAGGAGAACCTCCTTAATATTTTTAGGATCATATTGGGGAAGAAGAAGAAGACCTTTTTTCAACTGAGGGGCCTCCTTCACCTATCTTAACCATGGCTGGGACCCAGAGAGCCTTTCCCATAAGAGAGGCAGATGGGGACACTAAGATGAAAAACATTAGCCCCTCAAATCTTCCACACTTCCGTGGACTTACCTCTGAGGACCCTGACACATTCATATTTGAATTTGCTGTTGTCTGTAGGACTTATGACCACACCTTTGATGATAAGAAGTTGAAACTATTCCCATCCACCCTTAAGGATGCAACCTTGCGCTGGTTCATGGGTCTGCCTGGGGATAGCATCACTACCTAGGCACAATTGGAAGAGACCTTCAGTAGCAAGTACAAAGACTACTATAGGTCCAAGGAAGCTAAGGATGATATATTTAGGATGAATCTAGGGCCTGATGAATCCCTAGAGGATTATGAAGAGAGGTTTCAATTGAACAATAAGAGAGCCAATTGTACTCTTGATCCTGACTCACTCAAACTTGTACTTCTTCGAGGGATCAATGAAGAGATGATAGAAACCTTAAATATGTTATCAGGAGGAGATATCTTCCAACAACCCTATGGAAAAATCAAAAATATCTTCTGGAACCATTATAGGGCATTTAGGAAGAAGGGCAGAGCTAGCCAAAGTACATCCAATACCCCTTCCTCTTCCACCTTCATAAAACATGAGTTTGGAAACATGCTAGAGGACTTCAAGAGTGAAATTTTGCACATCTTTGCTTTGCAAATGGACACAATGCAAGTCAAATGGAAGCAAGAGGAAGCAGAGAGAACCCTGGCCATATTTTTTCTTAGATGTGCCAGGAAACACCCAAGCAATGAATGTCCACTGAATGTCATCAAGGTTTGTCATATAGCCCAGGTTGGCCTCTGGTCCCTACTAAAATTCCCTCAGATATTCCAAAATTTGAAGGGAGTACCGATGAGGATCCGACTGACCATGTTACCACTTTCCACTTATGGTGTTCGTCAAACTACCTTATCAATGATGCGATTAGGTTGAGGCTATTTAAACACACCCTAACTAGAAACACTACAAAATGGTACATTGAGCTAACAGGGGGGGATTTTTCTACTTTTGGCGAGTTGGCTACTATAATTCTGAACCATTTCCAGTTGGATGTTCGTTATGATGCCGGGACTGATCTCCTGGCCAATTTCCAGCAGGACAAGGCAACACACGTTTCTGATCATATTCAAGAATGGAGGAGAAGGAAGAGGCTCATCAAAGCCCAAATTCAAAATGAGTTCCTTCTTGAATGGTTTCTTAAATCCTTATAGCCATAAATAGCTAAGGATGTATCCCTTTCTGGGGTATTCTGTGTGGAACAGGCTATATTTAGGGCTCAGAAGTTATAACTGATCTATTCTCAGAATGGGATCATTAATAATATTTTACTAGATTCTCCTCATTCAAAAGTGTATTTAGCTGAAACGAAGCCACGTCCTCATCCTGGCAGGCTTACCGGTTCGATTGATAGTGGCAGGGCTAACCTGCTAAATCAGTTGCAGTCGTTATCTTTACAATCTGCTCCTTCTGGTCAGGCTATGTTGTCAGTGTCGACTCCTTCTCAGCCCTTGAATATTAATGATGTTCAGGCTTCTAACCCCAAAGGAGATCAACAATATGATGGGAATAATAAGTGACAGAATAATGAGAATAAAGACAAGGATGGGAAGGATAATGCGAACATATCCAACGATAATATTGGAGAGGGTAAGAGGGACAATAAGAAGAAGGCTAAGTTTCCATGCAAGTTATGCACTGGAAACCATATTACTCACCTCTTCTCGAAAATTCAAGATGAGCAGTGCTTGTTAGCTCAGTAGGGTTCCTATAGTTCCCAAGCTTTACTAACAAAACCTTTTCCCCAAGGGCAACAACTTCTTGTTGGCGCGAATGCTAATACTAGAGTTCCCGCAGGGGGAAACCAGGAACAGGAAAGTTCCTCAAATGTATATATGATGATTTCTCATGCTGATATCACTATGATATCTCGTGATTATGGTGAAGTTGAGTCTTCGAAAGCGGAGGGTGCTCCTAGTAGTTCTAAGCCACTCCATATTGAGAGGCCTGCAGATGAGCCTATACCTCAGATGCTGAAAGGGTCTACGAAGCGTATGATGATTAATCATAATGCCAAGGCTACCTAGAACTACTCCACTGTAGAAGATCTGGACCAAAGTCCTTGTGCCATGTTTCTGTTAGAGGTACTCCAGTCATGCCCAGGACAAAGGAGTTTTTTTCTCACTACGATTGGGGTTTTTGATCAAAAAAACTCTCTTATGATCACATTTGACATGTTGAATCTTAAGAAGAGACTTCCTCATCACATGTCTTTTAAAATTAAGTCTACATATTGGAAGATCAATATTTTTCGAACGGTATTCGATGAGGGTGCTTCCACATGTGTCATGTCTATCTCATGTTAGAAAAATATTGGATCTCCTTCAGTTGTCCCTTCACCTACTCTTCGTACTGCATTTGATGGTCATTCTCATAAGCCACATGACATTGTTCCAGCTTTACCCATCTATGTTGAGGGTAAAATTTTTAATATTGAGGTTGAGATAGTTGATGCAAATTTAGACTACAACTGTTTGTTGGGGCGGAATTGGATTTATGAGATGGATGCTATTGCTTCATCATTATTTCGAATATTTTGTTTTCCCCGTGAAGGGAGGATTGTCACTGTTGAACAGATGGATTTTTCTCCTGTAGATCCAAATGCATCTACTGAGTCTATTGTACCATTGGTGAATGATGCCAAGAAACCTGTTGAGAATTTGGGGGTTGGAATGTATACATCGTTGATGGGTAATTTTCATTTTCCATCTCCTTTGATTCATACTAATGCTATCTAGGGTTCCTACTCGAAGAGAATTCTTTCGAACTCATTATTTTTCAAACCCTTGGACCTTGCCTTCTCCTACCTCCACATCAGAGGAAGGTCAACTGGGTGGGATGGCATTCCCTATGTCTGCAGCAGAGATTTCCTATCAATCTATTATTGACTCTATAGACTCCGTTCTAGTTTCTCTTTCACCAGAGGAGTTGGATCGATATGTGGCTCTAGCTTGGAATATTAGTAAATATTCTACTCAGGATTTCCTTGATACCACTCTTCCATATGAAGAGGCTATCCTTGAAGCAATGACTGACGTAGAAATACTGTGGGATGATTTGCATCATCAGTCCTATTTTCCACTATACTTGCGAGAATTTGAAACAAGATTGTCTAGCCCTCGGTCTTCTGGTCCTGTTCACCCGGTCTTGAACCCCTTAGCCCCAGCACAGGTTTTTTTTGAAGGGAACATGGTTTTCATTTCTGCGACTACCCTGGTGAACATCTCCAGAGATCCCAACGTTATTAAGAATGTCTTCATTAGATTTTAATGTTCCCCTGAAGAGATTCAGACTTACACCGATCTCTTTATATAATTTCAGGATGTGTTTGCTTGGTCTTATGAGGAAATTCCTACAATAGATCCATCTATTTTCCAGCATGAGATTAATACTTACGAAAATGATAAGCCTATATAGCAGAAGCTTCATCTGGTCAACCCTAGGAAGGCAGCAACTATCAAGGCCAAGGTTGAGATGTCGCTAAAGGCGGGTTTCATATACATCGTTCCGCTAAATGAGTGAGTTTAGAATCCAGTGCCTGTGGACAAGAAACAAGGAATGATACGAGTTTGCATTGATTTCAAGGATTTGAATAAGGCATATCCAAAAGATAATTACCCCACACCATTTATTGAATAGATTATTGATGAGTGTGCGGGGAATGAGATTTTCTCCTTCATGGATGGTTTCTCGGGATACAATCAGATCACAATCTGTCTCAAGGATCATCATAAGAATGCTTTTATTTTCCCCTGGGGTACATTTTCATACCAAAATATGCCTTTTGGACTTAAAAATGCTAGAGCTACTTTCCAGAGGGCCATTTCCTATGCTTTCTACAACATCAAGCATATTATAGAAGCATATTTGGATGATTTGGTTGCTCATTATCAAAAGAGAATCGATCATCCTTCACACCTTCGACAAGTTTTTGAATGGTGTCATTATTATAAAATTTCGTTGAACCCTAATAAGTTTGTTTTTGCTGTCACATCCGGTCAGTTGTTGGGATTCATCGTGTCTATGGAAGGGATTCAGGTAGATCCCTTCAAGGTTGAGGCAATACTTCAATTGCCTCCCCTGTCATCTATTCGTTAGCTTCAAAGTCTACAAGGTAAGGCCAATTTCTTAAGGAGATTTATCATTAATTATGCCGAGGTGAGGAAAGGATTTATGAGGTTGTTAAAGAAAGGAGTTCCATTCTTTTGGGACAACTTTTCTTAACGCTCATTGGTGGTTGGTGAACCAAAACATGTTGATGCAAACCCGAGGTCTTCACCGATCACCATGGCACAATTCTACACAACGGGAATAAATGAGCTGAGGTCGACCATGTGAGAAATCATTTGATTACCGGTCATTGATGTATATCATTAAAAAACGCGAGACAACTCACCAATAATGATGATGAGAGTCAAGGTTCCTTATTACAAGATAACAAGCGTGAATAAATGAGTTGAAGTCGAACACTTGAGAGAATCTACCAATTAGGAGACATTGATGTATTCTCACTACTGATAGTGAAGGAGTCTACCATTGATGACTGCAAACCCTAAGGTACTGATAAAAGGGCTCTAGAACTTATTCCCAGAGAAATGATTCGGATTTGATGGGAATATATCTGCTTGAAAGAAGGAATTAAGGCATCCCACATCAATCCCACACAAATGTAACCTACAAGCCAAAATTTGGAAGGAATCATACAAATAAAATTAAAGTAACCAACCCGAAGTATGTTTCCTGCATGTACAAAATGTAGCTAGAGCACAGTAAAAACCCTCTAAACCAACCAATAATGAAATTTGACGAAGAGGCGAGGAATCCACCGATAGGTATTAGGGTGAAATGGAAATCAAGGCACTACACGAATCCCAGGTGTGATAATGTAATTTGATGTTGAACACAAGGGAAACCACTTAGTCGAAGACCCATGATGTTGACCAAATGTTGAGCACAAGGTCACCTATCCATGATGTAAATAGGGCCAAAGTGTAGCTCTAGGTTTACTCTCAGAGAAATTAGTCGAAGTCGATAAGAGACAAACCCGCCGGCAAGGAGTCAATGGAGACTTTCTCAAACCAACACAAGAAAAGGACCAAATATATGATGTGATAGAACAAGAATTTTACAGATCGGGAAGGCCAACTAAAAAATGATTCAAGAGACACCGCAGAAAGGCTGACTCATGTTTACTTCCCTTGAACAAAATCACGACTCATTTTGACTATGGCAACATATGATAACTTTGTATAAGTTTTTCATGCAGGAGGCATAAACAAACCCTACATATGATTGGAAAAGATAACCAACCAGGGGATTATTAACTCGATAACAAGGTTATGGCTTCTCCTAAGTCAAAACTAAATCCATCCCAAATGGAGAAAATACTTAGCTTTTTTGTGCTTTGTTCAAGGGCAACACAATTGACTCTTTAGTTGCCATCGAATATGGAAGTAATGTCCCGTTCCCGCTATTTTTGGAATGTTTTTTTGTCTTTTTCATATTTAAAATATTGAAAAATAATAAAAGAATGCCTATAGTACAATGGATAGAACGATTGTTGGTAAACAGATGCGCTAGTTCCTGGGATAGGAACAATCCTATGCTCAAATGCAAGGTGGAGAAAACTGGTAAGTGACACTCAGAGGAATGTTCCGTCCAAGGGAAAAGTTGTCAAGTTGCGAAGGCTAAGTGATTGCACTGCTGACTTTGCAGAATGACATGGTCAAAAGATGGCTTAAACACGAGTCCAAATGAAGCTGGCTAAAAGCCAAGATATACAAATGTTCAGTATGCAATGCAGCAATACAAATCGACAACAAAATGGGATCCTCTAAGGTATATGGACAGAATAAGATAGTGAAGAAGAAGAAGGATGAAGCTTCAATGCATAAGTCATGGCGGGATTAAATAGGACCCCTGAGCCTACTTAAATTGCAGCATGGGCGACAAATGCTAGTGAGGATGTAACTAAGAAGCCCATGTAAAGGATGGCTCTACCATCATATCATGATTTATAAGTCGATGAGTGAAATTGGTTTAATAATCATAATATGATGGGGTCAACCCTATGGCAATATTTCAGGATTGAGGCTAGTATGCATAAGTGCAATGGAAAGTGAAGCTAGTCATGGATTGGAAGCAAAAAATGGAATCATCTTGAAATCACCATAATGGAGATGAAAATAACCTATCCCAACACTTACAAACCAAAAGGTCACTCGTTTTTTAAATTTTTAACAGTTGTTTAACCTTTTGGATTGTAACTACTAGCATTTGTCGCCCATGCTGCAATTTATGTAGGCTCGGGGGTCCTCTTTAATCCTACTATGAATTATGCATTGAAGCTTCATTCTTCTTCTTCTTCGCTATATTATTCTTTCCATATACCTTAGAGGATCCCATTTTGTTGTCGAGTTGTATTGCTGCATTGCATGTTGAACATTTTTATATCTTTCCCTTTAGCCAGCTTCATTTGGACTCGTGTTTAAGCCATATTTTGACCATGTCTTTTTGCAAAGTTAGCAGTGCAATGACTTAGCCTTCAGAACTTGAAAACTTTTCCCATGGATGGAACATTCCTCTGAGTGTCACTTACTAGTTTTTTCCTCCTTGCATTTGAGCATAGGATTGTTCCTATCCCAGGAACTAGCGCATTTGTTTACTGACACTCGTTCTATCCATTGTACTATAGGCATTATTTTATTCTTTTTCAAGCTTTTAAATATGAAAAAGACAAAAAAATAAATATTCCAAAAAGAGCGGGAGCAAGACATTACTTCCATATTCGATGGCAGCTAAAGAGTCAGTTGTGTCGCCCTTGAACAAAGCACAAAAAAGCTAAGTATTTTCTCCATTTGGGATGGATTTAGTTTTTACTTAAGAGAAGCCATAACCTTGTTATCGAGTTATTACTCCCCCGGTTGGTTATCTCTTCCAATCATATGGAGGGTTTTTTTATGCCTCCTGCATGAAAAAATTATACAAAGTTATCATATGTTTCCATAGTCAAAATGAGTCGTGATTTTGTTCAAGGGAAGCAAACCTGAATCAGCCTTTCTGCAGTGTCTCTTGACTCATTTTTCAATCGGCCATCTTGGTCTGTAAAATTTTTGTTCTATCACATCATATATTTGGTCCTTTTCTTGTGTTGGTTTGAGAAAGTCTCCATTGACTTCTTGCCGGTGGGTTTGTCTCTTATCGACTTCGACAAATTTCTCTGAGAGTAAACCTAGAGCTACACCTGGCCCTATTTACATCATTTATAGGTGACCTTGTGCTCAGCATTTGATCAACATCATGGGTCTTCGACTGAGTGGTTTCCCTTATGTTTGACATCATCTTACATTATCACACCTGGTATTCGTGTAGTGCCTTGGTTTCCATTTGACCATATCGGTGGATTCCTCGCCTCTTTGTAAACTTTCATTATTGGGTTGTTTAGAGGGTTTTTGTTGTGCGCTAGCTACATTTTGTACATGCGGGAAACGTACTTCGGGTTGGTTACTTCACTTTTATTCGTGTGATTCCTTCCAAATTTTGGCCTACGAGTTACACTCGCGTGGGATTGACGTGGGATGCCTTAATGCCTTCCTTCAAGCAGATATTTTCCCATCGAATCTGACTCATTTCTCTGGGGATATGTTCTAGAGTCCTTTTGTCAGTGCCTTAGGTTTTGCAGTCATCAGTGGCAGACTCCTTGACTATCAATAGTGAGAATACATGAATTTCTCCTGATTGGTAGATTCTTTCAAGTGTTCGACTTCAACTCATTTATTCACACTTGTTAGATTGTAATAGGGAACCTTGACTCTCATCATCATTATGGGTGAGTTGTCTCGTGTTTGTTAATGGTATACATCAATGATCAGCAATCAAACAATTTCTCACATGGTCGGCCTCAGCTCATTTATTCCCATTGTGTAGAATTATGCCATGGTGATCGGTGAAGACCTCGGGTTTGCATCAGCATGTTTTGGTTCACCAACCACCAATGAGCATTAAGAAAAGTCATCCCAAAAGAATGGAACTCCTTTCTTTAAAAACCTCATAAATCCTTTCCTCACCTCGGCATAATTAACAATAAATATCCTTAAGAAATTGGCCTTACCTTGTATACTTTGAAGCTAACGAATAGATGATGGGGGAGGCAACTGAAGTATTGCCTCAACCTTGAAGGGATCTACTTGAATCCCTTCTGTAGACACGATGAGCCTCAACAACCGACTGGATGTGACGATGAAAACACACTTATTAGAGTTCAACCAAATTTTATAATAACGACATTGTTCAAAAACTTGTCGAAGGCGTGAAGGATGATCAATTCTTTTTCAAGAATGAGCAACTAAATCATCCAAATATGCTTCGATAATATGCTTGATGTCGTAGAAAGCATAGCACATGGCCCGTTGGAAAGTAGCTCTATATTTTTAAGTCCAAAAGGCATATTTTTGTATGAAAATGTACCCAGGGGAAAATAAAAGCATTCTTATGCTGATCTTCAGGATGGATAGTGATCTGATTGTATCCCGAGAAACTGTCCATGAAGAAGAAAATCTCATTCCCCACACACTCATTAATAATCTAATCAATAAATGGTGTGGGGTAATTATATTTTGGACATGTCTTATTCAAATCCCTGAAATCAATGCAAACTCATATCGTTCCTTTTTTCTTGTCCACAGGCATTGGATTTTAAACTCACTCATTTAACGGAATGATGTATATGAAACCCACCTTTAGCAGCTTCTCAACCTTGGCCTTGATAGTTGCCGCCTTCCTAGGGTTGATCGGATGAAGCTTCTGTTGTATAGGCTTATCATTTTCGTAAGTATTGATCTCATGCTGGAAAATAGATGGATCTATTCTAGGAATTTCTTCATAAGACCAAGCAAACACATCACGAAATTCTATAAAGAGATCGGTGTAAGTCTGAATATCCTCGAGGGAACATTCAGCTCTAATGAAGACATTCTCAATAACGTTGGGATCTTTGGAGATGTTCACCAAGGTATTCGCAAAAATGAAAACCATGTTCCCTTCAAAAAAAAACCTGTGTTGGGGCTAAGGGGTTCAAGACCGAGTGAACAGGACCAAAAGACCGAGGGATGGACAATCTTGTTTCAAATTCTCGCAAGTATAGTAGAAAATAGGACCAATGATGTGAATCATCCCACAGTATTTCTACGCCAGTCATTGCTTCGAGGATAGCCTCTTTAGATGGAAGAGTGGTATCAAGGAAATCCTGAGCAGAATATTAACTAAGAGTCCAAGCCAAAGCCACATCTCCATCCAAATCCTCTGGTGAAAGAGAAACTGGAATGGATTCTGCAAAGTCAACAATAGACTGATAGGAAATATCTGCTTCAGACATAGGGAATTCCATACCACCCACTTGACCTTCCTTTAATGTGGAGGTAAGAGAAGGCAAGGTCCAAGGGTCCGAAAATTAATGAGTTCGAAAGAACTCTCTTCGAGTAGGAACCCTAGATAGCATTAATATGAACCTAAGGAGGCAGAAGATCAAAAGTACCCATCAACGATGTATACATTCCAACCCCCAAATTCTCGACAGGTTTCTTGGCATCATTCACCAAGGGTACAACAGAGTCAGTAGATGCATTTGGAGCTACAGGAGAACAATCCATCTGGTCAACAATGACAATCCTCCCTTCATGGGGTAAAAACAAGATTCAAAATAATGATGAAGCAATAACATCCATATCATAAATCCAATTCCTCCCCAAATGAGCTCAAAATATTCTTGACAAAGACTGAACAAAGTAAACTCAGAATCTTTGGCCAATAAACCAAATAGTGGCGAATCCATCTTACTGAAATATTTGATGAATCTTCTCTAATAACCAGCTAACCCTAAGAAACTCCTAACATCTCTTTGATTTTGAGGAGCAAGCACCCTTTTGATAATAGTGATTTTTCTCGGGTCCACCTGTATTCCTTCTTGGGAGATTGAGTGTCCCAATACAACTCCTACTGTTTTAAGAAATTCACACTTTTTTGGGCTCTGGGAGAGATGCATATCAATGCACCTTCTTATCTCTTTTCACAAATTGGAGAGAGATTCCTGGAAATCATCCCCATAGGGTGTGAAATCATCCATGTAGATTTCAACTGAGTCATGAACTAGCTCAGAGAAAATGCTCCAGACAGCTCTTTGGAAGGTATCTGGGGCATTACACAACCCAAATGGTAGGGTTGTGTAAGTGAAGGTACCCAAAGGGAAGGTGAAAGTAGTCTTATCTTGGTATTCAGGGTTGATTTAGATCTGGTTATATCCATTGAACCAATCTAAGAAGGAAATGGTCCTTCTTGGTGCCTTTTTTAAGTTCTCGATAATCAACACAGATTCACCATTTTCCATTCTTCCTCGGGACTAAGACAAGAGGAGATACCCACTCACTGTCTAATGTAGGATAAATGAAACTTGCATCCAATAGTTTCTATAGTTCTTCCTTCATTATGTCCTTTAGAGCTAGGTTCATCCTTCTTTGGGGTTGTTTCACATGCTTGCATCCTTCCTTAATGTAAATATGTTGTATACATACTAAGGGATGCACCCCTTTAATGTCCTTGTAATCCCAAGCAAATGCATCTATGTTTTCTATTAAAAGTTGGCATAGCTAATTTTTTTCTTCATCTAAGACGTTTGAGTTGATTTTCAGAGATCTGGGTGGGCCAAACTCTACAGCCTTGGTGATTTCATAGGTTGAATCGACTAAGTGAAATCCCATCCAAGGTTGGCTTTCAGATTCTTTGACTAGGTTTTCAAGCATACTGTTAGGGGGGGACTGGTTTTGAATGACATGGTCGATGAGTTCGTCTTCCTCCACCTTTCCCCCTCTAAGAACAACATCTATGGTACAAATGGAAGTAGTTTTATATACCTCATATTCTTCATACTCCAACCATATAGGTAGATTATGATCAATCAAAGGCTGGGTTGGAGGATATAATACTAGTTGTTTAGACAAGGGCCCACTTTTAATAGCCATGTTTCTGGTCCGACAGCTGATATAAGCATCTGCAGTGGCTAACCAAGGTCTCCCTAAGATGATAGGATATCCATTGAACTTAGTTTTTGGCTGCTGAACTAGGAAATTTGTAGGATACTCCCAAGATTCAATTGAAACCATAACATCCTCAACAATTCCTTCCAGAGTTACTATGGACTGATCTGCAAGTTGCAGAATTGTTGTGGTTTTCCTCAAATTCCTTGGAGGTTGATTTTAAACATAGTTTCCTTGGTCATGAAATTGATGGAAGCCCCTAGATCAATCATAGTATTGCGGACAATTACAACATCTATGTTCACATCTACAACTGGACTTCCAGGGTCCGGGTACTTTGGAAAGATAACCCTTTCCAACATTAAGTTGGACAGTTGTCCTACTACATTGATGGTGGGGGTATCCTTCTTCTTTATCCTAGGTTTCTTGAAGAACTTTTCCTTGATGAGCCTATTGTAAATAGGGACATCCTTAATGGCCCGGAGAAGTGGTATCTTCACACACAAATTTCTCAACTCTCCCATAAGTTCAGTCTCCTTTGGAGTGTGCTTACTGAAATGGATCAAGTGCACGGGAAAAGGATGTGGTTGGATTTGAGTGTTACTTTCTTCCTTTTCCTCCTCAACCTCTACAGCTGGAGATGGAGGGTGGTTTTTTGGGAGTACTCTTCCCGACCTGAGCTTAATCTCCTATATCTCCACAGCATGAGCTGGATAGGATGTCTCTCCACTATAAAATTTTTGTGCATGTTTGTTGTTCGAGTTTGGATTGGGTTGTGCAGGAATTTGAGGCAACTTGGGTGGAGTAGCATGAGTAAGCTGAGGTTGAGGTTGGGGTGGAGGCATTAGAGAAGGTGGTTGATTATGTTGAGGCCTCCACCCTTGGGATGGATTGTTCCATTGAGGTTGTTGAGGAACATACTGTTGAAATGGTTGGTTCACAGGTTGAGGATGATATGGAGGGTTGTAAGGCCAAGTAGGAGGTGTAGGCTAGGATGGAGGAGTGGAGGTGTACCAAGGTTGCATGGGTGCATTCTGATTATTGTGATAGTAGGAGTAAGGTGCACCTTGGATACCCTGCTGATATGACCTAGGTGTTACACATCATTTTTTCACCATGGAATTTGATTGTTCATATGGGTATATCACCATCCATATCATGTTCCCTTAGAGGTCAAAAACACTAATGTTCCTGAATCAAGTCTTGGAATTGGAGAAAATCTCTATAAAACCCTTAAAAGTCTACCTGTGCGGTTTTTCTAGCATTTTCTTGTGCATATGTTGTTGTTCTGTCCATAAACTACAGAGACTCCCACATTTTTTGCCACTATTACCTGCGCACGCCCGTGAAAATAAAATAAATGAAAAAAGTAAATTCTAGAAGCCTAGTTGGTTGAATATTCTCCCAACTGGAAGCTTCTAGAGTCGCGATCAGTTCAAGCTTTATCCCTCCACTCATGGAGCTTATCCCTTGGTCCATGGAGCTATAATCCCTTCATGAACGGAATCCATCCCCCTCTTCATGGAACTGAAACTACCTCCATTTCCCTATAAATTGAGTTCAAGTTTTAGGTTGAAGGGTAGACACATAGTAGATTTTGAATGATAGAAACTGACTTATATTGTTTCAAAGTTGAAGAGAGTTCATAAGAGTGCATACTTTCTACACTAGTGAGTTGTTGTTGGCATGAGAATGATCACACCCTTGTGTATATAGCTCCATGTTGGTATTCAGAGAGGAAAGCCTATCAGACTAAAGGAGAATGATTGTTCAGGACCCCGGGAGAAATTTGTAGAAATTTATAAACACAATAATATATTTCCGGATTCTCCTGATCTAACAAATTAATCTTATGTTAAATACATAATCCTTCCACTTAATTCTTTACAGAAATTAAATCGCCAATTGCAAAACCCATATGAAGCAAAATCAATTGCACATAACAAGATGTTTTACCGGAAAATCTTATAGCTAAAAACCCCAGCTATCATATATTATGTATATCAATGGAACATGTAACAATCTCATACAAATATTAGCTCATAGAGCTCTCAGTACAATATACAATCGTCACACACTGTCATGCAGAAATTTGCATATCTATGCACCAATTTCTTGCCTCCTGACAGCTTGCCTCCACTGCACAATCCTTGGCTTTGGGTTGAAGATCCCCAGCTGGAATTACTCGTTTGCACTGCAATCCTCATTGGCATCTCCATGAGCTATGTAGGATGCATTTGCATGCATCACTATAGTCACAACTGATAGTCCATCTCACCCTTTCACCTATCTCTCCACTGGGTCTCCACTGGATCTGACATGCAAGTAGTTAACTGTTGTATTTCTTCAGTTGCAAGTAAGACACTACTTGTGAATTAATTGAATAATTAATTCTCTCATATTTCACTAGTGTATCATTAGTTACAACTATCACAACTAAATTTAACTCACTTAACTGAGTTAAACTAAATAACAACTCACATAACTACTCTTCCAACTCTGTTACAACTTGCCACTATCAGTTATAACAAATTCCTCCATGTTGAGTCACCAACCACCCTAGGAATTGCGTAATTCCTTCAGCCCACTGATGTACCACATATGTTCACTGAAATAAAGTGCTCCAAGAGAATAAGTCACTATTTATTTCCTGATTATTATTAAGGGCTAATAATAATCGACATGCATTCTATTTTTAGATTAGCAATCTATATATAGACTTTGCCCATATTCTAAAAATAGAAATACATCCAAAGATAGAATTTTCTCAACCATCTAGAATCAGCATCCTGCTAAATTTAGAATATGCTCACCATTCTAAAAATATAAATACACCTAAAAATAGCCTGCGGTCCCCACCTAGTGAAGGTGCTTAATTTTCACTAGGCTCATCATCTTGTTGAATCTCAACACTCCCTCTCAACAAGATAGGGATTATCCTTCACTCCGATCCTGTCTTTATGGTATTCAAATTTTCTCCTGGTGAGCACCTTCGTCAAAATATCTGCATCCTGATCTTCCATAGGAATGTATTGAAGCAACATGATCTTCCACTGCACACAATCGCTGATATGATGATACCGGATATCTATATGCTTAGATCTATCATGAAACACAGGATTAATCGAGAGTTTAATGCAACTACGATTATCACAATGAATCATTGTAGGATCTAAATGAGAACCGAACAAACCATCCAGGATCTTCCTCATCCAGATAGCCTCACATGTAGCTTGACTTGTTTCCATGTATTATGCTTCCACTAAATTGAGTGCCACAGATCTTTTTTTCCTGCTATACCAAGAAACAACTGTAGATTTGATACTGAAAACCCCTCCTGATGTGCTCTTTCTGTTCATTAGGCTACCTGCACAATATGCATCCGTGAAGCCATGCAACTTCACCTCATTCATCTGTTTGTACCATAATCCATACTCAGATGTGCCCGTGAGATATCTCAGGACATGCTTATCCGCCTTCCAAAAGATCTTGGTAGGCTTAACCATCGCTTGACTAAGCTGGTTCACCGCATAGCATATGTATAGTCTTGTATTAACTAAATACATGAGCAAACACACCAACTGTTGATAGCCAGTAGCATCCACTACCTCTGCCGATGTAGCATCCTCTTTCCTCTAATTTCCTGGAAGAGGAGTATCCATGGGTTTGCAGTCCTCGATGTGAAACTTACCGAGTATCTCCCGAGCATACTTGCATTGAGACACAAACATTTCACCTTCTCGCTGACATATTTCCAATCCAAGGAAATAATGAAGGAGACCCATATCCTTCATCTCGAACTCCTTTGAAAGGTCCTCCTTGCATGAGTGTATCAGCTGCTCATCACCAGTCAGTATTAAATCATCAACATAAAGAACAATTATTAGAATCTTACCCTCCACCACAATCTGGTATAGGTTTTCATCCACCTCACTCTTGGTGAAGCCAAGTCCGGTGAAATAGCTGTCGATCCAAGTGTACCAAGCACGGGGTGCTTGCTTCAGCCAATACAATGCTCTTTTGAGTCTGCACACATGTGACTCACTACTGAAGATCTCAAATCCTTTAGGCTGCTCAATGTACACTTCTTCCTTAATGATCCCATTAAGGAATGCAGTCTTCACATCCATCTGATGAATGCGCCAACCCATCTGCGTTGAGAGAGCAAGGATGGTCCTTATGGAAGAATACCGTGTGACAGGTACAAAGGTTTCTTCATAATCAATCCCCTCGATCTGTGAGAAGCATCGGGAAAAAAAATCTTTCCTTATACTTCTCGACACTCCCATCAGCAGCATGATTTACCTTGTAGATCCATCTTGAACCTAACACTAATTTATCAACCGGCCTTGGAACAATTTCCCAAGCACTCTTTTTGACAATGGAGTCATACTCCTCCACCATGGAATCTACCCATGTGGGCTCCTGCGTTTCTTCCTCAAAGGAAGATGGCTCTGTCACGATACACTTGCTCATGAGAGCTATGTATCCAGTGAATCGGTCAGGTGATTGTCTCTGTCTGCACTATGAAGTAAGGACTCCTACATTCTTTGTCGTGTCAAGCTTCAACCTCTCAGCTTCTATGGTACGCTTTCTGCCAGTTCTGATGTTTGGCTCTACGTGAGTGGAATCCTCCACTCCATGATCCTCCTCCTGTGGCTAATCCACATCTTGAGGCTCATATTTTGGAACAAGCAGTTCCTCCTCTGCATGTAAGTCTAGCTTCCTCTCAAGCATTGCTGGTGCAGCACCCATGACCGTTCTGTTCTTCCTCTCCGCGACCCCATTCTGTTGTGGGTTATGAGGTGCTATGAGTTCTCTTCGAATTCCTTATTTGCTACAGAAGTATTTGAATTTGTTTGAGATATATTCACCACCATTATCGGTCCGCAGAGCCTTCACTTGCTTCCCCGACTCCTTCTCCACCAATGCTTTAAACTCAGTGATGAATTTTGAGACTGCTTCATCCTTTCCAGTATGAAGATCTGCAGATTTGACAGAATATTCATCAAATTTAAATAACATAATACCCGTGTTTTTTTTGTTAGCAGTGAATGTCCATACACATCTGTAGTCTCTCCAGGATCACCGAGGCACGGTTCTCCTTTTCATGAAAGGTGATCTTCACAAATTTACCCATAGTACACCCCTTTCACTGATCTAACTGCGCAAGTGTACCCTTGGGAAGTCCAGTAAAAATCTTCTGCAAAATCTTCAAGGCGCCATGGTGAAGATGGCCCGATCTCTTGTGCCATAATTCGCCCTCATCCCGGCTCAACACTTCTTATTCTTTTCCCATCATTGTAGCGCAGCCATCTACCTCCAGCTTGTATAGATTCTTAACTCGAATCCCTATCCTCTTGGTTTGACCCATTGTTTTATGTCTCAGGAAATATTTTCCCTCGCTAAAAACAACGTCATAATCTCTATCCTCCAACATCGCGACTGAGACCAAGTTCTTCTTTAGACCTGGAACATGCATAACATCTTTCAACATAAATGGTTTACTTGACTCCCTCTCAAACGTAATGGTACCAATGTCGATCGCATTGTATCATCCATCTTTTCCCATCTCTATATGCATTTGGATATATGTCTCCTCCAAGTCACTAAACAACTTCTTGTCTCCCGTCATGTGGAAGGAAGCACCACTATCAAGATACCACACCGATCCCATTGCGCTTGAAACCAAGAATGTGATCAAGGAGAAATGAGGTTCAAATTGCGAGGCAAGGGCCTCACCAACTGCAACTCCAACAACCTTCTTGTTCTTATTTTTCTGTGGGCAGTTAGTGGTGAGATTCCCATGTTCGTGACAGTGAAAAACACTTCACCTTGGACAAATCCTGCTTCTTACCTTTAGCCTCAGATTTTGGATGGGATTTCTTCCCCTTCCCTTTCCTCGCTTTGGCAGCCAAAGCACAATCCTCTTCATCATCATGTTTTGATGAAGAGCCATCACTAGCACTCCACCTTATCTCCTACTGCACTAGATCCGACCAAAGTCACTCCCAATCCGGTAGTTTCTCCCGCCCATTGACAAAGTCTTGATAACTGTGCCAACTCTTTGGAAGTCTAAGGAGAGCCAAGCTCACCAAGTCATCATCAGCAATTGTAATTCCCACACTCCCCAGCTCATCCCTATATTGGACAAACATCGTGAGATACTTTGGAATACTGTTTCCCTTCTCTATTTTGATTTTTTTGAGTTTATCTTTCAGCGCCAACTTCCTATGGTCACTGTTGCTTTGGAAAAGATCTATCAAAGCCTTCCACATTGCAAATGGAGTGGATTTCCCATGAAGGATCGACACAATATGGTCATTCACACCATCCAACAAAATTATTCTCGTCTTTGCTTCTTTCTTTTTCCATGTGTCAAGTAATGTAGCATCCGTCGAAGTCGACTTAGGAACATCGCTATCGATGAACTCCTTCAAGCCATTATCTTCAAGCACCGTATCCATCCTGTCCTTCTAGGCTATGTAGTTTTAGCTTCCCTTGAGTACATACTCCAACCGCAACCCATTGAAATCCATTTCAATGTTTACTCAATTGTCACACCAAGAAATTCTTGCAGCAAATTCGAATTGTCCCACCAGCACAAAACTCAGCACCGCTTCAATATTGCAATCTTCAGTGATTAACACTGCTCCGATACCATGTAGAAATTTATAAACACAATAATGTATTTCCGAATTCTCCTGATCTAACAAATTAATATTATGTTAAATACAGAATCCTTCCACTTAATTCTTTGCAGAAATTATATCGCCAATTGCAAAACCCATATGAAGCAAAATCTATCACACATAACAAGATGTTTTACCAGAAAATCTTAAAGATAAAAACCCCAACTATCATATATTATGTATATCAATGGAACTTGTAACAATATCACACAAATCTTAGCTCGTAGAGCTCTCATTACAATATACAGTCGTCACACACTATCATGCAGAAATTTGCATATCTATGCACCAATTTCTTACCTCTTAACAACCTGCCTCCACTATGCAATCCTTGCTAAAGAAGATCCCTGAATGAATTTTATCTTTCCTTTCTTGCACTGTGCAATCCTCATTGGCATATCCACTTTCTGTGTAGATGCATTGAATGCATCACTATAGTCACAACTGATAGTCCATCTCACCCTTTCACTTATCTCTCCACTGGGTCTCCACTAGATCTGACATGCAAATAGTTAACTGTTGTATTTCTTCAGTTGCAAGTAAGACACTACTTGTGAATTAATTAAATAATTAATTCACTCATATTTCACTAGTGTATCTTTAGTTACAACTAGCACAACTGATTTTAACTCACTTAACTGAGTTAAACTAAATAACAACTCACATAACTACTCTTCCAACTCTGTTACAACTCGCCATTGTCTATTATAATGAAGTCCTCCATGCATGAGTCACCAACCACCCTAGAAATTGTGTAATTCCTTCAGCCCACTGATGTGCCACATCTGTTCACTGAAATAAAGTGCTCCAAGAGAATAAGTTACTATTTATTGTCTGATTATTATTAAGGGATAATAATAATCGACGTGCATTCTCTTTTTAGATTACCGGTCTATAAATAGACTTCGCCCATCTTCTAAAAATAGAAATTCATCCAAAGATAGAATTTTCTCAACCATCTAGAATCAGCATCCTGCTAATTTTAGAATATGCTCACCATTCTAAAAATAGACATACATTTAAAAATAGCCTGTGGGTCCCACCTAGTGAACGTGCTTAATTTTCACTAGGCTCATCATCTTGTTGAATCTCAACAAAATTTGTATAACATCAAGGCATCAGGTTGTAAGATTACTCTTTCTATTCAAGATAATACATATGGATCTCTTTTTCTCATTGATTTGTTTCTATGCTTATTGGAATAATGTCAATACTTAGACTCCTTGATCACTAAGTTGGATTATCATTTTCTCATTATTATATGTTGTAGATGCTTTGATTCTTTGTCTTGTCTTTGATTGCAGGTTCTACTCATTAGATAAACCACTTTGGGGTGACGGGAGAAAAGGCTACATCAAACATTTGAATTTCAAGGTAGGGGCATGTCCTTTCTACTTGATTATTATAATTTTGGAATGCAATTAATCTAGAGGAAAATGTTTTCAAATGGATATTTGTTTCTAGTTACTCGTTGAGTATTAGGGAGATCACTCTTCTCCGCAAGAGGGATTAATCCACGTAACAAAATGATGACCATACTAGGGAACCAAAGCTTAGTTTTCTTTGTTTGTATTCAGTTTGAATTTTAATTTTTCTGATTTTGACTTCTCTGAGTCTGGTTGGGTAGATAACCTTTAAGAATACCTAAAAAAGAAAGATTGTTATTTATTTTTTCCATGTTTTTCCTTGCCTACACAAGGTTGCTAGAAAACAAGTATGCAAATGCACACTTTATTCATTGTAAGTTGCACTTCCTAGGAACTTTAAAAATAAATTTTTTTTTTTATAAGACATTCATCTTTTTCCCTGATCCATCTTAGTTGTCAAATCTTGTGTGAGAACTTATTTTCAACAATTTTGGGTTTTCTATGATTTATCATCCTGTTTGCATTTTATAAGTGAGTGTTTGCCCTAGTTTATTATTGCTCTATACGAAAGATACTTTCATTTGCCTCAGCTTGCTGGTATTATTATTCTGCCTTTTTTGAGCCATTAGGATCATTGAAAACCTTACTTTTATGAAAATTTGTTCACTTTTCATTTGCAAACTTGGAAGAGCTTCTAGTTTATTGAAGCCTGATTTAACACCAAAGCACTTTTGGATGTTTTCATTTCTGCTGAGATAAGTAGAAATTTCCTTAATTTGATCACAATTAGGAGAAATCATCCTCAAACATTCTAGATAGACTTTAGAATTAGAATTTTGTTTTGATTTTGAAATTTATGCTTTTAGAGTTTTTTAGAAATTGTTTTCTTTTGGGAATTGATTATTTGTTGAAATTGTAGTTTTTGATTTGATTGATTCGAGGAATTTTATTTCAAAAGAGAAATTAATCATTCTTTCAAATTTAGTTCTTCATGAAATCGTCTTCCTTTCAAAAAGGATTTTGTTTATGAATGAAAGAGTTTGTGTTTTGGAAATTGATAAAATCTCTCAACTTTCCCTTAAATAAGATTCATTGAAAAGAAAGAGTTGAACTTCTCATATAGATGCATGTAGAGTATTTTGAGTCGGGTCACAAACATCATTAAAATTTCAACTCCATATCCTTTATGTTAAGTAACAGCTGAATTAATACAACGCTTAATTAAAATCAATCTAGATATTTTACATTTTCTAGGGCTCATTCCACCAACATAGCTTAGGCTAGTTTTTTGGAATAGGTTGTAATAAACTTTCCAAAACTATTTAAACAAACAAGTAGAATCTTGCGGTAGGAAAATACAATTGTTTCATTTGTACTCAGGGAAGCTCTTCTTAAAAGATTCAAGCATGAGATCATGTCGGACCTAGGTAATCATACCTATCTCATTGGAAAAGATAGAAGATGTTCACGTAATACAAACAATAAACCTTGGATTAACCATTGTCAAGGAGCCTGGGGTCACTTGTTTGCAAACCTTGGATTTACCATGTCGAGGAGCCTTTAAGGGGATTGAGCTTGATACTCTGCCCTTGCGTGTATATCGGATCGTAGACTGTTCCCCCAGGTGCATTTGTTTCCGTTGGTGACCTTAGTGACCATAATATTCATGATTTTTCCCAAGGTGACGGTGGAAGGAAGGTCCCACTGTACCTGGAGCAAACGTCGGATAGACTCACTTGGAATTTCCAGAGGGTACTCTTCACTTCGAGATGGTATAAGTGGAGGGACTTGCACCGAACTGTTTCATTAAGCAGGTTGTCGAGGTAACTGTTCCAACCGCCAATTTTCCCACATTAAACTTCTATGAGGATAGATTTCATCACCAAATAGTGTTTTTAGTGTGGAAGCATGTTGGTACTATTTTATTGCTATCTTTTTCTTCTAAAAATCCATCATTTATCTACCATTTTCTTCCATAAACTCCTCATAGTCCATTGAAATTGATTAATGTAGCATTATAATTATTATTTTACATTAAATTTAATTTATGGATTTTTATGTTAAAAATTGAAATTTTTCAATAAAATTACAGGATGTAATAACTTCCTGTAATTGGTTTATGTTGTGACATGTGGCATAGAAGGAAAATTGAAACAGAAGACAAGGACGTGATCTAGGATGTACATACATGGTGGAAAATCTATCTAGCATCGAATTTGGAGCTCCTGAATATATGGTCAATGCTGGTCAAACCCAGCCTATCCAGCAGAAAAATCTGAAGTTATAATGAATGTACTTGATATTTTGCTTAAGATTAGGGACCCTAAACTGATTCCGATTTGTTTTAGAGATCAGTTAGGATTAGGAAGAATGAAAATAGCCTTTTTGGTTGTAAATTTTAATAAATAGGAGGATGAAAGCATGTAATGGGAGGATTGATTATTGAAGAAAAGGAATGCTAGTGAAGACATTGAAAGGAACAGACTTAAGAATGTAAGCGTGTTTCAGAACTATTTTTTTAATGTAATCCATTCTCAGAACTTAATCAAAGACAGAATTTCATCAATTATGGTGTTTATGAGTTAACGTTCTTATCACTTGAAGTTTTTCAAAGTGTGCCTTCAAAGCGTGGAAGGGCCCCCACGTGAGGATTGGTACACTTTCTTTTATGTTTCATAAAATTTAGTATTCAGATCTGAATAGCATTTTATTTCATTTCATTGCTTGTGAGTTTATCAATTTAATTAGAATTTCTTGTGATTGTTATTTTATGATTCATAGTAGTAGCTTGAAAATTCAATTGCAAAATTATTGAATAAGTCCTTGTAAAAGGTTTAATTGAGCATTGAATTTAAAAACATTTCTATGAACTCTGTTTTCATGAATTTGATTTTTAGTATGCTTAGTGTGTTATTTTGAAAGAGTTTTTGTGAATTATATCCTTGTAAGAGGATTGAAAACTCAGACTAGTAACACTCTATTTTTAGAACAGTAGATTAAATTAGATGATATAAGCATTTAAAGTGTGAAAGGAACTACATTTCAAGCTCTTGTAAGACAGTGTTAGAGCCTGTCACAGTAAGCATTTATCTAGACAAATAGAACGGATCCTTTTAGGTATATAAATATTAGACAAGTGCCTCTAAGATTACCTACCTTGGTTGACAATAAATTTAGTCTAATCTAGAACCCTGGATTGGTCTTTACAAAGCATATTGTTTGTGTGTGGTTTTTCTCTTAGATTTTGTAGGCGTGTGTTCAAATCACTTGTTTTATTAGCAGCCTTAGGTCTATTTTTTTGAAACAATTTTTGATTCCGTGTGTTAAACATTAACCATGGTTGAATTACCAAGACACTCTCGTAGAATGTAGGGGAAACCCCCAAAGTATACACCAAGTCAATTAGAAAATCTTAAATATGAAATAGGTCAACAATCAGGAACCGGATCTACTGAACACGAAGAAACATTAGTAATTATACATCCTGATTACGAAGTAAGTCAACCTCAGACATAAGAACAACCAAAAATTTCGGAATTAATCACAGTTGATTCTGCAACTGGTGAATTATCATCTAGTAAACTTATTGAACCTGAGATATCTGAACCTGAAAATGAATCTACTTCATCTAAGTCAAATTCGGAGTTCATATCCCGAACCCTTGGTCGTCCTTGTTCACCTCGAGTGAATTTTCGCATCACTAAGAACCTTCCTCCTGGCATGATTAGCGTCGATGAAATTACTGACACGAAAGAAGAGATTGTACTTCCTTCGCCTCAAGAATATTTATATCTAAGGCATAGTGAATCAATTTACCATTACAACCCTTTTAAACCAGACCCTTGGTATTCTCAGTTAACAACTTTCTACATAATTCTAGTCTCAATTATTCACCACCCCATATTCCTTTTTACTCCATACCCAGAGGTAGTTACATGCCTTCATCAAACATGTCTGGTGAGTCATCCATGTTTACTTCATCGCCAGAAACTTTTCTGTATGGTGGTCCATGCGTTCCTATTGGATACCAATCGCTCTCTGGTACTTTCTCAGGATAATCTCCCTCTTTTGAAAAACTTACACAATCAACTAGTCTCAATGAATCTGACAAAGAAAATTCAATAATGGAACAGGTCTATACGATGTGTGGAAATAATCCTTTACCTGACCCTCAAGGTAGCAATTTACAGCCTAGGGGGCAGTATACTCCTCAAGGAAAACTTATTCAAGGGAAGTACCCTATATTAGGGCCATAGTAGCTTCAAGGGTAGTACCCTATGTCAAGGCCACAGCCGCTTCAAGGGCAGTACCCTATGTCAGGGCCACAGCCTCTTCAACCTTACGCACTGCAACCTTTAATGGGAGCTCCTTATCTCAGAGTTAACACTATGTGGAACTTGTCATTGAACCAACAAAAATTGAAACCTAATATGCAAGTACCTTATAGTCAACCTGGTCAGCCAACTAGTCAATTTGGTTATACCCAAGTCCAACAACCTACCCAAACTACACTTCAAATTCACCTCAGGTATATGTACCTAGTATTTAGCAAACTGGTCTGAGTACGCTAAGAAATATTTTCCAATATGTTGTGCAAAATTATGTTCAATAACCCATTACACCCATCCCTAGAGTTTCCCAAGTCACTATTTCTACTCCCCTCAAACGACGACATCAACTGTATCACAAGAAATCCCCCAAGTCACTGCTCATCAACCTGGACCTATGGTTCAATCTACTGTTCAAACCTCTGTAGGACAACCTATTACAGCTATAATTCCAACAAGCCAACCTTATATAGGTCAAGTTTTTAATAAACTGTATCAAGGGCAGTTTCAATATGGACTCGTAGGGAAAAATCTGGTCTACCAAAGTCAACCATACCCCGGTTATACGTATCATATACCAACTCAATCTCAGTTTGGTATGGTTAACCCTGGATACCCCGGAGGTATTCCAATCTCAACTGCATAGGCTATTCCAGGCTACCTTGGATATCCTCCTCCAGGTACTGGTATCGTTCCTCAAGGTTATTAGTTTTCTCAACAGGACCCTAACCGTCGTTTAAAATTCATTGCAACTTTGGACTTGATAGATTTGTCATGCCTCACGAACGATCTGATTTATTGTCTTCCATTTTGGCCGCCAATGCTAAATAAGTTTCCCAATGACATACCTAAGTTTGAAGGAAAATCAGGAGAAGACCCCTCAAAACATGTGATGACTTATCATATTTTTTGTGCATCCAACTCTTTAATCGATGATTCCATTTGATTTGACTGTTTCAAATAACATTGATAGGCATAGATTACAAAGTGGTACATTGAAATACCACGTGGCTCTTTCAATAATTTCAACGTGTTAGTAAGAACTTTCTTAACTCACTTTCAGTTGCCAGTCTGTTATAACAATGGCACGGAACTCTTAACTTCACTAAAATAGAGTATGTCTACATACATTTCAGATCACATACATGAATGGAGACGTAGACAAAATTTAGTGAAATTTTTCATTCCGGATCAAATCTTGGCAGAATGGTTCCTCAAATCATTACTTCCAAAGATCATTGAAGATGTAGCTAAGCGAGGCATTGTTACAGAAGAACAGGTCATAGCTCAAGCACAATACTTAGATCTTGTATACACATGGTCTGGTACTTTATACGAAAAAATTCCTGACATGCCATGCCCAGGTAAAATAACTGCAACTCCTTCTAATTCTCATTCTGTAGATGGTGTAATTGGTACAGTTAATGCTAACAAGAATAAGAAGAAGTCATCCAAACCTACTTCTCCCATAATAACTTTACGAGATTCACCTAAAGGAGATTATTCCCTTGAAACTTATGTCGACATTCATGTTGTAGATTCATCCATGACTAAAGCTAAATTGGCAATAAGAAGAAAGGAATGAATAAAAGTAAACAAAATACATCTCCTAAAGAGAAAACGGAAAAAAAACGAACCAGCTGATGAAAAGCGGAAACCTCTCTATCCTTGTCCTATTTGTGACGAGGATCACTATACTAAAGAGTGTCCACATCAGTCTGAGGTATCCAAATTTGTCAAAGGTCCACCCACACCTGATGTCTTGAAAGATCCTATTCCCACTCAAGATAGTAAAATGATAAGATCTTCTTCTAATTCATCGATAGATATTTTAATGATGTCTCAGGTCATGGTTGCGACATGATCTCAAGACTATGGAACTAACAATCCTGTAACTGGTAAAGAGACTGAAAAATTCTAGTCAAACACCAGCCATACCTCCTTCATTTTCCGAACCGCTTCAAAACTAGAAACCTAATCCTGATCTAGTGATTAAACTGCCTGCTAAAGGTGTGATTCGAATTTCAGCTTTCAATCCACATGCGAGAGCTGCTCAGAATTACAACATTGTTGAATATTTGGCGATATCCCCTTCAACAATTTCGGCCTTAGAAGTGCTACAATCATGTCCAGCACAAGGGAAATTATCAGCTATCAGAGCTATTGATCCTCAAGATTCAAACCTTATGGTCTTTGACCTCGAAAATTTTGTACCTAGACTCCCTCATCAGATGGCTTTTCAGATTCCAATATTAGTCAAATCAAGATGAGTTTTTTGTACTGTAATTGATGAGGGGGAATCTACGTGTATAATGTCATTAAATTGTTGGAAAACCCTTGGTTCTCAAACACTCAACCAATAACCGACTATCCTTAAAGCCTTTGATGGAAGAGGATTTAATCCATACGGAATACTCCAAGAATACCTATAGAAGTAGAAGGAAATACCGTTAATCTAGAGGTGGAAGTTGTTGATGCCCATCTTGATTACAACCTTCTTTTGGGTTGTAGTTGGTATTATGCCATGACTGTTGTAGTTTCATAAGTTTTTCTGGTAATCATGTTTCCTCATAAAGGAAAGATTGTGAGAATCGATCAGTTGTCATATTTTTCATCAAATCCTACTTCTACGAATGGCATCCAGCATGTCGGAAAAACAATTATCCCATACAAAGATGTTGGTGTAGGATTAATGAAGTATTCTGCTCTGATGGGAAATTTCTCTATACCTCCACCAACGTACCGCGAACAATTTCCAACATCAATATGATCTCATCAAGCGCTATACCATTTGATGATACATGGGTTGTGCCTTCATAATCAGAATTGGAATATTTTAATGGCGAGATGCCTTTGAGTCCTTTTGAATCGGCATATGTAGCAGTAAAATCGTATTCTAACACCCTTTCAATTATTCCTAATCAAATGAATGTGATCAACAAAGAATCATCTTCTCTATAAAGCTTAGACTTGATACCATTTTCAAATCCCTTTCAACATGTATTTGAAACTGATGAAAGTATTTGGGAGATTTTTTCATCGGATGAATTACCCTGGGATTATCTAAATCATAGCTATTCATTTTTACATGATCTTGATAAGCTTGAAAATGAGTATTCGTCTATTTTTAAGATTGATTATGTCAAGGAACCACAGAATCCCACATCGATTACACATTCGGATTCTGAGACAAATTTTGGAAATATTTCTACAACAGTTCCTATTGACATATCAATTAAACCTAGAATTATTGAAAACATTCATATAGGTGCTTCTTGTTCGATAGAAGATATTAACTCTTATAAAGCCCTATTTCAAGAATTCTAAGACATTTTTTCCCGGTCTTACGAAGAGATGCAAGGAATCGATCCTAAGATTTTAATTCATGAAATTAAGACATACCCGAATGTTAAGCCTATTAGACAAAGATTACGTTTGATACATCCGCGGAAAGCTACAACAATCAAAGCTGAAGTTGAGAATCTATTTCGAGCAGGATTTATTTATCCAATTCCTTTAACGGATAGGGTATCTAACATAGTTCCCATTACGAAGAAACAAGGGATTATAAGAGTATGTGTCGATTATCAGGACATTAACAAGGCATGTCCAAGAGAAAACTATCCTATGCCCTATATTGACCAAATTGTTGAAGATTTTGCCAGAAATGAAATATTCTCATTTATGGATGGTTTTTCTAGCTACAATGAAATCCACATACCCCCTGTCGATCAACCAAAAACAGTGTTTATATGTCCTTGGGGCACATTTTCTTATTACAGGTTACCTTTCGGACTAAAAACTTCTGGTGCAACTTTTCAAATATCTATGTCTTATTCTTTTCATGATATCAAAAATTTTGTACAACCTTATTTAGACAACTTACCTACCCATTCTTTACGCATAAAATATCATCCTATACACTTACGAGCTATCTTCATGAGATGTAGGCTTTAAAAAATTTGTTTGAATCCACACAAATGTGTTTTTTGTGTACAATTAGGACGATTACTTGGATTTATCATTTCTAAAGATGGCATTCGTGTCGATCCTTCGAAGGTTGAGGCTATCATAAATTTACCTCCTCCTTCCACTCTTCGCAAACTCTAGAGTTTACAAAGGCAACCAAACTTTTTACGTAGGTTTATCCCGAACTATGCTGAGTTAACAAAAGGTTTTACCCAGTTGTTGAAAAAAAGTGTTCCTTTTATTTAAGATGAGATTGCCGATAAATATTTTGATGCACTTAAAAACGTGTTGACCATGCACTGTTATTGCATCCGCCCAATTACCACCAAGATTACTTTTTATACTTAGTTGCCTCTAATTCCACAATTGGAATGGATTTAGTTCAACAGGATGAATCTCACAATGAACATGTGATATATTACCTAATTTGGAATCTCAACCCGATGGAAATCAAATATTCACATGTGGAGAATTGGCCTTGGCAGCAATTCAAGTTGTCCAACGATTTTTTCACTACATATTATTACGTAAAATAATAGTGATATCTAATTGCAACCCGATGATGTATATATTGACAAAACAATTACTCGAGGGAAAATAATCCAAATGGATTGTCATCCCACAATATTTTTATTTGGAATTCGAGAAATCCAAGTCAAAGAAATCATTAGTGTTTATTGATCTTATGTGTGACTTTCCCAATACTGAGACGTAAACCGTGGTAGAGAATCCTATCTCAGATGAATCTCTATTTCTTATCAGTACCTTAGATGCTTGGTATGGAGATATCATTATATATCTTCAAACCCAAGCCTTTCTCCCAAAGATTTCATGTTTAGATCGATGGAGAATCAGATATCAATCCCAGCAATACAATATTGTTGGGGACACTCTTTATCATCATGGTGCGGATTCTATTTTTCGACGTTGTATAACTCATGAAGAGGTTGAAAATGTTTTGAATGATTGCCACTCTGGAGCATGTCGTGGTCATATGTCTGGGTTTTCCACAACCCAAAATATATTGCGTGCTGGTTATTTTTGGTTGTCTTTATTCAAAGATTGTATCATCGCAGTCCGAAAATGCTACAACTGCCAAATTTTTGATCGAAATATGCGTGCACTTCCAGCTCCTCTTCACCCAATCATTGTTTTTGGTCCTTTTGTGAAATGGGGTATCGATTTCATTACATGTAACCGTCACTCGGCCAGGGGGCATGGGTATATTATTCTCGCCATAGATTACTTTACCAAATGGGCCGAGGTGATGCCTACATTCACGGCTAATGGAAAAACTACAGCTACTTTCATATTCAATCATGTGATTGCTCGTTTTGGTGTCCCTCAAGCTATTATTACAAACCATGGGAGTCATTTTTGAAATATTATGATGACCGAACTTTCTGATCAACTTGGCCTATGCCATGATAATTCTACTCCATATTACCCATAGGCTAATGGTCAAGTTGAGCCAATCAACAAGGTTTTAACCACCATGATTAAATAGATTGTCAGGACTCATAAATCGAATTGGCATACTATGCTTTTTTCTACATTATGGGCATATTGAACCTCTGCAAAAACTACTACAGGGTTCACTCCTTTTCAACTTGTCTATGGTTTAGAAGTTGTGTTACCCATTGAATGCGAAATACCATCACTCAAATTAGCCATTGAGTTATTACCAGCTACCTCTGAAGAAGAGAAACACTTTTTATACTTAGCACAATTATATAAGATTCGGCGCACCGCTGCATTGGCTGCCGAAGCTCACAAGAAACATGTGAAATATCAGGATGATCAAAGTGTTAACCCTCGCATTCATTTATAAGGTGACCTATTTTTAGTATACGATCAAGATAACGATTAGTTAGGCGCTGGTAAATTCGAACCGATGTGACATGGTCCCTATATTTTCAAATGTGTGCTTGCAAAAGGAGCCTATGAATCAATTGATTATGACAGGGTCTCTTTATATAAACCCATAAATGGTATTTATCTTAAGCGATATTATTCTTGACTTTCGTGTGAAAATATTTCTTGTAAAATAGTTACTTTTTATAATAGTGTGACTTAGATTAGACAAGTGTGCCTAGATTAGTTTTTGTTGTTACTACTATCGCTGCTTATCTTGATTACTCTTGATATTGCAGATGTCGACATCCCTTCAAACATACATTGGTTTTGTTGATGGTGTCTGTGGTAGTGCACGAAATATCTCTTCCGCAAATTGGGTTATCTATTCACCCATCGATGAGTTAGTTTCTATTCATGGGATATGCCTTGGTCAAACAACGAATAATATTGCAGAATATAGCGCAGTCATTGAGTTATTATCTGATGCCATTACATTTGATATTCAAAGTTTGATCATTAGGTTGGATTCACAACTCATTGTATTACATTTAAACAGAGTTTATTAAATTAGAAATTCAGTGTTGTTAAGATTATTTTTGAAGGTTTGTCTCTTGGAACGACAATTTGATTATATCGAATATCAACATATTTCAAGAAATTTAAACACATTGGCTAATGCATTAGCTAATCGGGTTTTAAATAGGCATTTGCAACTTAAAAAAGGAAAATCAAAACAACATTCAATCCATGTTGAACAAGATACTCAGAGAACGAAAGTAGTAATATCATTAGGATAGATAAGTTTGTATTCAAAAAATATTACATCGTCTGTGATCATAGGTTCAAACACCTTATGATCTAAAATATACTGATACAAAAAACAAAAATGTCGATCTACATTGACCATAAACTATCCGTGATGATGATCATGGTAATAAACTATAGCACATGCCACCTTGCGCAAAAATCTCCTGAATGGACTTGGAACACCTGTCACATGTCTTTGGAGCCTGACAAGGATATCATCAGTGCCTGTCTCAAGAATATCAATGATCAAACTCTCAAGGTTGTGCTCCATGTTAGATAGAATCTCTGCTACTTGTTTTGCCTCTCACCTATCAAAGCGACGAAGCATTGTTGGTCGTTGTGGATCGACATTTGCATTTAAAATTTTTGTCAGTATTGGATGATAAAAAATCAAATAAAAATTAGATTAAAATTTTCAAAATGATTCACTAACCTGTCTCATCCCACTGCACCCCTAGAGGCAAAGATGTTTTAGGATCACCTCTATAGTCCATTCTCGCGTAAGGAAAGTCTTCAATGGTGAATACTTGGTTCCTGAGCCACATGAAATAATACGGATTAAATTGAACGAATGAACCACCCTCGCCACCATGGTGAGCCATTAGTGCTACCCATCGCACCATCCTAGGTTCATGAGGAGTTCCACAATATACTAGAATCAGTTGAGGAGCGAGAAGTGGAATTCTCTCTAGAGAAAATGAGATAAGAATGGCACCGTATTTGAAGTTTTTCAACTTCGCATTCTTTGCTCTAGTCAATTGGCATTTCATATTGGCCAATGCTCCTTCACACCAGTTGAATATTGTTCCTCACAAAACACTCAACTGCAGTTTTCATCTATAATTTAGTAGCCACATGAGGAGCTGCACTCCTGCATAAACTGGTCACTGTGAATGCTATGACTTTAAGCTCTTGTCGCAAGATGGTTTTGATGTCTATGAAACCATCCTTTAACTTTACACTATTGCTACAATACTGAGCTTTGTAGCTGGCAGTGGGAAGACATCCCTGTCTAGTCCAAAATAAGGAGATTTTTCTCCCTCTCCGAGATAATCTGGTAAGGAAATATATGTCTTTTGTCTCAATCTCAAGCCGATGGTCACCAATTATGAAACATTGGTCTTGTATGTCCCATGCATTCACAAGCTAATTCATTAACTCCACTTGTGCCTTCATTCCCTGAATAACCCAGAACTTGTACAAACCATAGTTTTTCAATGCACACATGGTTGCATTATCATCCATGGCTTTGTTATCTATGAGCTCATGTTCTCTTTCCTGCCATTCCAACATGATTGAAAAGCCTAAAAATCAACAAATTAAACAATTAAAATCAGTTGCAGGAAAATTGGACCATTTTTTGTGAAGAAATTTTTCTTTTCAAAAAGTTCACAGTGCCTGCGCAGGTTCTGTGTGCAGACAGTGCAGTCGTCTGCATGCGCTCCACACAGAACCGGTGGAAGCCTGATAATTTTTCCTTTAAAAAATCGTCGGGGTGCATGGTTATCACATGGATTTCCCGCGCACCCCCGAGGGCGTATTTTGAAACAGAAAATTCTCCCAAAAAATGAAATAAAATCTCAAAATAAAAATGAAACGAATTAAAACATGGCTAAGGATGATGTGGATTACCTAGTTCTAATAGTTTGAGAAATGAACGATCATTTCTCTTGATATTAGCTCCAGAATTTTTTTGGCCAAAAGCTCTCTATGCACTATTCTAAAAACAAAAGGTGAAAATGACTTATTTCAACTCCTTTTTATAGTTTTTAATGAATAAAATATTATTATTTTATTTATTTTTCACTTTTAAAAGGTCATTTTTATATATTTTTACTTTTTGGAAGAAGATATTTGTAATATTTTGAGTTTTTGTGAAGGATACAGGATCTTTGGTGAAAATAATTATTTTGACATCGAGTATACTTTTTCACTTTCTCGGGCTTTGTAAAAATACGAAAACACGAAACCATGGAGTCCTCTTTTAAGCCCTTTTCAAACTCTTGAAATATGAAAATATTTTCGAGTACTTGGCTTTTCGAACTCGTTAAAGTAAATGAACAGTCGTCCATTCAGTATAAGTTTACCCATTTTCCAGACTAAACTGGACTAATTATGAAAAAGGTTTACGTTGACTAATCATGGTCAATAAAGTTCTCTCCTGCATTATTTTATCATTTTTTGGGCCTGAGAGACTAAATTTATGAAAAATAACAACCATGGAGTTTACTTATGTTTTTCTTCTCACTCCCTAAAATTGAATTGAAAAACGCTGAGTTATTCCTATACTGGACTCGTTAAAATTTAATAGTAAAGGACCTGTTGTCAACACTCCTCCTTAGGGTTCAATTTTAATACTAAGATGGACTCATCCAAAGGATGAGCTTACACAAACAAGAAAATGCTATCCCCCTCAAGCTTGAAAAAAAATAAAGAGGTACTTGCTAGTAATGATGGGGAAAAAGAGAGAAAAAGAATCAAGTTGACATCCTTGTTTAGAAAGCAGCATGCCACACTAGAACACAACACTTTGTAATACTTGTACCTAGTGTTATCACTAAGAAAAAATAAAGCATCATTTGACAAAGTCCTAGAGGTTCATATGTCAAAGATAGGGTCATAGAATTCATTTTTCATTACTTGGTCAAGGAAAAATTTTGATTTTTCTTATTTAGCCTATCTTAAGGTCTAAATCCACCCTCATTCAAATCCTCTCATGTCACATCAATCATGATTTTCTAACATTTTTTACTTCCCAAGGTTATAGCACTGAAAGATTCATTTTAGCCAAGAAACCACACTTTCGTAGCGAAATACACAAAAAAATTGCACTTTTCGCTACGAAATTGCTAATACTTTCATAGTGAAAATGCCCAGAAATACACTAGGTACACTACGAAAGTAAGTTTTCCTATCTGTCATGTCAAATTAGCTTTTAGGTGTCAAAAAATGATTTGAAAAGGATAAGTTAGATGTCATTCAAGTCAGTTAGGGTAAAGATCAAGGTACATAGTCAGGGCTGAAGTCATCATCACTATTTTAAGCATGTATGAGTCATCATTATGTTATGAGTGGTCATTGAACTTCAAAATCTTTCCAAATTGAGTCATTTGTCATTCTCCATTCCTTCTTTACATGTTATTGAGCTCTAAAGAGCTATTTCACTGAGACCAAGATGTGGCTGGTATTTTCAAAGGTTTGCAGATATCACTGATCAAGAAAGGCAGAGAAGATATCATTGATCATGTTTACATTTTTGTGAAAGATTACAAGGATGCCATGTACAGGTTTCTAAAGAATTTTCCCTAAACTTCAATGGAACAGCTACAAAAGTGGGAATGTTGAATCTTACTATAACACCAGAGATCATTACAGCAACAACAAGGATTCCAAAAGGACAAGAAAAATGGTTCAAAGGGTTCAAATTCAGCATGGAGGAAGGTAAAGAGTTTATCAATCCAGAAAATAGTGAAGTTGACCTTACAAATGCCATTCCAAGGAGCTTCATGAAAGATAATTTCTCAAATCTACTGCTTATCATCCAGAAATATTTCACTTGTGAAGGGAGATATTATAAAGTCTATTCTTACCACCTCAAGCTTCTCCTACACTTTGTTGGTAAAATATCTCTTGATCTACCTTTCTATTTACACAGAAGCTTAGAAAAAATGGCAGATAAAATTCAAGCTAAATCTAAAGGAAGTGAAACCTCACTTTTTCACCATCGCTTAATCAAAATTGTTGGTTTTAGATGAATTACAAAGACTAGGCAGAGACTGGTCTTCTTTTCTGTTTTTTAGTGGTTTTGAAATGGATGCCATTGCCCCTAAAAGAAATCCTAAACCTAGAGGCATACCATCACCTTTAGTGGAATAAAAAAGTGAACTAGTAGGGGCAGAGAAAAGTGAAACAGTTATGATGGAAACAGAGCAGTTGCAGATATTTGATATACCCATTGTTCCACCTGCAAAACAAAAGTCAATAATGATCAAACCTGTAAAACAAGAGCCAACTGTGAGTAAACAAGGCAACAAAAGGATTACAAGGATCCAAACAATGGCTAAAGGCAATTTACAAGACATACTACATGCCATTGATATTGAAGAGACTCATATAGTCCAGGCTGAGGATATAGATGAAGGTGGAAAAAAACTCAAGAAAGCTAAATCAGAAAAGAGGTTAGAAATTGAAGGTGAGGATGATGCAAATTTTATGTTTCAGGCTAGGAAGCCCATGACAAGACATGCTAGAAAACTTTTGGAAAGCGGTAAATAAGTTCATCCAGCCAATGAACTTGTCCAACTACCACATAGCATTATTGACCTTTCATCACCTGCAGAAGAAGATCCAGCCAACAAGAAAAAGAAAGGAAAGGAGAAAGTCATTGAAAAAATAGATTTGGAACTCCTTGAAGAAAATTTGAGGTTAGCTAATCATGAAATAGCAATCATGAAAAAGGAAGCAAGGAAACATAATGTTCAAAAGATTCAGTTTGAGAAGATGAAAGTGGTTTGGCAAGAATAGGTTGACACTATATCAAAGACCCTAGATAACACACAAAAATTAATCAAATGGACTATGCCATTGAGAAAAGAGGTGAAACATGTTAGAAGAATGAACCTGCACTTGAAATCTACCAATAGAAAGCTGAAGGACCAGGTTAAAGACCTCCAAGAACAACTAGAATTGATCCATGAGGAGCTAGAGAAGAAGGGTCTAAAAATGACAGTAGTTGAGGAGCCAATAGCTCAACTCATCATCAATGAAGAAGAAACACCTCAAGACTCCTAGTTTGAGCTGGTTTATATTTTTAAAGGTCAATGGCATGTTGAAAACCAAATTATTATAGCTAGAAGGTACATTTTTGAAACTAGGCAAAAATCTGGATTTTACAGAGTTTTCCACAATTTCGTAGCGTTTTCTAGGCTTGAAGCCAGGAAAATGCTACAAAACCACCTGTAGCTGTCTTTTTTCTTATAAAACCACTATTTTTAGCTTCCAAGGAGATAAAATGATAGGGAAAATGTGTCAGGGCATGATGAACACAATGCAAGAAGAAAGAAGAAAAAATCTTGATTGCAAAGGTCATTTTTTGTATGCTACGAAAGTACGCTACAAAACTGCCATACTTTCATAGTGAACTATTTTGAAGGTTTCTGAGCAGGTTTATGGGAATTTTTGGACAGGTGGACACTTTCAAAGGATCAAGGGAGTTTTCCAGCAATCATCCATGACTTGAAGACCATGAAATGAAGAAAATCCATCAACTAAATCATTCGTTGAAGATAAGGACCTGTTTTCCTGAAAAATAGGGTTTGTTTCCAGATTTTGAGGAGGGTAATTAAGATGTCAAGTAGTGATGAGTTCTGTAATAGCTCATTCAAACATTTGAATCATTATTTGTTAGATGTATAACTGTTTTAAGAGATAATGTAGTTGATGAAATAATTAGCAGTTTGAGTCCTATTAGGAAAAGGATTGTTTAATAGAATAGATATCATTTTCTCATTAAAGCACATGTTTTCTTGTTATGAAAGGTGTCATTAGGAAAATTTTGATGAATCTAGCCAAGAGGCGGATCATCTCTCATGTAACAAGCTCTATTAAAGGGCAGATATTTGAAATTGGAAAGGGTTGGAGATATTTTACAATACTGGAACTTTATGTAATTTGACTGATATCAATAATACAGAGGAATTTTTCTTGACCAACCTGAGATTCTCATGGATTTTTTGGTGCTTATATGATCTATATTTTCTCTGTGTACCATTTGCAGTGGTTTTCATCTTTAAACTTAGAATTCATAGGTGTGTGCTCTGACTTCCTTTATTGATGAAATGGTTGTGTTATTTCATGTTCCATGTGTGATTTATCTCTGCTAAAAACTCTTACCCGCCTCAGCTTCCATGTCAAGAGAAATTACCACTAAACTACTGATTTTTTTATTCCATAAGCCCAATGATTGCAGACTTGTACTCTTTTCAACCTACACACATCACAATCAAGTTATTTTCCAAGTAGAGTTAGCCATATAGTTTCATCA
Source organism: Pinus albicaulis (assembly GCA_034641835.2). Lineage (NCBI taxonomy): Eukaryota > Viridiplantae > Streptophyta > Pinopsida > Pinales > Pinaceae > Pinus > Pinus albicaulis. Next base: position 383,532,561 of record CM076581.1, on the reverse strand, counting down.
TTATCAAATATCATTAAACCCTTTGAGAGAGCCCTCTCAGACTGAAGAGGCTAAGCTTCAGTTACAAGTTGGTTTGAAACAATTACATGAATTTGTCTTATTAGCAGCCAATTAAGCGCAATTTTGTGATAACACCTAGGTTGGGAAATCCTTTGTCTAATAGTTAATCGAACCACATTGAAAGTCTTCAGTCGGTTTCTAGGTATTAGCTTTAGGTAAAATACTCCCAAGCCTTCTACAAGTGCCTTTTTGTGTTCAAGAGAAAGTTCAATAAACCATTCAATTGCAAAAAATTGTATCCATTCACGTTGACCATACATGAGTCAGTCCTTGCAAAATATTTCCTTAAAACTTGATCTAATGGTCTCGTGTCATGGTATTTCTTGCGACATATCACTTTCTATTGACATCAGCTCATTATCTAGAAAGTTGATCTAGAATCCTATCAGTACCTTGGGATCTGCATACCCTAATGGCGAGTTTCTCAAATTCGATGACAAGTTGCATCATTGACCTTCGATCGAACGATTCTATGAGTGTTCAACTACAAATCATTCATTCACACTTCATAGATTGTATTGGAGTACTTTGAGAGCCATTATCATTATTGGTGGTTTCTCTCACACTTGTTAATGGTTCACATCATTAACCGGTAATCAAGTGGTTTCTACCATGTTCTACTTCGACACAATCAATCACATGGATAGATTCGTACTAGTTCGAGAAGCGAAAATCAAGACCCTGGATCTAGTTTATACCATCCAGGCTGCGAGGAGTTTTATTATTCATGATACAGTATACTACTTGCATAATGAATGGATTTTGCGTCTATCATGTCTACTTGCAGGTATATGGAAACCATATATGTAGAACATTTGATCGTTTTTGATCTGATACATAAGATACCTACCTCAACGATGATATATATATATATATATATATATATATATATATATATATATATATATGTGTGTGTGTGTGTGTGTGTGTGTGTGTGTGTGTGTGTGCATTGAGTGTTTTTACGGGTTCCGAGACCGGTGTCTCCAATCAATCTTGAATGATAAGCACTTCCTTACATTAGGAATAACCTCAGACTTCGCACTTTAGGGGGCAATCCATTACACGCCATTTTGTCACCATGAAATTTTACTATTCATATGGGTCTATCACCATCCATATCATGTTCCCTTAGAGGTCAAAAACACTAATGTTCCTGAATCAAGTCTTGGAATTGGAGAAAAGCTCTATAAAACCCTTAAAATTCTACCTGCGTGGTTTTTGTAGCCTTTCCCTACGCATGTGTTGTTGTTATGTCCATAAACTGCGGCAACTCCTGCACTTTTTTCCACCGTTACCTGCGCACCCCTGTGAAAAGAAAATAAAAGAAAAAATTAAATTATAGAATTCTAGTTGGTCGAATATTCTCCCAACTGGAAGCTTCTAGAGTCATGATCAGTTCAAGCTTTATCCCTCCACTCGTGGAGCTTATCCCTTGGTCCATGGAGCTCAAATCCCTTCATGAGAGGAATCCATCCCCCTCTTCATGGAACTGAAACTACCTCCATTTCCCTATAAATTAAGCTCGAGTTTCAGGTTGAAGGGTAGACACATAGTATATTGTGAATGATAGAAACTGACTTATATAGTTTCTAAGCTAAAGAGTGTTCATAAGAGTGCATACTTTATACACTAGTGAGTTGTTGTTGGCATGAGAATGATCACACCCTTGTGTCTATAACTCCACGTTGGTATTCAGAGAGGAAGGCTTATCAGACTGAAGGAGAATGATTATTCAGGACCCCGGGAGAAATTTGTACAACATCAAGGCATTAGGTTGTAAGATTACTCTTTCTATTCAAGATAATACATATGAATCTCTTTTTCTCATTGGTTTGTTTCTATTCGTATTGGAATAATGTCAATACTTAGACTCATTGATCACTAAGTTGGATTAGCATTTTCTCATTATTATATGTTTCAGATGCTTTGATTCTTTGTCTTGTCTTTGATTGCAGGTTCTACTCATTAGAGAAACCACTTTGGAGTGATGGGACAAAAGGCTACATCAAACAATTAGATTTCAAGGTAAGGGCATGTCCTCTCTACTTTACTATTATAATTTTGGAATGCAATTAATCTAGAGGAAAAGGTTTTCAAATGGATCTTTGTTTCTAGTTACTCACTGAGTACTAGGGAGATCGCTCTTGTCCGCAAGAGGGATTAATCCATGTAACACTAGGGCCTTGAGGCCTTCTCTGGTTGATGAAACAGAGTTGATATGGTCCCACTTCCCCACCTTGATATACAACGTTGAGTCCAGGTAAGGAGGGACACTTGTCTGTGTCGTGATTATCCTCACAGACTAATAAAAACTCTATGGCATTTAGTGGACATTCATTTCTAGGTGTTTTATGGTACATATAGGGAAAAATATAGCCAAGGCTCTTTCTGCTTCCTATTGCTTCCTTTTGACATGCATTGTGTCCATTTTCAAAGCAAAGGTGTGCAGCATGTCACTCTTGAAGTCCTCCAGCATATTTCCAATCTCATGTTTGATGGAGGAGGAAGAGGGAGGGGTATTGGTTGTACTTTGGCCAACTCTGACTTTATTCCTAACTGCCCTATAATGGTTCCTGAAGACAATTTTGATTGTTTCATAAGGCAGTTGGTAGATATCTCCTCCTGATAACATATTGAGGGTTTCTATCACCTCCTCTCTGATCCCTCTGAGAATTACTAGTTTAAGTGATACATAACCAAGAGTGCAGTTGCCTCTCTTATAGTTTGACTGAAAACTCTCTTCATAGTCTTCTATGGATTCATCAGGCCCTAGAGTCATCCTGAATATCTCAGCCTTAGTTTCCTTGGACCTACAATAGTCCATGTACTTGTTGTTGAAGGCTTCTTACATATGTGCCCAGGTAGTGATTTTGTTCCCAGGTAGATCCATGAACAAGCACAAGGCTGCATCCCTAATGGTATATGGGAATAGCTTCAGCTTCTAATCATCTGAGGCATATTCATATATCTTATAGACAACATCAAATTCAAACATGAAAGTGTTAGGATATTCCGAGGTAAGTCCATGAAAGTGTGGAAGGGTTGAGGGGATAATGTTTTTCATTTTAGTTTCCCCATCTTCCTATCTAATGGGAAATGATTCCCGGGCTTTAGTGTTAGCCATGGTTGAGATGTTCGAAGAAGGTTCCTCAAGTGAAACAAGATATTATTCTCCAATAGGTTCTTCAAACTTTTCTGAAGACTCACCTATGGTGTGTTCAACTTCACAGCCACTGAAGAAGAGTGAAGGGTGACTATGTGGTGTGGGGGTTTTAGGTAGAAAATTTCCTTGAGTATCCCTACTCCTACAAGGCATGAAAATCAATTTTTTTTTGTATTTTTCCAATATTTTTGAAACAACATGTAAAAGGAAAGAAGAAAATAATTCTAAAATGAAATCAAATCATCTACTAGACACCTCCACGGTAACAACGCCAAAAAGTGGTGATCCTTGGTATTGCACCAAGGATGCTGCAAATCCCAGAGGCTACCCTACTTTACTTTATCAGCACGAGGTTCATAAAAAATTGGAGGTGACAGTGATATATACACAACAAATGCATTATACTCATGTCATCCTCTTTTGAGCTTTACGAAAGGGTGCTACTTCTAGGGTTTCTGGATGAAGTCTGTCACACTTATGAAATTATGCCTAGGGATAAAAATGATTCAAATCCATGGTGCTATCAGCGAGTACAGAACTATGTTATAGCAAGCAAGTACATCTAACTATTATGCAATGAAATAAATCTACTCATTAAACTATGATAAGAAATGAAAGCAACTTAGGCATCTTTCATGAAGTAAATTGCTGAATTGAAATGATGTAAAGGAAACTAATTTGATCACACTTTTCTGGGCCAAATGGCTAAACACACTCTACTTACTCTATGCTCTATATATCATGTTTTTAACCATGCAACTACTCATGACCTAACTATGCTTTTAAATGTGTTGTTTTGCAACTTGGAGAATAAAGTGCTAAGGTGGCTTATGGAAGGCTTGAATACATGGGGGCAAGGGTGAAGGTGTATGAGTGGTTTTTTTAGGTCTAGAGGATGTGGATGGTGGTTTATGGGCTTAAGGAGGGGCCCACTAGTGCTATTTCAAGTGCTGCTACAGGTTTCCTGTAGTGCTACAAGAAAGTCCTAAATTGCTACAGCAAACAATCCGAGGGAAATTTGACGCCCAAAATAGGTGGAAAAAGGGTAATGAAGGTGGATTTGGATGAGCGGAAGGTGTCCCACCCCTTGGCGAAGCACAGAACATCTTGGGAGGCCTATCTTGCACCCCTAGTGTTTTCTCATGGTGTAGGGATGAAAAATACGAAAACAGGGCTGATAGTGATTTTGATGAACAAAGGGTTGATGAAGGGTGAAAGATGAAGTTGAAGGTGATGGTGAAGTTCTCCTTGGCTGTGCTACCTGTACTTGTAATAAAATTTCCTATTCATGCAATAAAAATGGACAAATTCATGATAAAGACAATGGAAAAGATGACTTGCATTTGTAAAGAAAATCTACTTTAATCTACAAAAAAATATCTAACACAGGATTCTAAACATATCCATGGAATCACAACAACTAATCTTATCCATTCCAAGAAATAATAAACTAAAAAGCAATTTTTTGTATGTGGGGAAGGTCTACCCTCCTCAACCTCCAATGGAAGAGATGAGAGGGGAAATCTTGACTCACAAATTTCTGAAGTTATAACCTATTCTACCAAAATGTAAGAAAGCTAAATCTTCAGCAAAAGGAAAATGGAAGCAAATTAAAAACAATAAATGAAAATACAAGCAAACTAGCTAAATACTCATAAGAAAAACTAGCTAAATGACATGAAAGTAAAGAATGATTACACAAGAGAGGTTGAGGCACATGGATTGGGCCCTAGCCCACAAGCCTAGCTCTATGAAACTAGATCATTAAAGCACAATCTCAATACTCATTTCATTTCAAAAGGTAGTATAATTACATCAACATAAAAGTCTTGAAAACTTATTACAAGAACAGAGAGCCTAATGGCTTTATCCAAAGTTAGAATCCTAATGAGCTCTTGCTTAGCCATATTTAACCAAAATGGTAGCTACCAATAGCTCCCTAAAAAGTAGGTGATGATTCCACTTGACTACAAGTGAAGTATGGATTTAGTGCACTTTATCTTGAGTTTGCTTGGTTGCCTTTGATTTTGAGTTGTTGGAGGGAATGTCGAGGATCCCTTGGCTTCCTCTGGGAGTTAAGCAGGGTGTACAACCATTTAGAATCTCTCCTTGTTGTCTACTCCAAGTCTTAATTACAAAATATTCACAAAAATGCATTATCTTCATGATTTTCCTGCATTTAACTCATGTTAGGTACTCAAAGTATGATAAGCCTAAATCACCATCTATACTAGCATCATAAGACCATAATATAATTAAAATGCAAGAAAAAGAGGCTTAATAAGGAAAAAAGGTGACCACTAACCCATCAAAATGTACCTAATGATGGATCTTATCAATAGGCAGCCCATATGTCCACAAGGGCGCACTCCAAGTGATCACATGAGGCTTAAAGAAACACAAAAAATCTACTCTAAAAGATACAAATCACTCATGAATTCACAATGGAAATAAGAGGATCAATGTTTGAAATTAAATCAAAGGAAGTAGTGTATAGACGAATTCAAACTTAAATCTTTGTATCCTCCTCCCAATTCTATCAATTTAATGTCTATTCATACACAAAGGTTATGAAAGGGTTGAAACCAATCCCCTATTCTCTAGGATCATATCTCTAATAGAAAGATAATTTAGGATTTTTAAAACATGGCCTTAGCATGAATTCTAGGAAAATATGGTTTAAATAATCAGGAAAATCTATTGAATCCTTCATAATTTGAGGAAACCTCCCATAAGGAGCCTAAATGGACTCATTCTTCTAAAAAACCATGTTTTAGTTTTCCAAAATTCATCTTCATTTTCTCAAAAATTGCATCCAAAGTTGAATGCTAAAAAATCACTAATTATTGCCTTTGATCAAATGTTGTAGGTTCACATGTGAGAACTAGGTGAGCTTTGAACAACAAAATCCCATATTTGAGGTCTTAGAAACAAAAACCATGTACATGTTTTCCTTCTAGAATGGTGCTAATGCCTTGATCACAGAGAGGGCTACTGAAATTAGCTTCAAGAATAGAGTTGGTAAAATTTCATTATTAAAACCAAGCACAATCATAATTAACTCGTTAAAAATAAAGGGAATATTTGATAATTTACCACTTTGAATATTAGAAATGATTGTGATATTTTTATGAGAAATTGTGGAAAATGGGGTAATCGATGCGTGAAAGAATGACACAAATGGTAAATAGTGTTAAATTTTCTTCAGAGTATATTTTTCTTTTCTTTGATAATTGCATTTCATTATTTACATATTAAATTCACCCCACAACATCATAACATTATCCAGATTTTCAACATTATTTAGCAACATATGCAACTATATAGAAATAACAATATCATCATCAATGCAGTGAAACACAAAGGAACAATAGAAGAATACAATTAAAATGCAGAGACACTAGGATTGGTTGGAGACTAGGGAAAAACCCACTACGGGGAAAACCCTTTCAAATTCTTCTTCTTATTAGATTGACATTGAATGATTAAGCAAGAGAGAGTACAATGATCCATATCTTCAACCATAATCCTAACCAGCAAATATCAACTAAACAACATCCATGAAATGAACCCAATAATGCTAATAATAAAAACCCTAATTCATAATCTTGTGGTCAACTACTGAACTCTACGGCCAACCGACGAAATATTCGGTCAACTGTAAAACTCAAACCCTAGGTCTCAACCGCAAGGAGAGAGTGTTGTGTGTGCAGCTGATACCCTACAACCGCATGCATAGGCCTATGATCCTATGGTTATATCCAAAATTTCCCTATATCATGTCAGCAGTTGGGAACCAAAACCCTAGATCACACGTGCGAGCTTCAGACCCTACAATTTTGGACCTGTGCGAGCCAATCTCCATGAACTACCTTATACCTGTGCAATCCAAAACCAAAGAAGAGAATAGAAGAATATATCATGATGATGTCCAAATGAGGGTCACTTGACTTGTATTTATATCCATCCATGGGTGCCCAATTTCTCTTTTGGGTTGACCTATCCTTTTGTGTACATGTGGGCTTTAATTCAAAAATACCCTTTCCCTTGTCTAAATTGAGCACTTCAATAGTCAATACTGGTCCTCTCAAAAAGAGGAATCTCATCCCATGGTTAAAAATTGTCACTAATCTAACAAATTAACAAAAAGGATGATTCTAACAAATGGTGAAATGGCGACAAATTAATGGCCTAACATCTCCCCCACAATAAGATATGCTCATGTCCTCATGCAAAACTAATCCATTTGCAGCATATTCAGTCCAACATGTATCCTCCTTTGTTCGAAAATGAATTAAGTTTCTTTGAACAATTGTTTATTCTGAGAGGAATAATGTCTTGATTGTTGGATTATTTAAAGGAATGATATTAGTCTCAGTTATTGAAGTGGACCTGCTTCAATTCTTTCTTGAACAACAAACAAATATTTACTAAATACTTTCCCAAAATGTTGGCTAGAAATCAAGGGACAACTTCATACGGAGGATCCTACTATAATGAAAATTTCCAATAATATCAAATCATTCCAATGCCTCATCCTCAAAGGTAAATTCAAAAACAATTATGCTAAAAACCTCATGAAAAACATGAAAATATTTCATAACTCTTATGAAATGATCCAATGATATCAAGTCAATCTAAATCATAGCCATCATTTGAAAATCACAACATTCCTTAGAAATCTGCCATGCCATACCTTAAGTATTCAAAGGAATGAGTTAATCTAAATCTGTGATGTGAAGAGGAAAGCAAGGATGAAATTTTCTAGTCTTGGAACAACTTTATCCGCAACATATGGCTGTAAAAATTATGAATAATCTTGATAATAATTAAAAAAAAACTACCTCTATTTTTTGTCCCAATCTTCATTAAATTTGTTTATATGTGGATGGAGAGAATATTTGAATCATGGATGACCAAAACTTGGTCCTCGAGAGTAATTTCTTGATTGATTTCTTCTTCAAGGCCTTGATCTTTAATGTGTTCTTCCCACATTCTCTTCATGTAGAAATATTGGTAATAGCATGAAGGCCCTTCAAAATGTAGAGGAATGGAACTCAGTCATAGGGGAAATTATCACATGTTTATGGCCCTTGTTTAACAACAATATTTGCCACTGCTTCAAGGAAATATCAATATTTTGCATCAACTCCCCAAATACTTGTGCAAAGCCACTTATGGGATCAATGTAGGGTTGATTCATAAAAAATTTCCAGCTCCTTTCAACTACTAATCTTGATAAATTTTGTCGAAGGTAAGTGGAAATAAAATCTAGCATATGTGAGGGTCCCAATAAAGAAAGCATAAGGAAGAGCAACACAAATATCAATGTTTTCACAATAATTTCTATGTATCTCTTCAATCAATGTGTGATACTTCTCTCTTATTAGTAACTTCCTTTCACAAAATACAATTTAGAACAATTTCTTATGGCAACCCTTCCTCTTCAAATATAATTGCAATAGTAATGGTGGGAAGTGACTTCTCCCTCTCCAAATTACCTTTGACAATAATAATCCAACAAGGGAACTTGGAACAAACATAAGTAGTGCCAACCAATGATTAGCATACTAATTCATAGTCAAATTTGACACCAACAATCTCAAGAAAGCAAAATTACTAGTACAACATGCAACAAGATACACCAAAGTGCAGAGAAAATGTAAGAGGCCAAATAAGTGGAATAATGTGACCCAAGAGTGACTTAAGCAATTTTTAACCAAATAACTAACTGATAATAATGGATAATATAAAAGATGGCTGCTAATAATTATTCATGGAAAAGTGGTTATTCATCACATCTTTCTAAATTTTTATTAAACTAAAAAGTCTTACACAAATTTTACCTCAAGTTTACCTTTGATTGTAATTCATATTTGTATTGCAAGTTGAAGTAGAATCAATGGAGAAGAGATCACGACCTTATGGTTGATATGGTGTTGATTAGCTCTGGTACTCTACTACTGCATTATGCGTTGATCAACGCGTTGACCTTTCTCCTATGATGATGTGGATGGATTTGGGTTGACTTCAATAGATGGAAAACCTTAAGATGTTATTTTGTCAAGTCCTTTAATATGTACTTTTGTTGAACCAATAACTTTGCGACCATTTTAACTTATGATTCGGCTTCAAAATGTGTCCACTTATTGTAGCGAACTTGTTTAGCCAATATCTCTGAAACAATAAATTGGTTTCTCATGAAATTTTATGAGGTTGTTACCATCACCTTTATCCATCTTCTCATAAGAAAATTTAGCCAATGGATGCATGAATCTCGAGAAAAATGAGAAATGGATGTAGGTGACGATTGCAAATTTCTTGAAGAATATACACTGAAATTTCTTGAATTGTTTTATATTTATTTACCCTACTATGGTGCATTTACCCTCAAAATTTCAAGACCAACGGATGCAAAATTTGAAATATACGTTCAAAATAATTTTGTCCATGTTTCATCTTTCACACTTTCCAATGTTACTTAAATATATGCCTTGAACTTATTTTAAATCCAAAATGAGTGCTTTGACAAAGAAACATTATATTTTACCTATTTTACAATAACATACCTTCAAAATCTAATTTTGACAAAGAAAAGAAGTTGTGAAAAAATATCAAATTCTATATTTATTTGTGCACATTGGTAAAAAATAAAAATAAAAAAATTCCTTCAAAAGCTCCTCAAATATCCCTAAATTTTCATTTATTTAGAATTCCACCCAAGTACCACTTAATTTACCATATTCTAAGAAAAACCCATGTCTCAATTGGTTTTATTTTAGCTCCATATGCTTGCAATATTTGTGACAAAAGTGCCTTTGAATGGGTTGCTACAATAGTAAAACAGGCCACTACAACAATTTTTTGTAGTTACAACAGATTTTGAGAAACTGTAAATTTTTGTAGTTGTTATGTTCTTCTTCTGAAATTTTTCCTTTTCTATTTCTCCATGAAGCCTTGGATTGGTACTAAGTACTAAAGTATAAACCATGAAACATGATGTATGTTGACTAAATATTAATCTAATTTTATTGATTTTCTGGAAAAGGAAATGAATGAAGAAGAGTTGTAGCAGCTTCCATCATGCTACTATTGAATGGAAATTTTTATTGGAACAATATGATGTTGAAAGAAACTTTGAAATAAGAAGATTGCTAAAATATGTCATTGATACCATAAACCATATAGTATTCACATATAACCTTGATTAGTACAATTCAATCTATGTCAATGTATTTAGATGTTGAAGTCAAATTCATTGGATTACTGACCACTATGTCAATCATTAACCAATGCGAGACAACTCAATGATAATTTAAATGTGTTTCAAGGTACAAGAGTGCATCGTGACAGGAATGAGTGAATGTGTTGAAGTCAAGTCACCTGCAAGATCTGAAAATCAAGAGTATTTGTTACATTCCCAATGTTATCGGTAAGGATGATTTCCATTTATGTATGCAAGCTCCAAGACACTCAAAATAATCTATGATCTGAGCCCCATATAAGGTGTTCAATTCAATGTGACAAGATCTATTAGAAGGTGGCCCTTGAGGAATCCCACATGAGCCAAATTGAGCGTAAAACCAAAAGTGGTTCGAAGAACCATAATAAAAGATTGAAACCAACATGAAATCACAAAACTTATTATGAAATTTTCTCCCCATTTTCTTGGTTTTCAAAAATATCTCATGTCCAATTGCGCCAATAAACTAGTTTTTACAATAGGACTTTTTTTTTTCTCTTTAATTTTTTTTTTAATTCTATCTTACTCTACTTGAAAAAGAAAATACTTCAAACATAATAATACTTCCAATAGATCCATGTGTGTAAATGGATGACAAATAAACTCATGTGTAGGTTTGAAATATATTCTTTGATATATAACAAAATATCAAAGGTTGGTTGCTTTGATTAAGATGATGTCAAGAATTGTTGAAGAAGAGAATGATGCTCCAACACAATGATTGTATATAACCAAAGTTTAATATATCTATGATTCCCTTGAATAAATTTCTCATTTGGATCATTCTATATGTCTTCTTCTGGCAGTCCATTCAAATATTCTACTACTTTTTTATTATTATCTTGAACACACAAAGGATATGATGACAGGAATATTAGAAATTAATTTATCTCAAATTCTAATGAGTGATCTCCATCAAATTTGGACCATGATTTTTTAGTCTCCTCTATATATTCTTCTTCTAGATGTTGTTCTTCAATGAAAAAAAGTGGATTTTTTTGCAATACTCTCCTCAATCTAAGATGGATATCATTTAAAAAAAGAGGAGTAATCATGTATGTTTGGAAGTTTTGTACCTCAACACTGTAAGTGGGATGAGGTACTTTATTGTTTGGGTTTGGAAGTAGTTTTGTAGGTAGTTGAGTGGGACTTTGAGGTGGTTATGTAGGTGGTAATACAATAGGTTGAATATAAGTCGATAGTGGGTGTAATTTAGATTGTGGTGGAGGTGGATGGCATTGAGATTAGAACTGAGGATACTAAGGGAAAGATCGTTAATATTGTAAATTTTTTCCATAATATCCTTGCCAAATTTGTTTCCAAGATGGATTTTGAGGATGGAGTGGCCAAGGTTGCCAAGGTAATGGGGTATTCCAATTATTTTTAGGATCTTTTGGATAAGCTTGAAATTTTAGGGTAGGGCCTTGCATCATACTTGATTGTCAAGGTTTCCAAGGTATTCTTGGTGCCACAAAGCAGAGTTGTTCTAGTGTTTGATTTACTCCAATATATTTTTGGTACATTGCTTTCAATCCTGGTAATGACAAACAATTCTTTGTAGCATGTGTTTCTGCAAAGATGACACAAATTTCAATATTATCAAATGGAAATTATCTCAAAGGATGATTCTTTATACACCTAGGATAGAATATAGATAAAACAACACTCTCAACTTTTTGCTTATTTTTCATTCTTAACATATCTATTTGTTCACTTAGTTTGTCAATAATGTCTATTTTAAATTTATCTATGTGATGAAACCAGCTCCAAAAATAGATGAAAAGAGAGATCAACGCCTTAGAAATAAGCCACTTCGAGGGGGAAACCTCCTTTACATTACATAAATGAAAAATTCTTGGATGATACAAATAAAAAAACCACATTCTATATATATGAGTCCATGGGGTCACAATATAATCCTAGATGACTTAACAATAATAATGTAAGGGCACAATAATAACAATATGAGGGTTACAGGGGTACAACGATAACAATAAGGGGGCTATATTAACAACAATAAGGGACTACATAGTACACTAGTAATATAGGGACCTAACATGCCCCTCTACTTCAAAAAAGTGTTGTCCTCAATGCTTGAGTAGCTTTGGATGATTCTATATAAAATTATCATCCTCCCATGTAGAATCTTCAGTGGGTAAGTTCTTCCACTTGATGAGATACTCTGAAATTGATCGATTTCGTAGCTGTCGAGTTCTTTTTTCCGTGACTGCTTCAGGTTCTAATATGATTTTTCCTTCCTCATCAATTTCTGGCAATATCGTTTGAACTGGAAGCTTTTCACCTATAACCTTATTTAAGAATGAAACATAGAAAACCGGATGCACTCGTGAAGAAGCAGGAAGCTCCAATTTGTATGCCATAGTACCAATATTTTGCAACACCTTGTAAGGACCATAGTACTTTGGTGAGAATTTATTATCCTTCTTAGCTTGCTTGAGGGACATTTGTTTGTATGGTTTTAGCCATAAAAATACCCAGTCTCCTACATCAAAACTTCTCTCGCAGCGATATTGATCTGCATGTTGTTTCATTCGATTTTGTGCCAAATTTAGGTTATACTTTAAGAGTTGGAGAACTTGTTGTTGATGATCGATGTGATCTTCCACTGCTTTAATCTTAGAATTATCTATTAAATATGATGTGATTGACGGTGGATGATATCCATAAAGTGCCATAAATGGGGTCATTTTTGCTGCAGTATGGAAGGAAGTGTTATACCACCATTTAGCTAGAGGCAACCACTTGAACCATTGTGTTTGTTTATCAAATACAAAACAACGAAGATATCCTTCCAAAAAAAATTTCACTATCCCAGTTTGACCATCGAATTGAGGATGATAAGATGAGCTATGAGCTAGTTGAGTACCCAAACAAGAAAATGATTTCGTCCAAAAAATTCCAGTAAAAATGGGATCTCTGTCGCTTACAATAATCTTTGTGTTTCCATGTAGCTTTTGAATTTTTTCCATAAATGCAGTAGAAATTGTGCTTGCTTTAAATGGATGAGATAATGCACAAAAGTGTGCATATTTGGTAAGTCTATCAACTACCACCATGATGACACACTTTCCTTCGGACTTAGGTAAACCTGTGATAAAATCCATTGAAATATCCTCCCAACGTTGACATGGAATGGATAAAGGTTGTAGAAGACTCGGGTTCTTAATTGTCTCAACTTTATTTTGCTGTAAAACCAAACATTCTACCACAAGCATTTAAATATTAGATTTAAGGCCATCCCAAAAAAATTATTTCTTCACCCTATGGTAAGTTTTTAAAAATATTGAGTGTCCTCCGAAAGGAGAAGTGTGAAATTCAAAAATAATCTTTTGTCTTAGTTGGGAATTCTTACAAATATATAAGTGATCTTTGTACCATAAGGAATAATTTTTCCAACTAAATGTATCAAATGTACTAGGATCTTGCTGCAACTTTTTAATGAGTGTCCAAAATTCTTCGTCCTTCTTCTATTCATCCCTTGCTTTGGTTATACAATCTGGTTGGATAATAGAAATGTAACAAAGCAATGCTTCCACCTCTTCCTCCTTTCTTGAGAGTGCATCTGCAACAACATTTAGCTTCCCTTTTTTGTAGATGATTTCAAAGTCATAACCCAACATCTTTGTGACCCATTTTTGCTACTCTTCTGAATATAATCTTTGTTCCAAAAATTGTTTAAGACTATCATGATCAGTTTTTACCTTGAAGTGTCTTCCCATTAGTTAAGGTCATCATTTCTTTAGTGCATGTAGTATTTCCAACATTTCCTTCTCATAAATAGCTTTCTGTAAATACTTTCCTTTGATTGGACGAATTTCAAAAGCAATAGGTCTTCCTTCTTGCATTAAAACAACACCAATTCCATTTCCTGAGGCATCACATTCCACAATAAAGGTTTTTGTGAAGTCTGGCATAAATAAGACCGGTGCTAGGCACATTGCCTCTTTAAGATGTTCAAAGCCTTAGTTTCATCAGGATTCTATGAAAATGAATATTTCTTAAATAATGTTATTAGAGGTGCTACTATTCTCCCATAATTCTTAACAAACTTGTGATAATACCCTGTTAACCCAAGAAATCCTCGCAACTACTTTATGGTTGTGGGGAATTTCCATTCCTTAATGGCTTTAATTTTGTTAGGGTCTACCTTAACACCCTCATGAGATACAATATGACCCAGATATTCCACCTTTTGTACTCCAAAGAAACATTTGGAGGTTTTTACATATAATTGTTTCTCCTCCAATAGTTTGAGCACCCTAACAACATGTTGAACATGATCCTTCCAAGACCTTTTGTAGATTAGTATATCATCAAAAAATACTAACACGAGTTTTCTAAGGAAGGATTTGAAAATTGAAATCATCAACCCTTGAAATGTAAAAGGTGCATTGGTAAGTCCAAAAGGCATGACCAAAAATACATAATGACCCTCATGAGTTCGAAATGTTGTTTTCGGAATATCTTTAGTCTTCATTCTAATTTGATGATATCTTGAATGAAGATCCAGCTTGGTAGAATAAATTTCTCCATGTAATTCATCCAATAATTCATCAATTTATCTTTAATAGTGAGCTTATTGAGGTTCCTATAATCTGGACACGTTTCGTGATCCATCCTTCTTGTGCACCAATACTACTGGAGCAGAGAAAGAAATTTGATTAGGTTGAATTATACTGGCCTCTAACATTTCTGCAATCATACGTTGAATTTCACTCTTTTGGACATAAGGATATATGTAAGGCTTAATGTTTGGAGGAACACTTCCTAGAATCAAATGAATAGCATGATCATGATCACCAATAGGTGGGAGTCCTTTGGGAATTTGAAACACCTTGCAATGATTGTCCAAGACTTTTTGGAGATCTGGAGAAATAGATGATTTTGATGTTGGAACTTCTAGTGAGAATAATTGTGCAATTACGCCACATTTTTCTTTCTTTAGAAGCTTTTTCATGACATTATAGCTTATTATATTTCCCAGCTTCCTTGTGATACCCTGCAATTCGACTTCATTTCCTTCTGAAAAAAATTGAAGAAAATTTCTTGAAAATTAAAAGCTACCATCCCCAAAAATTGTAACCATTGTACTCCTAGTACAACATCAGCACCTCCCATTGGGATGGAAAGCATTGGACTTTTTAATACATATTCCCCCATGGTTAGCTTGATATTATATCATTTTCCAGAGCAATTTCTAGTTCCTCCGTTTGCAACCATCACTTGACATTCTGGTGCTAGGTATTGGAAGCAATTCAATTCCTTGGCTACCTTACAATGAATAAAATTATGGGTACTACTCGAATCAATCAACACTATTACCTTTTTCTTCTTGATATGTCCTTCTATCTTGAGAGTTTGAGGAGTGGTAATTCCTGCCAATGCATTACAAGATATGTCAGACTCATTTCTTATTTCTGTAGGGTTGGTTCCTGGTGTATATCCTCTTCGTTTGAAGTTTCTTGTTCATTTTATTCCTCCTCTTCACAATCTATGTAAAATAATTTCTTCTCAGCACACTTATGACCTTATGTGTATTTTTTATCACAACTGTAGCAAAGCCCTTTTGCCCTTTTTTCTTCCATTTTTTGTGGTGTCAACCTTGTAGGAGTGGCAACACTTCCATCTTTATAGATGTGAGTGGTAGGCTTCCTTGTCACCATAATTTTACATTCAGTTTTTCTTGCCAGCCTGAATGCCTTCTCCAATGAATTAGGTTCCCAAGGTGAACCTCATGTTGGATTATATCCTTTAAATTCCCTATGAAGACATCAATCTTGTGTTCCTCTGGAATATCAGTTACCCTTATATTCAATTTTTGGAAGTCCTCAATGTGCTCCACCACTAAACCCTTTTGACTGAGATTTATCAATTGGCTAAAGAATGTGTTACTCTTTGAATACTCATAATGTGCTATCATTTCCTCCGTAAAAATTGACCAAGTGACAGTTTTTTTACGGGACCAAAGCCATAGATACCATACAAATGTATTTTGTTCTAAATATAAATATTCAATGCATACCTTTTGTGTGTTTTTCACATTATTGAGATCAAAATATTTCTCCATCTGTAGTATCCATGTTACAGGATCCTTGTCATCAAACTTCCTCATATCGATCTTTGGAATATGGTGGGTTTTCCATCCAACATTCGAGTTTATGAAATTACGATTAACATTTATTTAGTTCTCATCATGAGTTTCCTCTACTATATTTTCGCCATTAGGAATCATTTCTTGTATCATCTTTGACAAACCTTCCTTCAAACCTTCCATGTCTTCCTTCAAACTTTCCATTTTTTCTTCCATGTCTTCCATGTCATTCTTCAAACCATTAATCTTACCTTCCACACATTTCTTCAAACCATCCATATTTTCTTCCACGCCCTTCTTCAAACCATCCACCTTAGCTTCCACACCTTTCTTCAAAACTTCCATTTCATTTTTTGCTGCTCTTTGCGAAAGCGAAATTTGGTGCACTTGCTCTTGTAATTTTGATATATAACGTTGTACTTCTTCGTCTTCATGAGTTATTGTAGAATATTATAAGGGCTTAATAGGTTTTGAATTATTTTTAGGGGAAATTTTATAACCCAATATGGATATATATGCTTCAATATTCCCTTGGAATCACTTCAAACTGATTTTTCAAACAAGACTTATGCAATTTGAAAAAAAAATACACACCTTTTTCTTGCTTTTGAGGAGCTCGATATTGAAACTAAATTATCTCTTTGATTTTGGACCTTCAATATCTGAAATTTGGTCCTATAGTATCGCTCTGAATCTTCATTCAAATTCCACAGCTCTAATCTGATTTGGATGCTTCAAGAAAAATTTATGCCTAATCACCCACAAAGAACTAATTATGGACTACTTAAGTAGAGTGCACTTGTATGGCGTGCCATGTGTCACTGTTTCCTCCTTCGGCTATGAAATTAATATACATGAAACTACAATCCGTGTACTTTCGGCAACATTTTACAGAATTCCTATCTGATGCTCAGAGAGAGAGTTATGACGATTTTCTCAAGGTCACCTATTTAAGATGAAATTTGGGAACCTGAAAAAACCCTAACTTCCATAGATCATATCTCTGTAAATATTGTGAACCAAGATCTAAAAATTTTACAAAAAATTCCTCAAGATTTCGGTTTCATGTGATAAAAATTTCATCTTCTGAAACTTCATAGAAATAACATTATAGCGAAAATTCCACAATGACCCATTTGAAGCAGCAAAACCCTAGAATCCAAAGCTCTGATACCAAATGTTATGAAATCAACTCCAAAAATAGAAGAAAAGAGAGATAAATGCCTTATAAATAAGTCACTTCAAGGGGTAAACCTCATTTACATTACATAAATGAATAATTCTTCGATGATACAAATGAAAAAGCCTCCTTCTATACATAGGAGTCCATGGGGCCATAATATAATCCTCGCCTACCTAACAATAATAATGTAAGGGCACAATAATAACAATATGGGTGTTACAGGGGTACAATAGTAACAATAAGGGGGCTATACTAACAACAATAAGGGAATACACTAGTAATATAGGGACCTAAAAATCTAGAATGTTTCCAAGTTCAACTCAACTTATCGAACATGATGTTGATTTACTTACTCTTTCTATGGATGGATCTCGAGGAATTTTACCATAGTTTTCCTTTCCTCTTGATATGCTCTTACATAATTCACATATTTATTCAGATGATAATGGGTATACAATCACTTTACCCATTATATTAAGGAGATAAATCCACTTATCCTCGATTGATCTAAGTAAAAGGGCTTTTTAGTGTATCAAATCCTAATTTATGTAACTTTGTCCTTTTAACATTATGCATATATATTTCTACAAAACATTCTAAACTCTCATCTTATTTTGTCTCATTTCAAAATTTTCCTCTTTAAAATCACTGTAATGTTCCTAATTAAGAAAAACAGTGATATATGAGCACACTTGTTTTCACCACAGAAATTTAAAAGAAATTAGAATACACCTATAACAATCAAAAATATGAAAGCAACTAAGCCATTTTATTATAAATTGGTGCAAGAGTACAAAAATATGGAAGGAATGCTCCTAGGATTGCCTCAAAGGCAAGCGGAAGAAAGACCAAGTGAAAAAATGACAATCCAGAGCTAAAATCAACTGTCCAACTGCTGCAATATGCAGCCCGTAGAAATTATGAACTATATGCTGCAAATATATGGCTGAAAACCCCACCTTAGATGGTTATAAAATTATGTAAAATTATTTCTAGGTTCCTCAAGAAAAACCCACCAAAACAAAAAAATGGTTTGGCCTGGTTTTGACCTTCCAAAATCAACCCCCAAAAACCCTACATCCTCTAGTAACTATTCAAGCACATTGGTTGTCAATACACCAGCAAAATCCACCTCAAACACTTTGGAAAGGTAGAAATATACTCCACTAATTCTTCACTTATTTCTCCCCACAAGGATCGGCTCCAATGGATGAGTCTCCACCTCATACGTCTACCTGATCTCTTCCTTTTGTGCTGGCCCAAGAACTGTGAAATCCCCACTGAAGAAAGTTGCCACTTCTAGCCCAAAAAAATCACCCAAATGGGCATCAAATAACCTAATATTCTCTCCCAGAATTTCTCCCAACAATATCTCCTCTGAAGAATGCAAAATGACTCAACTTGATTCCTCACTACGTCCTCCAAGAACACGCACCACAAGAAAAGCTCTGGATACAAATGCTGGAAATCACACTAAAAATGGATGAGCCTATGTAGGGTGGCACTTGAATTCCCCTAAAGAAAGGGTGATTTCTCCACTCGGAAAAATCATGCTAAACAAAAAGTACCCCGACTAAACAGCTCAAGAGAATGAGAAGAAATTCAATATGCCAAAGATTTCAAATGAAGAGTGTTGCCTCCCTTTTATAGTTTTTGTGGAGAATTTTCCTTCCTTCATGGGTCCCTCACTAAGCCATCGATTTTCCCTCTCATGCATTTCAAACCATTGGCTTGGGGATTGCATATTTCCTTGAGTGTTTGACCCCACATGCCATTAACAAAAATTAAATTAACTTACTTATAACTCCTAAGTCTTCTAATAAAAATAAAATGGGCCTCGTCTCCTCCAAAATTGGCCCCAAAATTGTAGAAATTAATCTTATTCCAAATAATTTAGGAAGGGACATTACAATCCTCCCCTCCCAAACATTTCTTGTCCCCAAGCAACTTCAGTGTTGGATGCTCAAGTATGTGCTCACCCTCCTAAGTAGCCTCCTCATTCGGCAAGCTCTTCCAACGCACAAAGTACTCTCTGATTATCCTTCTTCTGAGCTACCTTTCTTTAGTCTCGAGAATGGACTCTGGTTCCAAAACTATATGCCCATCATCATCAAGAAGAGGCAACTCCACAACTGCTATAACTTGTTTCCCCAACACCCTTTTGAGGCATAAAACATGGAAAATATTGTGGATCTTGATCCCTAGTTGTAGCTCCAACTCATAATCTACCTCTCCAACCCTCCTAATCACCCTATATGGGCGTGTAAAATCATGTTTGCAACTTCTCGACCCCCTTTTGTTTCAAGGTGGACTGACGGTACAACTACATTCGCAGGTACACCAAGTCCCCATCCTAAAAAATTCCTCTCAACTCGATGTCTACTAGCATATATCTTCTGTTGATTCTTAGTTTTCAGAAAATTATCCTTAATAGCCTTGAGTATTTCTTGCCTGTCTATGATCCAATATTTGCCCTTTGCGGCTCGGCTATCTCCAAAAACAATGTCAACAAAATATAAAGCACCATAACCTTATAGAGCATGAAAAGAATAAATACGAATGGACATGTGATGTGTGTTGTTGTAGCAGTAAAATCCCAAGGGCAGCCATCAAATCCATGCCCTTTGCTACCTTGTCACATAGTTCATAAGATAACCCTCTAGCCATTTGTCCACCCTCTTTGTCTGGAAATTCGTCTATGGGTAGCCACTGATGCTCGGGGTAGGCTCTGTGTCGAGTAGCCTAAAAATATAGTGCTAAAATCCCCCCATAAATATATTTTCCCAATCACTGACTATAGTCTTATGGATTTCATGCAAGCGAAAGACCTCCCTAAAGGAAAAATTTGCCACCTAAGAAGTTGAATACCATGTCGTAATGGCAAATAAGTATGCACACTTGGTCATTCAGTCAACCACCACATAAATACAATCCTTCCCCTACATTGTAGGAAGCCCCGTGATGAATTCCATAGTGATACTCTCTCATTTCCCCTTAGGAATGGGGAGAGGCTGCAAAAATCTTGTTGCGTGAGTCAACTTCCCCTTGCTCCTGTGACAGGCCTCACACTCCTGCACATATCTCAATACATCTCCATTGAGTCCCTTCTAGGTGAATTGCTCTCTCACCACCATGTAAGTCTTCTAGAATCCTTGGTGCCCAAATAAAGGGGAATCATAAGCTGCATGAAGGATACGCTCCCTCAACTGTGACTGACGAACCAAAAATATGTGCCCCTTGTAGTATATAATATCAACCATCACCTGGAAGCGCTCATCTATATAACTTCCCTCCAAGTTCTTGCATGCCCCACGATCCTTGGAGTACTCCACTAATATTTGTGTCTTCCAATCATGGTAGATGCTCATGAGTGAAATTCCTGTGGGTCTCCTAGATAGTGCATCAACTACCACATTATGCTTCCCCTGCACATACTCAATATCAAAATCATAGGCCTGCACCTTGCTGACCCATCTCTATTGTCTATAATTGAGGCCTTGTTTCCCCATGAAGTGGTGAAGACTGTTGCGATCTTTCTTCACCTGAAACTGGTTACCCACCAAATGCTGTTGAAAATTGGAATATGCATGCGTTATGGCCAACATTTCCTTGTCATATATATAATATGATCTCTCGTGCGGTATGGAATGTCCCTTCCTAAATAATTTTGTCACTGGATTTATTTTTGTGTTTGTAGGGCCAAATTTGGGTGGTGTCGGGGCCCATTTGATTTTTCATTAGAAGACTTAGGATTTAGTGTTTAGTTAACTTTATGTTATGTTATTTTGTTGGTGATGAATGGGGGCCCACCAACACATAAAATACGCACACCCTTAATAACTAGATCGAAAATCGTGGGTGGTAACAAAGTATGGAGGAAAGAGTCAGAAAGAAGGCTCGACGAAGGTTATAAAAGGAAGGAAGCTCACTTCATTTCACATTCTTGGCTTATCGATTTTATCTCAGTTGCTCGAGCTACTTAATCGGGTCGCTTGATGTTTAGCACTAGTTTTCCAAGCGAAGAACTCACCCATTCTTCAGGGGACTTTGAGTGCCACCCTATATTTGTTTTTCTATTATAGACCGAGGGAGTTTTAGTGGGTTATCTTTGGAATTTTCACTTATTTTTCCCCATAAGAGTGTTTTATGAGAGGATGCAATTGTATTTCTTGTCCTTCTATTGTTGCTTGATTCCAGAGGTTGGTTCCTAGGAGATTATCTGGAAGAGAAGGCTCATTAGCTTGCTAACTGATCTAGGTGGATATTGGTGGCCACCCATCTATTCCACTTGGGGCCCCACCATTGTCTCTTTTAGTTTTTCAGTTTCGGCACAACTTACAAATTTTGGCAGTTTTTCGAGTCCTGAAATTTCAGAGCCATTTTGAGGCCCTAAATGACATTTTTTGTGAAAACCTAGGCAACATCAATTTTCTTTCTTGCATCAAAATTTGTATTCCTCGGATAGATATTTCTAACGAGGTATGGTGCACATCAAACGGAGATCGTATGCCAAAGTTACGTCCCCGGGAAGTTGAAACACCATTTTACCCAAACGAGGCTTATAGTTTTGGCGCTTCATCTCCTAGGGTTAGGGTTTTGGATGTTTAGGGTTTTCCATTGTTTCTAAATAATAAATAGGCCCCCGAGCCTCATTTTAACTCAATTCAAAGGCCTGTAGCCGCCACATCTCTTCTCAGAGATAAGCTACCAGCGCCCTAGCTAGTTTATTTCTATTATGTCTGTAAGAAAATTTCAGTTCTTTAATATTAATGAAATGAAGTGTTATTTTCATTTCATATTTGTATTTATGGTTACATGTGTATTCTGTTGTGTTCCTTCATAAATCTGGATCACTAATCTATTGGGTGAGTTTTGGAGGTTGATATTGATAGCGGATTTCAGGAGCAGTGTGGTAGTCATTAGGCCAGCACAGGGGAGGAAATTTGGGCACACAAGTGAAATAGTGCCTTAGTCATTTGAGCCATTGTTTTTTGGGAGAGATAAGGGAAGTTTCAGAGGAGTTATTTGTTGCTTTATTATAGAGTTGTGGATCATTTTACTGGTGATTCTGTAGAAAGCATGCTTCAACAGCTACTGGGGAGAGTAGGGCTTATTGGAGGTCATTTTTGGAGGGTCGTGATTAGGCCAAACCATTTCTATGCTTGAGGATTCTAGGATTAATTTTGGAGAATTTTATGAGCACCAGAGGTGGGGTTTTCAGCTATTCCACTTCAGAAGCTAGTGCAAATTCAATGGGACAACACAGAGCCTTAATTGGGCCAATTTCTAGTTATTGTTGTTTCCATCTGGGCTTTGCTCCACTTGCCAAAAAGAAAAGACCAAGTGCATTTCTCCTATATATTTGTACTCTTTCCCATTTCCATAATAAATGGCTTTATGGATTCCGTGTTTCCAATTGTTCGAAGTATTTACTGCAATGTTTTGAATTTCCATGCTGTAAATTTGTGATTTTCTATATTAGCACTATTTTTCCTATTTTGGAACGTTACAGTGGTATCAGAGCTTAGATCTAGGCTCAGTCGTGGGAAGATTTATTTTATGATAGAAGAAGATAGATAGTATATTACTTTCAGGACACAAAGGTACTGAAGCAAACAAAGGGAGTTGAAGATTACTCTAAACACTGAGGATCGGGGGAAGCAGGTGTTACACCATTTTTTGGTCATCTAATCTGTTACTATTAGATGGACCTAAGTACACCATGTAAGACCAATTTTACCCTAAGTAAAATTGCTTTCACTATGAAAAAAAACTTAGTAAAACACCTTTATTAAGTTGTTCATGTTCTAAGCAGGAAACCCCATAGGGAAATATTAAATAAATCCACATTTGTTTGATTTTCCTCAAGGAATAATTAGTTAAACAACAGTTTAATTAATATTCCTGGTCATATTTAACCCAAAATAGGAAAATTAATTAGATAAATTATTATTTATCTTATTATTTTCTAGGAATAATTATTTAAATCTTATTTAAATAATATTCCTTGTTAAATTTGACTAAATCACTCATAAATAGTTAAATAAATCGTTACTTATTTAATTATTACTCAACCACATCCTTAAAATAATAAATAAATCATTTATTTATTATTTACAAATAGAGGGATTTGACCCAAGTCAAATTCTTTTTCCCTCCAACAAATATAATAAAATATTCCATAAAAGTTGCATCTTGATTTGGTTAATAATATTTTAATTATGCACCAATATCTAGAATAACTCAATATTTTGTTATAAAGAGAAGGGCTTTTCCATTCATTCACCACCTTTTGTTGTCTAAAGATCACTCTGGATTTATACTTTTGGTTTGACTTTGATCCACCATCATTGTCAGATTTTTCTATCTTTTTCTTGTGAGCTCCCTTTGAGTTCCATTTTTGTCTGGGTTTTCTGCACCATCAAGAGAGAGGAATTTTAGATCTGAAGTGCTAAGGACTTACAAGAACCCATCCCATTGAGGAGAACTGGTAAAATCCTTCTATGTTTTTCTCCCAGGTGCCCTTAATATAAAATTCATTCAACATATTCTTGTCTTTTCTATTGGATGCATGGAGTAAATCTTGTTTTTATTTACTACTTAATGTCTTTTAATGCATAGATCTATATTTTTGCAGCATTTATCTTGATCACCTAATTGCATATCTGAAGATATTGGTAGCCATCTTTGTTGTTAGGGTTGTTTTTTGTGCACAGCTAAACTGGTTTTTTTACGTACACTTGCAATTAAAATTCATACTAACAATTGGCGACTCCACACGGTTTACGATTACAACCGTTGTTGTTTTTCAGATCCCTGCATATTCAGTTGCTTCAAACCATAGGATTTCTCTTCAACTTCTTGTTTTTCTTTTCTTGATGTTGTGTTTAACCTATAAAACCATAAAACATTAAAAATTCTAACTTCTGTGTGTTTTCGGACATATTGTGCAAGTGACAGACATTAGCCACAGCTGAGACGACACATTTTGCTAAAATATGCCGTCGAGAGTGCCGGAAGTACAAGTCACACTTTTTGGCCCTAACCCTACGACCTAGAGCTTCAAGACGCAGAAATCTGCCCAAAAACAGTGACCTCAGCAAGAAATAGGTCAGAAACTGTGATCTGGACTTTTTGCGGGAGTTTTTCTGAAAGTTTTCTGGGTTTGTCTGGGCCTTTGTTCAAGGTTTTCTGACCTCTGTCTCCACTCATTTTGGAATTTTACTTGTTCTGTTTTACTCAAATAAGTGGGAACATAGCCCCCTAGGGCTTCAGTACCCTACACACTTTGTGGAAGAGTTTTAGCTGCTGCAGGTTGTCTGAAATTTCCAGAGTGTTTAGCCATTTTTTTCAGATCTGATACCTCACCTTCAGATCCACTTCAAATTGGCTATTTATCCATCCTTGAGAGGCCCGCCTCCTTGGGTTTATATTATTACATTATTAGATATTTATTTGTTGTTATTTTAGTTACATATACTCTTATCTACAAGTTTATTTACATTTATACAACACACACTTTCTTTTTCTCTACAAAATTCTGGGTTTAAAAATTAAAATTTACATACTTTACACACACACCCTATGTGAAGAAGAGCTTGGTTAACACCGCCAAGAAAAGACTTTAAAACATTGAAATCAATTGATCCTGCACCTCCCTGCCCTTGTCTTGACATTGTAATCAATTGATCCTGCACCTCCTCGCCCTTGTTGGTCTCTTTTTCCTTTGTGTCGTGTTTGTGTCGTCATCATTGTGCCACCAAGGCATTTATCTCGAAGACTTCTTGGCCTTTATCCTCAGTTTTCGGTCGGAAGACTTACTCCTCCGCATAGGATTCAAGTTAGTCCTCCACCGAGTCCGCACTCTGACTCTTCTTATGGTTCATTGGGTTCTCCTTCTGATTCCACCCTCGATTATCCTCTTATCACCTTCACCATGTCTGGTTCAGGACCTAACGCTTGTGGTAGCCCCTACCCTAATGCTGGGAATACTACTAGTGGGACCGCAACAGGAACTATCCCGGCTGCTCCCTTACTCCCCTATATGATAGGCCTCAATATTCCCAATTTTGACCAGTTGATAAATGACCCTATACACCATAATGTTGGTTGGCCTCCAATGCCAACCAAGATCCCTTCCGAATTTCCCAAGTTTGAAGGTCTTGCTAGCGAAGATCCTACAAATCATATTTGATCTTTCCACATGTGGTGTTCATCTCAATCCATTACCGATGACTATTTCCGTCTTCGGTTGTTCCAACGAATGCTTACTGGTGAAGCTTCTAAGTGGTATGTTGATCATGCCCCATCTTCTCATACCACCTTTGTGACTCTTGCTCGGGCTTTCTTATCTTATTTACAGCTTCCCCTTCGTTACGACACTGGTACCAAAATTTTGACTTCTTTCCATCAATCGTCTGCGACCTGCCTATCTGATCATGTATAGGAATGGCGGAGAAGAAAGAGCCTATGTCGAGCCCCTACCTTCGAAGACCGTGTCTACATGGACTGGTTCCTTAGATCTCTCTTGCCTACTATTGGAAAAGATGTCACATCGCATTTCCCTCAAATCAAAGAAGTTGCTCTCCAAATTGCGTTAAAATATGGCCTGATCTACGCTCAGTCGGGTTATTTTTATATTGTTCTACCTGATCTTCCTAGACCTTGTGGTGCCAATGCACTAGGGGCATCTCATGCCCCCAACGGTATCATTGGAGTTCTCTCTCATCCATACGCTCAGCCTCCCATGGGCTATGGTTTTCCTCAGGGGGGGCTAGCACCTCCTAAACTTTTCCCCCTCCCGATAGCATGTATCCAGGACACGGCATGCCTCCTCCTTTTTCCCAACCTCCTATTTACCACATTGTTACTCAACCTCCTTATTATCTGTATCCACACCCTGGTGCTCCAGCTCCTCCAGCATTAGCACCTCCTCCTCCCTTGCCTTCTCAACCCTCGCAACAGCAGCCACCGCCCCCTCAAGGGTAGGTATATGCACAACAGGGCACGACTAATCCTCCTCCTTCCAAAAAGAAGAGGAAAGGAACTCAAACTCAATCTTCTTCCAATAATCCTCAAAATAATTCACCTAAAACTACTAACCAGCAACAGGGCACTCAGCCCAAGCAGGACAGGCATGTTCGCACGAACAAGCCTTGTTCTTGTTGTGGTGTTTATGGTCATTACACACATGATTGTCCTCTTTTACCACAAATGAAGTATATGTGGGAGTCTCAAGCAACATTGCGAGGATAGCAAGCCTCCCCTTCTATCCCTCTTAGTGTTGTGCCTATTCAGCTGGCTGTGTTTACTAATCCTTTCCCTCAGCAAGGATTTGTGGCTACCCAACCACCTGAAGGTCAGGTGGCCACTCAACCTCTTCCATCTGGTACCTCCGATTACCATATTCTCATGATTAATTCTGACCAACCTCTAACCATAGACATAAATATTCAGACTCGGTCTCGTCAGTACAACAAGCCTCCCACTACGTCTGTCCCCGAGCCACCTCCTTCGGTCCCTACAGAGCCTCTTTCGACACCTAATGGTCCCTTACAGATCCCTCAGCCTAAGGCGGAGGTTCATACCAAGATCCCTAAGGGAACACTACGCCAAAATTCTGCTTCTGGCAAATTTTCCCATTCGTATAGTATAGTAGATGATTTGGCATAATCTCCTGCTACCATTTCAACGCTGGAACTCCTCCAATCGTGCCCTTCACAACAAAAATCTCTACTATCTGCCATGGGTGTTGTAGATCCTTTTGATGATCGATTGATTGTCTTTGATATTGACCGGTTATAACATCCTCCTCTCCCTGCTTCCATCGCCTTCCAAATCCCAGTCAAGATCCAGAACACTAATGTTTCCCGGTGCATCATTGATGAGGGGGCATCCACCTGTGTGATGTCTCCTTCAGTTTGAAAGCAACTCGGATCACCTGAGTTGGCTCCTTCAATGATCACTCTTCGAGCGTGGGATGGCCATGCCTCCCAGCCCATTGTCTTATTCCACAATTGTCCTATTACTCTTGCGGGCAAGATCGTTTGCGTTGACGTTGAAGTCATAGATGCCCCCTTAGATTACAACATTATATTAGGTCATAGCTACACCTATGCAATGTCTGTTGTCCCATATTTGGTTCACCGCAAGATGTATTTCCCTCATAATTGAAATATAGTCACCATTGACCAGTTGACATATTATGAACCGAAGTCTCAGACCTCCCCCGAGTCCATCATCTCTTCGGTGGCCTATAAGAAAATTGTTGATCCTTTTACCAGTGTCTCACCTGGAGTCTACAAACAGTCCTCATTTCTTGCTACATTCCCTAGTCTTCCTCCTCCTGTCTCTGATCCCAACTCATCGAATTTTTTCATGATGCAATCGTCTCGGGCTTCCCTCAAGCAGCCAGCTTTGGCTAGTCAGTAGCCTCCTCGCCCTCTGCAGCCTACTCCTAGCCCTTTGATTTAGCCTTCTGGACCTCCTCCTCCTCCTAGCTCTTCACCTACAGTTGGTATCCATGAGCCTATTTACCCTCCTGGAATGGTTCCTCTAGGCCTTAACCATCTTGGAGCCACCACGCCTGGCCATTACCCCTCTGGTTAGATACCTTTCCTAGCTCCCCCCCAAGGAGTGTACACGGTACCTGTCATGGCTACCCTTTCTCTCCCTAACTTGACCCTTGGCATTCTTGTCTTGTACCTTGATCCTCTAGCCACTACCTTGCCTGCGCAACCCAAACCTTATCTTGCTTTGACCCTAGTTCAACCGGTCCCCACGACTTCTCCCGCTATTATAGTGCCTCAACCACCTCAACAGGAACCACCTCCTGTTGTGACCGCTTTAGGTAAGAAGGGAAAAGCTCGCAAGAGGGCATCAAAAGACAAGGTTGCCTCGACTGACCCTGCACCTCCTCCACCTCCAAAGCTTTGTGCTTTGTGTGATGTCATCGGCCATGCCACCCATAACTATCCTGAACTTCCCTGTATCAAGCCCATGGTTAATGTTGCATTCCCTAAGTATACGATCCCTGAAGCCTTTTTTTCTTCCTCGACTACAACAAAGAACCCTAAGACTATTCACACCAATCAACCCTGTGCTTTGTGTGATCTCCATGGCCATTATTCCCACCATTTTCCCCACCTTACGCATTATCGTGCCTCTTTGGAGGTAATTCAGGAGTACGAGGTTGAACATAACCAATCCGCCTCTCCCATACTTGCGCAGTATGCTGCAGGCCAGCTTGAGGATTTACTCGCTCCCATTGACATTTACCCTCCTGATGTCGAGATGACAGAGCCTACGGCCACCATCCTCTACCTATCATCATCCATGAGACCCTCGGTGGAAGTTCCCTCTGCATCTTCCCCTGTTGTTTCACTTGACCTCCCTTCAGCGATCACCCTGGGCTCAACATTGGTAGATCCCTTATCTGCTTGTTCTTTTGTCATCCCCCATGACGATGCGCATGTGAACCTTTCTTCTCATGATGATGAGTCAAGTAGCTTCGCCATGTCATGTGGTCTACCTTCCTCCAGTCACTCCATCTTCTATTATGATGATGACATCATGGAAGCCTTGTCCACCCCTGACTTCATCTTTCCCGCCCATAAGCAGGATGGCACCATCCGTGTATATGGTGAATTTCACAGCCTTAGCACAAGCTACACCTCCAGTAGATCCCACACTCCACCTCACCATCGGTGTGTGAGATATAGACATCCTACCCAGAACACTCCCTCTCGCGGTGTGCGTTCGATTTCTACTTTGCACTCAGATTGCCAACATTTTTCATCATCTTTCCATTTATTGTCTTGTGGCATTTTTCAAATGGACCTCTTGTCCACACCTTATATCGGTTTTGCCGATGGTGCAAGTCGCTACTCCCGGAATCTAGCCTCGGCAAATTGGGCCATTTTTACCCCCTTGCAATTGTTTGTTCTCTTGAATGGTGTATGCATTGGTATTGCTACCAATAATCAGGTCGAATATGATGTAGTGCGAGGTTTATTATCTGATGCCCTTTCACATCGCATCCTCCACCTTCATGTTCATTTAGATTCCCTAATTCTTGTCATGAAATTGAATGGTGTCTATTGTGTGCATAATCCTATCCTTTTTAGAAGATATTTATGAGTGAAGCTTTTGATGCGTGAATTTGAAATCATTACATTCAGTCATGTACCTAGAGCACAAAATCACTATGTAGATAGCATTGCAAACAATATTCTAGATTGGCATTTAGCACACACATTTAGCATAAGGCAATAACATAAAAGCATAAAAAAGATGCATATCCATAATATGTGTCATATAAAATGTTTTAGAGTCCATCAACTCTGATACATATGACATGCCCATAGCATGTTACAAAAACTCAAAAACTGGGGGCACCACCTACCCTCACACACTAATCACTATCTGGAGGATCCCGAGCCAATGGCTCTACTCCCGTAGCTCATAGATCGTGCATCCCATGTCAGGCCATCGCCATGCGCCGCATGACCCCTCGCCACTCCGAGGGTAGACCAATGCATGGATCTATGTACTGGTCCTCTAAGTCTTGCCAGTCGTGCTTTGAAACACCGGTCAGAAGCCTTTCACATCTATGATGGATGTCCTCCAGGAGGGCTGTTGCATCTTCATTTTGTGGCACCCTCAACCCACTAGGACCTGTAACTCCTGATACTGCAGGCCGTCCCATATACCCGACCAGTTTTACCGGTGCTGTATCTGCATACCAAAAAGTGAAAGAATCAGTACCATATACAATATTTTGAAACTTTACAATGCACATAAAATATTAGCAATTTTTCACTTACAATCGAGCCCCCATACTCGACCTGGTGGTAGTGGCAAGTCCGAGTCTCCACGATAACTCATCCCACTATAGGGAAAGTCGTCTATGTACAATGGAATTTGATCCCAATGAGCAAAGAACTCAGGTCGGAACACCCGTCCGACAGCCCCACCTCCTCCTCTGCGTAGTAGTCGCCCCCGCTAATGCATCTTGGGCTCTCTCGGGCCCCCATCCTGGAGCTGTATGTGAGGTTGAAGTGTCAGGATCTTCTCAAAGAAGAGCAAGCACAAGACTGTACCATATGCATAGTCATGGTTCACTTGCGGCTTGCATAGCGACAACTGTTATTTCAACGACTACAGCATCATTTGGGCCCACCCATAGTAGGTCCCACTCAACACACTCTCCACAAGCATCATCTGCCCTCCAATGATGTGGTGGAGTGCCTGGTTTCCTAGGATCACCAGCACTGCTACGGCCACGGCACAGGTCTCTAACCTCTCTAGATCCTCGATGGGTATCCGAGTCCCCTTGACTTGGAGACCTGGTTGAAAATGGTGCTCTACAAACTCCATGATGTTCCACCCTCGCGGTAACACTGGCTGAGTATTCCCAACCATCCCAAGTGGGGGAAGAACAGTCAGGAAATATATATCCTGGACCGTCAACTCGATCCAGTGCCCCTGCACTATAAATACCTCATGGTCCGGATCCCAATAGCTAACAATCTGGGCCAATAAGGACTCTCCGTCTCTCATCAAAGGGTTCTCCACAAACTTCAGAACCCCAAACCTGGACAATGCACTGCGAACACCCTGATCCTCTAGGATCTCCGATCGTAATGTGCCCGAGTCTCTCTCTCTCCAGTTGATCTGTAATTCTTCCATATCTGCACAAAACCATCATCTTTGTCAGTGTACAGATAGAAAAAACTGTATCCAAACACAAAAACCCAGTTCTCAGCCAAAAAATAGCAGAGAAAAACCCCTCCCTATTAGGTGGCACTTTTTAGGCCCAATCCTGGGATAAGTCACATTTTTCTGCCCAAAACCTGCTATCCAGGTCGCATTTTTTTCCCCAAAAAGTGTGACCCGGCCGTGAAGAGGAGCGGGGGTCTATTCCTGAGCTCTGGGGACCTAAACTGAACTTTCAACCCATTGAAATGAAAAAGTAGGGTTAGGCCTCTTACCTTCAACTGATGGATCTTGATTCCCACGGTCGGTTTGTCCGCTGCGATCACCGCAAGATTTAGGGCCTTCTCTCCTCTCTACATTCACAACAGCTCCACATGCAAATTAGTGAATTTGGAGAGAAAATGCCTAATTAAAAGAGAAACCCCTGATTTTTGTCTTTTTCCCGCTGCGGCCAAACCGTAGCACAGTTTGACAAGCCGTCTGTACCATTGGGAAGCTCCCACCGAGCCCTCAAATGGGTATCTATTAGTTTTTTGTGATTTGATACTTCACCATGACACATTTTGTCCAAGAAGGGTCACTTCACCACTCCTCAAAATTGAATTTCTTCACCTACAACACTTGTACTTGAGGCACCATTTTTCCTTCATACTTGTCCATGCTCGTGTTGATTTTCATCATGAGTAACCATCATGTACTCATGTTTTTATGGTCCCCATTGGACCTTTTCTGTGTGGCAGCATCATCGAGTTGCCCTTGTTTAGAGCATCTGAGTTGAGTCATCATCGCATTCATGGATTCTATCCCGATTCCCTTTCTATCCCACTATAGTCCTCCATCCTTCATTTTCTGGTTTCTCTCTCGTGTCGCACATTATGGCCTTCAGTCCTACTGTCCCCTATCACTCATGATATTGTGTCAGTTGCTGCTAGGTCATCCATGCCCTTTATGCTCTAACAAGGGAATTCGTCCATCCGCTACTTAGTAACCCCCATTTCATCATCATCCCTAGTGTCAATCTATCAGTCGCTCTACTATTTTTTCTTGTGCCTTAGTTGAGGATCCCTTATTTCCTCACCTATGGCGGACCTCCTTCTGTCGACATCAGATCATTCATTCCAGAATACAGGTCTAGAGGGCGGTGTACCTTGGTTCCAACTTCCACTCTTGTTCGGTGCCTCGGATCAGGCAAAGGGACTCCTTATTGGCCTTTGACTTTATTGTTTCTCGACTCCAGCTCCTTTCAGCATGATCGAGATCTGTATACTTGATGGTTCAGTGATGCAGCAGCTGATATCGATGATTCTCGGGTGTGTGTGAGATGTTTTCAGCCCTCATGAGGGGGTGGCCCTACAGGTAGCCCCCCACATGCCCGAATGACATCTTCATTACGGCCTTTGATGCAGCTCCATATATTTGATGATGTCGGCCTCAGCCGCTTGCAACACCTTTTTGTTTGCATGTATCAGTCAAATTTTCAGAGACCTTTCTTGTTTATAGAGGCATTTGTGTTGTATTTGTATATCATGTACTCATATATTATTGTATAAGTCTTGGCTGTTATCCTAGGCATAATATGTATGTGGGATTCATTATCATGTTTTTACCTGGTTCATGTTTATGCTAGCATGTACTATATTGCTCAGTCCCTTGTTTACTGGATGCATTATTCTTTGTACTTTGTCTCGGCGGGCATAAGTATGCCTCCCCCACCGCCTATTGCCCAGGTACTCACTCATAAAAGAGACTTGTCACACCTGTAAGTCTCACCTCCTCAGGTTCTAGTCCTTTAGCGCTTCGGTCTACCTTATATTTCTCTCTCTTTGACTTCCCCTTCGGTGTCTAGTGATTAAGTTCTTTATTAAGTTGTTTATGGTCTAAACAGGAAACCCCATGAGGAAATATTAAATAAATCCACATTTGTTTGATTTTCCTCAAGGAATAATTAGTTAAACAATAGTTTAATTAATATTCCTGGTCATATTTAACCCAAAAACATAGAAATTAATTAGATAAACCTTTATTTATCTTATTATTTTCTAGGAATAATTATTTAAATCTTATTTAGATAATATTCCTTGTTAAATATGACCAAATCACCCACAAATAATTAAATAAATCATTCTTTATTTAATTATCTTTCAACCACTTCCTTAAATAATTAAATAAATCATTATTTATTTGATTATTTACAAATAAGTGCTTTATCTACCAAGTCAAATTCCTTTTCCCTCCAACAAATATAATAAAATATTCCATAAAAGTTGCATCTTGATTTGGTTAATAATATTTTAATTATGCACCAATATCTAGACTAACTCAATATTTTTTTATAAATAGAAGGGTTTTCCCATTCATTTACCACCTTTTTTGCCTAAAGATCACTCTGGATCTATACTTTTGGTCTGACTATTGATCCACCATCATAGTCATATTTTGCTACCATTTTTGTCTGGGTTTTCTACACCATCAAGAGAGAGGAATTTTAGATCTAAAGTGCTAAGAACTTATAAGAACCCATCCTATTGAGGAGAATAGGGAACACCCTCTTGTGTTTTCCTCCCAGTTGCCACTAATACAAAATTCATTCAACATATTCTTGTCTTATCTATCATGCATGGAGTAAATCTTGTTTTTATTTACTGCTTAATGTCTTTTAATGCATAGATCTAGATTTTTGCAGCATTTATCTTGATCACCTAGTTGCATATCTGAAGATATTGGTCGCCATCTTTGGTGTTAGGGTTGTTTGTTATGCACAGCTAAAGTGGTCTTTTTTCGTACACTTGCAATTAAGATTCATACTAACAGGGGGTGTTATTAGAAGACATGGGAAAGCCCAAGGGAAAGGGGGATATATTCTAGCGCATTTTGAAGGTGTTGTCAATGATTTTTCCAAGGGGAAGAAAGACATGCTTAATGCGATCAAGAAGATGCAAGAATCCCGGAACGAAACACCTAGAATTTAATATTTGGAGAGACTTGCAGCCGATCTCAAAGAATATGAGATCAGCGTTTACCTACTACACAACCACCATCTTCTAAAGGTCACTGAGCTAAAGCATCTTTCTTCATACCTATAGTCCAGTGGAACAAGTGGGAATTGATGGAGAAGAATAATTTAGAGTGCGACAATCCCCATGGGAGATGAATTCGTATAAAAGACGAATTTTCCAATATTATTACCACTTTAAGCAAAATGAGAGGGGAAGGGGCCATGGAGGCCAGGGCACGCAGAGCTATGAGTTGCAACGTACCATTGGGAGGATGTTCCTCCCCACTTATGATGGCACTACCAAGTGCACAACTCCTGCTTGGGTGAAGAAGTTGGATGCATATTTCCAGCTCAACAGGATGACAGAGGCCGAGGCCATTACAATGGCCACTTTGCATTTGGAGGGAGAGGCACACGATTGGTGGTTTCATGGCTTGTCTACTTTGGGGCATGCTAACGCGAATACCTATGAGGACTTCACGTTGAGAGTATTGGAGTGTTTTGATCAAGAGGATCTAGAGGCTCACTTCAGGGAGCTGATCCGACTCAGGCAGACAAGACATTCTGAGCATTATATTTCGAAGTTCTTGCGAGCCTTATTTGTCAGATGCTAGGAGGGTGTACATATTTGTAGAGGGATTGACAGAACCATTGCATGGAATGGTGAATTCACGTAGTGTAATATTCCTAATTAGCGACAGCTAATTGGAATATTCGACTTTGTATTGTTTTGTCGTATGTGGTTTGTAGATAAATAAATAAAAGTGAGTAAAAGGGGGTCTAACTCACTTTAGTGGAATAAAACACCTTCCTAGTAGCACAACATTGTAACTTAAGGGGGGAGCCAAGGGGGGCCACACACCACGTGGAGGAGAGAGAGAGATTACGTTGGTTTTGGAGGGAAACCAATGCTATAAAAGGTGGAGGAGACTCCTCATTTGGGGCATTCTTGTTATTGATGATATTTGAGCAAGACATTTTGTCTTCTTGAGCACGCTGGCTGTTTAGCCTGTCTGCAGCACTGTTTAGTGCGTTGAGTGTCTCCGGTCGGAGATCTCGCCCTTAGCCCCGGGGGACTTCGGCTCTGCCTGCATGTTCTTTCCTCTGAAACCTTAGCGGAGATTTGGTTGGTTTTTTTGTGTCACATCGGCCTCTCCAGGATCTGTCCCTGCAGGAGGCGGACACGTCTCTAGTTGGAGGTGTTCCGTTGCGGGGTTTTCTGCAGGAGTTTCAGTTGATATCTGGTGTGGAGGATCAGTCTTTGCCAGGAGGAGGTTTCCTGAGGAGTTTGAGGCACTGTCACAGCTATTATCATTTGGCATCTGCGTTGAGCCTTGCAGAGGCAGTGTAATTCCTTGAGGAGGGTTCTTTGGTGATTTTCGGAGGCTGACCATTCTTGTTACGATTTTTGGGTTTTGTCAGGGGTGGTGAGTACAGGTGATCTGCAGATTTTCAGCTCATTCTGACAAGGGGATCAGCCCCTAGTTTCAGTCCATTCCAGCAGCAGCAGTGTTACGGCAGTTTTCTAGCAGCTAGGACGCAGTTTCTTGTAGCAGCCATTTCCTATCTTTCTAAGAGAGTTCTTCACTTGCTTTGAGCAAGAATAGGTGCTATCATTCTGATTATCCATTGTATTTATTTATATTCTCAGATTAATAAAATGGCTTAGCATTCCCGGCATTTTTATGAGCATTTTCTTTATGTTCTATTTCTAGCATTTTCTATATTGTCGTATGCTTGTATTGCTGTCTATTTCCCTTTTGGGATATTACAGTGGTATCAGAGCATAGTTCTGGCTCAGCCTGTGGTCTATGACATCGGGAAAGAGATCATACATAGGTTTGCTGGAATTTTGGAGAGTAATAGTAGTTGCAGTGCCAAAAACGAAATTGGAAAAAGGGCCAAAATAAAAAGGGTCAAATTTTGAAGTTTGGAATTAGAAGAAACCCTTTTCAGGTTTTTCTGAGTTTTGGGCAAGGATCACCTTCCCAAATTCCTAAAATTTTCTGAGTAATTTTCAGTGGGTAAATCGGAGGTCGAAGTCAAGCAGCAGTGTAGTTTGAGCAGTAGTGCAGTTTCTGAGGAGCCTGTAGATACATAGCAGGAGGAGCCAATGGCAGGTGATGATGGTGAGAAGAGATTTGGGGAGATGCTCCTCAAATCAGTACAGGATTTGTCGAGGCAGATTGAGGTGATGGGGTAGAGATTCACCGCTGTGGAGGCCAGATAGTGTGAAACCCCAAGGGGTTTCCAGATTGGCGTAGGATCAGGCACATCTCGCTATTTGCCGGAGCATGATGCCGCTCAGCATATCGCATCACATACACCCACACGTCCCACTATGCCCACTTTTCTGGGTGCAGACACATGGGCAGGAGCACAGCAGGACCCAGAGCCCAGCCACATGGGAGATAATTTTGCCGAGTATCAGGCATATGGGCAGGAGTTCAGGGATGCCCTTCCATTTAGAGATTTTATTCAGCTCCAATGGGATAGCAGACCTCGCAACTTTCACAGTGGGAACAGGCACTCACATGACGGGGGCTTACAACACACAGTAAGCAGACTCCATTTACTGACATTTGATGGGTCATCCAAGCGTTCGGAAAAAGCTTGGGTGGAGAAGTTGGATACCTCTTTCCAGCTTGATCGAGTATCGGAGCGGGAAACCATCAAAATAGTTACCTCGCACTTGGAGGATGAGGGCACACAGGATTGCAGGGAGTCCAAGGAGACACCTAGTGTGACACAGGACTCACCCTCATTGGATACCTCCTTGACCGTGTCGGTTGATATCGTAGTGGAGAAGGTAGAGCCTACCCCAGTAGAGCCATCCATTGAGGTGATGACCGGAGTCGTGTCCAAGTCTTTGGGTGGTAGCAGCACACGACAGATGGGTGAGGTGTCAGGAGATATACCCACCACTAGGGGATACAGAGGTATTGGATGATGGTCGCAGACAGCGGTATCATCGGCTTCGGACGGACCTTCGAGTTTTGAAAGGGAAGGCTACATCAGTACGGGAGGCCATTTTGTTGCAGGACAAGGAGCTTGAGGGCATGAGAGTGGCTTGTGCCGAGTTGGCGACCAAGTTGGTCCGCATTGGGGAATGACTGGATTCCCTGATGGTACAACTACAGGACACGTTGGAGCGTCAGAGAATTCCCCTTCAGTCATGCATGGACGAGACTAGAAAAAATGTTGGGTCACCTCTTCCCATCGGAGAGAGAGAGACGGAGCCACCTAGTCAGATCTCATACATCGACTTGGATAGCGGTATGAGACAATCAGAGTTGCACAAGGTACAACATCCACATGTTGAGGTTGGATGGCGAGATATTTTGAGTTGGTACCCGGTGGAGTGGGTTATGGAGATGGTGGTGGACCCGAGTATAGTTCAGCAGGAGTTTCCAAGTGCTGGGAATACAAAAACCCCAGATTGGCATTGGGATCTAGGCGGGATCACCTATCATTTCCCAGGCAGGTCGGTTGACTATGTCTTGAAGGGTACAGTTGGCCTAGCAGTGGAGCATGCGCATTCGCTAGGGGAGTTTCGGTCAGCTCTAGTGGCCAACCAGTTTATGGGCAGACTCCCTAGGTTGTCTTGGTATGACACTTATACACGGGATCACGGGGTGGTCAACATACCTTGGCAGGAGATTGTCGGAGGAGGTGGCATTGGCAGGCCACCAGATGGCGCCTTTTATGGGGCCAAGGATTCTTCACCTTTGTGTGGGGCACAGAGAATGCAGCGGAGCCGAGCAGTGGTGGTAACACTACTGACACATAGGGAGATTCACTTCTCAGACCCCTCGAGGAGGATTTGGAGTGATGATCCATTTGTCGGCGGGTGTAGTGATGCGACGGTGGAGATGATGATACCGATTGGAGGAAGTCCAACATGTAGAGGCACAACTCTAGGACACCACATCCAGGGATGTGTGGGAGCCTCTAGCATTGAGCAGTGGACTTCTGGTGGACACGGAGTTGCATGGTGTTGTACCGTAGTGTGTGGGATTGCATTGTGGAGTAGGAGTGTCCTACATCACATTGAGAGCATGCGAAGAGTGACCGATGCCTGGACACAGTCATGGCACGAGACGGTACAGGGTGGTGCAACAGTAGCTTGGGGTATCCAGCAGTATACAGAGGTATGCCTCAATGTGCAGTGGCATGTCAAGGAGTACATGGATGATCAGTGGTATGCGAGGGCACACGGTGTTGCACAGCAGGGTTTTAGAGTGTTGCATCCAGGGAGACTCATAGATAGGGACACCAGGCTTACCTTTGGGAGTAGTTCACCCAGGATCGATGAGGAGACATATGAGTGATACTTGATGGTATCAGTGGGGACTCACGTATCCGACCCTCTTCTACATCACTCATTGGCACAGTCGATTTTGTTGTTGTCCTTTGGCACTTTGGGCATAAGCAACGGGGTACGCGAGGCTCACCCAAGATATTTGGATGACACTCAGCACACTAGGGGAAAGACTTCTCAGCAGTGGCACTGGGTTGGAGCGCTAGTTGACAGCCACAGGTTAGGGGATGAGATGATCCTCTGCAGTGGTGGCACATCAGTCATTGTTGGGCCTACGCTTGGGGAGCAGGTCATGAGGGAGACATGCATCATTTTTCCCTCAAGGCATGTTGAGATCATGCATGAGCAGAGGATACTGGGTTCAGCAGAGGTAGCATCCCGGCATACGTCTGGACTCCAGACATTGTATCTACACTTCATCGAGAGGGTGGATGGCATATTCAGTGCAGATGAGGTGGCGGAGGTAAAACAGGAGGGCATTCCTTCTGTATGCCAGGGTGACGAATCTTCTTCATATGAGTCCATAGGATCAGTGGAGGTCGCTTCCGGGGAGCGAGAACAGTCAGATGCATTGACATCGAGTATGGTGACAGCAGTTGCAGATCCATATCCTCTGGAGGTGTTGTAGGTTGATGGGATTGTTCCGCAAGAGGCTAGTAGACAACAGGAGCTGTTGGATATGGTGGAGCATCCATCTGTGGGTCGACACAGGGATGAGGCGCAGATAGATGTACTCACAGTCAGCAGAGCTGTAGTGTTTTTAGTGGGTAGCACTCTCCAGGAGTACATTGATGGAGCTTTCAGCATACCTTGCCCACTTCGGCCCATTATAGAGAGAGGGGCTTCCTTCTATAGGCAGCTTTCATTAGCCGACAGGGCAGAGCAGTGGGAGTTGATTACGGGCTGGCGGAAATATCCCAGGCATGTTCCATATGCCTTTGTTGTTGCTACAGCGGATTCTACTTCCAGGATGGACTGGCGAGAGATCATGAGTTGGTACCCTCTTGATGGTACGGTACTCTTCATAGGGAGCACAGCGGAGAAGGGGCCCTTGGACATAGTAGATGTTACAGATCCCCGTTGGCAGGAGGGCACCGATTCTCATTACTTCAGTACTCCTTCCCAATTTCAGGAGAGCAGGATCAGCATGGGATTGAGTCAGGACGTGGATTGGAGAGAAGTGATGAGTTGGTATGCAGTTGGAGAGGCAGCATATGCAGTTACAGGTACATCACAGCAGAAGCCCGGGAGTAGTGATGCTTGCTGGTGGTCTTGACCTCTTAGAGCATCAGTTATAGCCAGAGGCAGTGCACAGTCCGAGCCATGGGACTTGGGCGATTATTGGCCATGGAGGCGATGGGATCCGGGAGGATTATTGGTTGACTGGTACTGTGAGATTTTAGCTTGGGATCCTGGCATTGAGAGATCCCTTCGTATCAGGGTGATGCTGAAGTCAGGGAGGGTTCAGTGGGACCTAGGCACATTTTGCAGTATCGGTAGGGAGCATCAGCTAGAGAGGAGGCTTGTTCAAGCGTTGCTTGAGGACAAGAAAATTTTTCCGGATGAGGATGCCACTTGCGAGAGCGAGCAGATTTTGCAGCATCAATCACTTCAATTGCTTGAGGG
This sequence comes from Pinus albicaulis, assembly GCA_034641835.2. Classification (NCBI taxonomy): domain Eukaryota; kingdom Viridiplantae; phylum Streptophyta; class Pinopsida; order Pinales; family Pinaceae; genus Pinus; species Pinus albicaulis. Next base: position 383,492,142 of record CM076581.1, on the reverse strand, counting down.
CAAGCAACATTTTTCTGGGGGGGACTGTAATATTCCTAATTAGCGACAGCTAATTGGAATATTCGATTTTGTATTGTTTTTCCATATGTGGTTTGTAGATAAATAAATAAAAGTGAGTAAAAGGGGGTCTAACTCACTTTAGTGGAATAAAACACCTTCCTAGTAGCACAATGTTGTAACTTAAGGGGGGAGCCAAGGGGGGCCACACACCACGTGGAGGAGAGAGAGACTAAGTTGGTTTTGGAGGGAAACCAATGCTATAAAGGTGGAGGAGACTCCTCATTTGGGGCATTCTTGTTGTTGATGATATTGGAGCTAGACATTTTGTCTTCTTGAGCACGCTGGCTGTTTAGCCTGTCTGCAGCACTGTTTAGTGCGTTGAGTGTCTCCGGTCGGAGATCTTGCCCTTAGCCCCGGGGGACTTTGATTGCCTGCTCAGGCAAGGTTTTTCCTTCAGTCTTTAGTGGGAGATTTGGTTGGTTGTTTGGCTGAGGAGCTGGGCTTCTCTTGTGACTGTGCAGTCTTTGGGAGAGAGGACACAGTTCTAGTTGGAGGTGTTCCGTTGCGGGATTTTCTGCAAGAGTTTCAGTTGATATCTGGTGTGGAGGATCAGTCTTTGCCAGGAGGAGGTTTCCTGAGGATTTTGAGGCACTGTCACAGCTATTATCATTTGGCATCTGCGCTGAGCCTTGCAGAGGCAGCGTAATTCCTTGAGGAGGGTTCTTTGGTGATTTTCGGAGGCTGACCGTTCTTGATACGGTTTCTGGGTTTTGTCCAAGGTGGTGAGTACAGGTGATCTGAAAATTTTTGGCTCATTCCAGCAAGGGGATCAGCCCCTAGTTTCAGTCCATTCCAGCAGCAGCAGTTTTACGGTAGTTTTCTAGCAGCTGGGACACAGTTTCTTGTAGCAGCCATTTCCTATCTTTCTGAGAGAGTTCTTCACTTGCTTTGAGCAAGAATAGGTGCCATCATTCTAATTATCCATTTTATTTCTTTATATTCTCAGATTAATAAAATGGCTTAGCATTCCCGGCATTTTTATGAGCATTTGCTTTATGTTCTATTTTTGGCATTTTCTATATTGTCGTATGCTTGTATTGCTGTCTATTTCCCTTTCGGGATATTACACGTAGTCCCTCCACTATACTAGAGGATGTGACTTGTATGAGGGATTTACATGAGGTCATCCCCAAGACCCAGACACCTTTTCCATCACGCACTCCCTACCCTCAGAAAGGGGGTGACATTAGACCTACACCAGCACTGAGAGAAGCTCCAGGGAGAGGACAGTTAGATGATGATACTAGGAGAGACCTCAGGAGGAGGAAGCTATATTTTACATGTGGGAAGCCATGAGAAATAGGCCATCAGTGCATAGTAGGAAAATATCACTATATCAAGGTTTTCTCAAATAGTGATCAGGAAGATTAGTTGGAGTTGGAGTTTGAGGGAGGAGACTATGAGGGGAAATTAGAGAGAGCTCCACCACCACCACTTGGAGGACCATATTTTACACCATCTGGGGGAGTCCTTGCATATTTTTGTGGTGTACCCAGATTTATGACCATGAGGATCAGGGGCATAGTGCAGGGGCAACGTGTCTCAGTCTTGGTAGATAGTGGGGAAACCCACAATTTTATTGATGCCCAATTGGTCTAGAGGAGAGGCATTACCACTGCATATTTTGAGGGCTTTGTGGTACTCGTTTTTTGGGGACAGGACTATGAAGTGAAACCGATATGTTCCAACTTTGATAGTGTCCATGGGGAAATATACGATGACAAATAATTTCTTTGTAGTGTATGTACCAGACACCAATGTGGTGATGGTTGTCCAATGGTTATATTCTCTTGGCAGAGTTACCACCGATTGGAAACAGTTCGTGATGGATTTTACTGGGCCGAATGGTAAGCTATTAGTTCTTTGGGTATGCACTCATATCCCCCATAGACGGTTTCAACTCGTCGAATGGAAGCAAACCTGAGGCATAGGTATATAGCATTGGTAGTGGAGCTGAGGGTTTCATAGGTTGGGGGACAGACCAAGCCTCCTCCACTAGAAATATAGGATGTGTTGGATAGATATGCGGGATTTTTTGGAGATATGCCACCTAGAAGGCCACCAAATAGAGGATTTGACCGTACCATATAGATGGAGCCTATAGGAATCCCAAAGCCTATAAGGATGATATTGAGCATTCCAATAGATATTTGTTGGCATTGGGACATATCAGGATGAGTTCCAGCCCCTTTGCTTCTTTAGTTGTGTTGGTGAAGAAGAAGGATGAGACTCTACACATGTGTATTGACTATAGGGCACTCAACAAGAAGACATTGAAGAACCGGTATCCCATATCATGCATTGATGAGTTGATGGATGAGCCTAGAGGATCCAAGTTCTTCTCTAAGATTTATTTGTGGTCAGGATATCCTCAGATCTCTGTGAGGGATAAGGATATCCCGAAGACAGTCTTCAGATGTCACTATGGACATTTTGAGTTCCTAGTCATGCCTTTTGGATTGACCAACATCTGGCCAAGTTACAGTCATGCATAAACCATGTGTTTAGGGGGAGTTCAATACATTTTCATTGGTTTTCTTTGATGATATATTAATCTACTACAGGACGTGGGAGGAGCACTTGCAACACTTAGAGACAATGTTGCCTATTTTGGAGGAGTAGCAGTTCTATGCAAAATTGTCCAAGTGTGAATTTGGGCTGATAGAGATGTTGTAATCGGGACACAGTATTGGCGTAGATGTAGTTAACTTGCATGGGGGGAATATCAGGGCCATTTGGGATTGGTCAAATCCCAGAGATGTGACAGCGTTGAGGGAATTTTTGGGAATTTTCACTTATTACAAGAAGTTCGTCGAGGGCTTCCACAGTTGGTAGCACCCATCACAGATTTGACCGAGAATGGGGCTCTTGCATGGAAATATGGAGCTTAGGAAGGCTTTGATCTTATCAAGGAGGGGATGCATAGTTTCCCCACTTTGGCACTTCCAAATTTAACACAGTCTTTCACCTTGGAGTGTGATGCTTTGGGTGAGTGGATCAAAGCCATCTTCTCCCAAGAAGGGAACCCTATTGATTTCAAGGGCTAGAAGCTCATACCACATGAGAGGTCATATAATATATATGAAAAGGAGATGTTGGCCATTATGCATGCATTGGCGAAGTTCAGACAGTATTTGGTCAGTAATAGATTCAGGGTGAAGATAGATCACAACCGTCTTCACCACTTCATGGGCCAACGTGGCGTCAATGATAGATAACAGAGATGGGTCAGCAAGGTGCAGGCCTATGGCTTTGATATTGATTATGTGCAGGGAAAACACACGTGGTAGTCGATGCACTATTTAGGAGACTTGCAAGGCTTTCACTCATGAGCACTAGTCAAGACTGGAAGGCACAGTTATTAGTTGAGTACTCCAAGGATCGTCGAGTCTATGAGATCTTGGAGGGAATTCATGTAGATGAGCACTATTGGGTGATGGTTGAGGTCATGTACTACAAGGGCTGCATATTTCTAGCTCCAAGCTTGTAGTTGAGAGAGCGGGTACTTCATGCCACTCACGATTCTCCATTGTCGAGACATCAGGGGTTCATGAAGACATATATCGTTGTGAGAGAGTGCTTCACCTGGAAGGGCCTCAAGGGAGATGTGTTGAGATATGTATAAGAGTGTGAGGCTTGTCAGAGGAATAAGGGAGAGTAGGCACATCCAAGAATATTATTGCAACCTCTTCCCATTCCTGAGGGAAAATGGGAGAGAATCTCTATGGGTTTTATCACAGGACTTCCCGCGGTGCAAGGGAAGGATTTCATTTATGTGATGGTTGACAGACTGAATAAATATGCACATTTATTTGCTATTTCAACTTGGTACTCAGCTTCACAGGTAGTAGAATTGTTCTTTAGAGAGGTTTTCCACCTAAGTGGACTCCCTAAGAACATAGTCAATGATAGAGATAACATATTTATCAAGGGATTTTGGCAAGATATTTTTAGGCTAGTGGGCATAGAGCTCACCCCGAGAACTAGTTACCATCCACAGACAGGCGGCCAAACAGAGAGGGTGAACAAGTGCCTTGAGGTGTATCTGAGGAACTATGTGACCAGGCAACATACTGCATGGATTCATCGGTTGCACTTAGGATAATACTACTACAACACCACACATCATATGTCCTTCGATATGACTCCCTTTCATGCTTAATATGGTTATGATGTTTTGTATTTTTCAAACATTATTTTTGGAGACAGTCGGGTCCCAAAGGCGAAAGACTAGATCTAATAGAGCCAAGACATCCTCAAGGCTCTCAAGGATAATTTTTTGACATCTCAGAATCAGCGAGAGTTGTATGCTGATAGCCAGAAGGTAGAGAACATTTTGTGGAGGGGGGTTTAGCACTCTTACGCTTGCATCCATACCAAAAGTCCACTTTGAAACAAAAGGGGGTCGATAAGCTACAACCTCAGTTGTATGGACCTTATAGGGTGAGCAGGAGGTCAGAGAGGTATCTTACGATTTGGAGCTACCACCAGGAAGAAGAATCCACAATATATTTCATGTTTCATGCCTCAAGAAGGTGTTGGGGCAGTAGATTACAAAATTTGCGGAGTTGTCTTCGCTTGATGATGAGGGACATCTGGTTTTAGAATCGGAGGCCATTCTAGAGCCTAGGGATAGGAAACTCAAGAGTAGGACAATCAGGGATTATTTGGTGTGTTGGAAGAGATTTCTAGATGAGGATTCCACTTGGGAGGGTGAACACGTATTGGAGCATCCAACACTTAAGTTGCTTGGGGACAAGCAACATTTGGGAGGGGAGGACTGTAATGTCCCTTCCTAAAAAAAAAATTCACAGCATTTATTTTTGTGTTTGGAGGTCCAATTTTTGGTGATGTCAGGGCCTATTTTATTTTTCATTATAAGACTTAGGACTTAGTGGTTAATTAACTTTATAGTATGTTATTTTCTTGGTGATGAATTGGGGCTCACCCACACATGAAATACACATACCCATAATAACTGGTTTGAAAAGAATGAGTGTGAACAAAGTATGGAGGAAAGAAGTGGCAAGAAGGCTCAACGAAGTTTATAAAAGGAAAGAAGCTCACTTCATTTGGCATTCTTGGATTAATGATTTTATATCAGTCGCTCGAGATGCTTAGTCGGGTCACTTGTAATTTAGCACGATTTTTTGAAGTGGATAACTCACCCATTCTTCGAGGGACTTGGAGTGCCACCCTAGATCAGTTTTTCCATTATCATCCTAGGGAGTTTCAACGGGTTATCTTTAGCATTTGCATTCTATTTTCCCCAACAATGCTTTTTTTGAGAGGACGCAGTTGTATTTCTTGTGTGTCTATTTTTGCTTAATTCTAGAGGTTGGTTTCTGGGAGATTATTTGGAGGAGAAGGATCATTAGCTTGCTAATATATTGGGTGATTTTGGAGGCTAATATTGATAGCATATTTCAGGAGAAGTGTGCTAGTCACTGGGCTAGTGCAGAGGAGGAATGTTGGGCACACATGTGAACTAGTGCCTTAGCCATTTGAGCCATTGTTTGCGGTGGGAGATAAGGGAAGTGTCGAAGGATTTATTTTTTTCATTCTTAGAGATTTATGGAGCATTTTTCTAGTGATTCTGTAGATAGCATGCTTCAGCAGCTACTCGGGAGTGTAGGGCTTATTGGAGGTCATTTTTGGAGGGTCGTGATTAGCCCAAACCATTTCTGGGTTTTGGTTGGATTGTCCCGAGGAGTCTGAGATTAATTTTGGAGAACGTTTTGAGCACTAGAGGTGGGCTTTTCAGCTATTCCATTTCAGCATCTAGTGCAAATTCACTGGGACAATACAGAGCCTTAGATGGGCATATTTTTGGTTATTTTGTTTTCATCTGGGCCTTTATCCACTTGCAAAAAATGCAAGACCAAGTGCATTTCTCCTATATATTTGTACTCCTTCCCATTTCCATAATAAAATGGATCAGCAGATTCCATGTTTCAAATTGTTCTAAGTATTTATTGCAATGTTTTGAATTTCCATGGTGTAAATTTGTGATTTTCTATATTAGAATTGTTTTCCCTATTTTGGAAGATTACACTGTAGGATCTTTTGGCTCTCAACAGCAATGGGGTGCCCACATTGGGACAAGACTTCCTCAATCCCCTCACTCGATGCATCACACTCCAATGTGAAGGGTTGTGTGAAGTCCATAATTGCTAATATTGGGAAACAAATCATCACCTCCTTAAGGTAATCGAAAGTTGCTTGAGCTCCATCTGTCCATGCCAAATTCCCCTTCTTGGTAAGATCCTTGAGGGGTGATTCACCTTGAATTTTTATAGCACTGTTATAGATGTTGTGTTTCATATTTATAAATTGTTGCTCTTTTCTTTTTTTGATCAAAGTCAAGTGCTTGAAAATGAAAAAATACAAAAATATTTATATTCTAAAGAGTTATTATTCGTGCATTCAAGAATTTTACATCCATGTTCTCTAGAATAGATTGAATTTGGATAACATTTCTAGATTAAGTTAATTACTTTTTTAAATATATATATCTCATTACTTTTGTATATTAGATTAGTTTTTCAATGCTTTCATAAATAAATCTTTCATCATGCCTTCATAGAATAGTTTTACAAGATTTCTTAGATTAAAGTTCATGTTTTCATAGACTAGAATTTCTTTCTTTCTTAGACTAAAAGTGCTTACTTTTATAGAATAGTTTTGAATGCTTTCATAAAATAGGTTTTCCTACTTTTATAGATAGATGGTTTCCATGCTTTCCTAGAAGAAATTTCTTGGTCTAGTTTTTCATGCTCTCCTAGAATAAGTTTCATCTTTTCATAATATAGATTTGCATACTTTCTTAGAGTAAAAATTCCATGCTTTCATAGAATAGATATGTGTGTTTTTCTTGTAATATATTTCATCACTTTCTTAGATTAAGGTTTGTATCATTTTTCATAGATTAATATTTCATTTCATGTGATTTTATTTTCTTTCATAAAATGTGACTTTCTTTCATCACAATTTATTTCCATTAGAATTGAAAGCCAAACTCCTAGCATATACTGTGTTGTATACTTCATAAGCTTACCTACTTGGATTTATAATTTAATTTAATAGAATTTAAAGCATAATTAAATTGACTAATTTTTGGCATCGATCTCGAATAAGTATACGTAGGATTGAGCCTTTAATTTAGAATGTGCTTTAATTTACACAACTTTAGGAAGGAGAGATGGTATGACGAGAGGTAAGAACCTGCACATCACATTGTGAGGTCTCTCTTAACCTTAGTTGTTGAATTTATTCTCATTTATCCACATCCATTTTTAGTTGCATAAGTTAAATTACATTCATTTTAGAATGCATCTATAGAGAAAGAGATTGTAAAGGTAGATTCATTAGAGAGCGAATTTCAGGAACTTAAATTCCAAAATCACCTACCACTCCAACTAAATCATGTGGTACAATAAGAACCACATCACCATCCACATCACAAATTTCTACTTTTACAGGTAAAAGAATACCACCTCCTGAAGGTGGAAGAGGTGGTAGAGGAGGTAGAAGAAATGGATGGAGATGATGACAATGAGGAAAATCCCTATGGATTTCCTATCCACCGTCCAATCCTGAATGGCCCTGATATTCTTCTCGTGCATCTTGACCCCATCTGCACCACTGATGTGTCCCAATTAGAGCATCTTCGTCAGCCAAAACTCGCACTTGGACATCTTTGTGTAGAATTGATAGTCCTCCAAGATATGTAACACCGTCTCTAGGTGTTGCGGGTGCTCCTCCCATGTCCTATTGTATATCAAGATATCATAAAAGAATCCTAGCACAAATATCCTCATTTTAACTCTAAACACGTGGTTCATGCATGAAGGAAAGATAGCAGGTGCATTAGTCAACCAAAAGGGCATAACTAAGAACTTGAAATTCTCATAATGATATATCAACGTTGTCTTTGGGATGTCCTGATCCCTCACCTGAAACTATCTTAGAGAAGTATTTGGCTCCTCTAAGCTCATCCATCAACTCTTAAATACATGGAATGGGATACCAATTCTTCATTTTATTCCTATTGAGTGCCCTGTAGTCAATGTACATGCATAGAGTTCTATCATTCTACTTCACCAAAACGATCGAAGAAGCGAATGTACTGGAACTCAACCTAATTTGTCCCAATGCAAACAACTCCCTAATGGCCCTCTTAATCTCATCCTTATAGGATTTTTTATTCCTATAGGATATAGTAATATCTTCCTGCACACCAAGGCCCAACTCTAAGGTGTGCTCAAACCATGTCTGGTGGCTGCCCTGGAAGTATATCTCCAAAAACTACCATATATCTATCCAGTATGGCTTGTATGTCTGGATGTGGCAATCTAGTTTTTCCTCCCTCCTCTAAAATCCTCAGCTCTACTTCCCATGCTATGTCCCCATGCCTCAATTCAACCTCCATCATATGGGCCGAAACTGTATGTGGGGGATATGAATGCATGCCCTGAAGAACTACTAGTTTACCATATGTCTCAGTAAACTCCATCTCAAGTTTCCTCCAGTCGGTGGTAACGTGACCAAGGGAATACAACCATTGGACACCCATCACCATATTGGTGTATAGTATTTCCACCACAAAGAAATTATCTTTCATCAAATAGTTCCCCATGGTCAGTGTCAAGGTAGGAACAAAATGAGTACACTACATAGTCTTGTCCCCTCGTACCAGAACTGAAAAGCCCTCGAACTTTGCAGTGGTGATGCCTCTCCTTTGAACCATCTGAGCATCGATGAAATTGTGGGTGTCCCCATTATTGACTAACACTGAGATCTATTTCCCCTGCATTTTTCCTCTAATCCTTAGGGTAAAAAAATTTGGAACCCTGCACAAAGAGGCAAGGACTCCCCCAGATGGTGTGAAAGATTCTCCTCCTAGTGGAGGTGATGGTGGTGGTGCTCTCTCTGAAGATCCCTCACAATATCCTCCATCGTACTCCATCTCCACCTCATCCTCGTTATCACTATTTGATAATAACTCGATATAGTGGGTCTTTCCTGCTATGCACCGATGACCTAGTGCACACGACTCTCGACATGTCAAACATAGCTTCCTCTGCCAGAGGTCCCTCCTGGTCTCATCATCCAAATGCCCTCACCCAAGTGTTTATCTCTGTGCTAGGGATGGTCTAATATCACTCCCTTTCTGAGGGTAGGGAGTGCGTGGTGGAGCAGGTGATCTAGTCTTGGGGATGGATCCCTATAAATCCCTCGTATAAGTCACTGGCTCCAGTAGATTCGAGGGTATGGGTGACTTCAACAGTCCATGTAGTGGCTTAGTCAATCCGTCTATGAATTTATACACCCTCTGAGCATCCGAAAAATATGGTACCATGACCGAGACCCTCAAGAACTCTAATATATAGTGCTTTGGATGTCCTATATGCCTGAGCTAGGTTAGCTCCCCGATGTGAGCCTATGGATCCCTTCAATCAAATATATCCACTACTCTCCTCGTGAAATACTCATAAGAGGTCATGTTGGCATGCCCCAAAGGTGACAATACATGAAACCACCAGTCATGAGCCTCCCCCTCCAAATGCAAAGTGGTCATCTTAATGGCCTCCACCTCTGTCATCTTGTTGAGATGGAAATAGGTGTCCAACTTCTCCACCTAAGAATGGTTTTACACTTGGTAGTGTCATCATAAGTGGGGAAGTACATTTTCCCAATGGTACGTTGCAACTCGGAGCTCCGCTTGCCTTGACATCCATATCTCCTCCCTTTCTCATTTTTCTTAAGCTGGCAATAATCCTTGAAGGAAAGGGCTGCCTTGAATTCCTCTCTCATGGATTTCCATTCCTTGAAGTATTCCCCAATGAGCATCTGATCATCGTTTTCTCCCTGTTCTCCTGGTGTAGTGGGTAAGAGAGAGGGCAATGTGGCTCTAGTTGGCCCACTAGAAGTTTGTGGGTGTGTAGTGGGTCAGAGGTGATTGTACTATTGAGAGGCCACATAAGTATCTCCAAATAAGAAATTTTGATGAGTGCTCTAGTCTTTATTATGTTGTATGATCTTGTCTAGCATCTCCTTATGCCCCTTTTCTATATCATTCAAGGATTTTAGGAGATTTTCAAATACCGTCTCTTCCTTTCTTTTGGGCTCCGCCATATCTCCTATTATCACTCCCTTTCCACGGTCCTCAATATCTAGAGTGACCTATAATTCCCTCTCTTTGATTTTGGTACCTTTTCTTTCTGTATGTAATATTTTATCTATCCTCCTCACTCACTGGAAGAGTTCCCCGAGACTGAGCCAATATATGAGCTCTGATACCACTGTAATGTTCCTAATTAGGAAAAACAATGATATACAAGAAAACAACAATTTTTTCAAAACAAAACTTTAAAAGCAATTAGAATATACCCAGAACAATCAGAAATACGGAAGTAACTGAGCCATTTTATTATAAACTGGTGCAAGAGTAAAAAAATATGGAAGGAATTCACCTACTATTGCCTCAAAGGTAAGAGGAGAAAAGCCCATGTGAAGAAATGAAAATCTGGAGCTACAATCAACTGTCCAATTGTTGCATTGTGTAGTCCCCAGCAATCCTAAACTATCTGCTGCAAAGATATGTCTGAAAAACCCACCTCTGGTGCTTAGAAAACTCTACAAAATTATTTCTAGTCTCGTCAAGAAAAACCCACCAAAACCCAGAAATGGTTTGCCATGATTTTGACCTTCCAAAATCGACCCCCAAAAACCCTACGTCCTCCAGTAACTGTTGAAGCACACTGACCCTCAATACACCAGAAAAACCCACCTAAAACACTATGGAAAGGTATAAATTGACTCCACTAATGCTTCCATTATTTACCCTAGCAAGGATCAGTGCCAATGGCTGAGTCTCCACCTCCCACGTGTGCCCAGTCTCTTCCTTCTACGCTGACCCCATAACTGTGAAATCCCCACTAAAGAAATTTTCCACTTCCAACCCAAAAAATCACCCAAATGGGCATCAAATCACCTAAGTTTCACTCCTAGAATTTCTCCCGAGAATAACTCCTCTGAAGAATGCAAAAGGACCTCAACGCGATTCCTCACTATGTCCTCCAGGAATACGCACCATTGGAAAAAATCTGAATTCAAATACTGGAAATCACACTAAAAATTACCTCTAGAAGATTATGGATGAACCTCTCTAAGGTGGCACTCGAAGTCCCCCAAATAAAGGGTGATTTCTCTGCTCAGAAAACTAATGTTAAACAACAAGTGACCTAGCTAAGCAACTCGAACAACTAAGAAGAAATTCGATATGTGAAAGATGTTAAATGAAGAGCATTGCATCCCTTTTATAGTTTTCGTGGAGCCTTTTCCTTCCTTCGTGGGTCCCTCAAGAAGCCATCGATTTTCCCTCTCATGCATTTCAAACCATTTTCAGTTCTGGTACGAGGGGACAAGACTAGGAAAGCATGGAAACCATCTATCTATAAAAGTAGGAAAACCTATTTTATGAAAGCAAGGAAATATTTGTATGAAAGCATTCAAAACTATTCTATAAAAGTAAGCACTTTTAGTCTAAGAAAGAAATCAATTCTAGTTTATGAAAACATGAACTTTAATCTAAGAAATCTTGTAAAACTATTCTATGAAGGCGTGATGAAAGATTTATTTATGAAAGCATTGAAAAACTAATATAATATACAAAAGTAATGAGATATATCTATTTAAAAAAGTAATGAACTTAATCTAGAAATGTTATCCAAATTAAATCTATTCTAGAGAGCATGGATGTAAAATTATTGAATGCACGAATAATAACTCTTTAGAATATAAATATTTTTGTATTTTTTTCATTTTCAAGCACTTGACTTTGATCAAAAAAAGAAAAGAACGACAATTTATAAATATGAAACACAACATCTATAACAGTGCTATAAAAAAATAAGGTAAAAAAAGAACAAGTAAATTGCAAGAAAATGAAAGGTTTATGACACAAGAAACTCATATGTCTACAAGGAGGCCCTCTAGGTGACCGCACGAGGCATACAGAAACACAAAAACTCTACTCTAACTAATAAAAATCACTCATGAATGCACAATAGAAATAAGAGGATCAATTTGTTTGATATTAAATAAAAGTATATAACACATACATGAATTCAAACTTAAATCTCTATCTCCTCCTCCTCAATTGAATGTCTATTTATACATAAAGGTTATGACCAGGTCGAAACTAATCCCCTATCTTTATGATTAGATCACTAATAGAAAGATAATTTTGGAATTTTAGAAAATGGTAAAAATATGAATTTTGAGAAAAAGATCACATGTGCTTCACAATTTGAGAAAACCACCCATGTGGAGTTTAATTGGCCTCGTTCTATCAAAAAACCATGTTTTATTTTTTCCAAAATTCGTTTTCATTTACACAGAAATCATGTTTGAATTTTACTTCACAAACATTAAATAATTTTGAGTTGTAAAATGAGCCTCCAAAGGAAATTATAAAATAATAGTGGAAATAATAAAATAAGATTACATTACATCATCCACAATTTTAGAGGGAAAAAGGAAAAAACTACATTTTCAACTCTTGTTTTCAACTTATCTCCCTATGGGTTTACTCAAATTTTGAGTGGGAACACTCGTTGGATGCAAAATTTGGTTCCTCATCCAAATATTACCCATGTTGCATACTTTCGATATACCCTACTATACGAAAAAATAGAAATATATGAAAAACATGATTGCAATCACATTTTTTCATGTATTTCTCATTTTTCGTGTTGTAGGGTCCATCGAAAGTATGCAACATGGGTAATCCTTGGATGAAGAATTAAATTTTTCATCAAACGAGTACTCCTACTCGAAATTTGAGTAAAAACTTAGGGAGATAAGTTGAAAATACGAGTTGAAAAATTAGTTTTATTATTTTATTATTTTTTAATTTTTTTACTTTTTTACTCCAAAAATAATGAATCATCGCCCATGGTTGACATCATCATATTGAATCCTATTGGTTCTTATAAAGTTTATTTTTGTTGGACATTTTTCTTAGGTGTCCCATTTTAGACCTCAAAATCTCTTTAATGAACTATTGCTCATTGTTTTTGATCAAATGCTAGAGCTTGACATATGTGAGTTGGGTGAGCATTGAACAACAAAAAATAATATTGGAGGTCTTAGAAATAAAACCCATATGCTTGATTTCCTTCTAGGACGATGCTAATACCCTGATCATGGAGATTACTACTGAAATTAAATTCAATAACATAGTTGGTAAATTGTCATTAATAAAACTAAGCATAATCCTAATTAACTCATTAAAAATAAAGGAAATATATGATAATTTACCACTATGAGGATTAGAAATGATTGTGATATTTTTACGAGAATTTGTAGAAATGGGGTAATCAATGGGTGAAAGAATGACACAAATAGTCAAAAGGATGATTGTAAATAATGGTGAATTGGTGACAAATCAACAACCCAACAAGGCCTAGTTAACTAGTTAAGTAAACTATTAACCAACCAATTGAACTAGTACAATCTCAAAGATAACTACAAAATCAACATGCATAAGTGGAGCTATGTTGAAGTCAATGGACACATAGTCCTAGTTTACTAGAGAATCAACGTGCAATCATTATTTAACTATTTCATGGCTTATGCATGACTCCACTCATAGTGAAGAGAAGTAAAACTCATGCATGCATGACTCCATTCCACTAGTCTAACTGAAGTAGTTAACTAGAGAATCAACATGAAATCATCAATTAACTATTTCATGACTCATGCATGACTCCACTCATAGTGAAGAGAAGTAAAACCCATGCATGCATGACTCCACTCCACTAATGTGGCTGAAGTACAACTAAGTGTGACTAAATCAAGAAAATGCATAGAGATGTTATGCACCAATAAAAGCAATCCAACTAAATAAATTTTATTTACAAAAATTATATTCCTTATTAATTGTTTATCTCCAAAATGTGTGTTATATTGAGCCTAGTGTTAACAATATGTTCTAGTTGTCCAATTTTATTGGAACCGAAAGCTTTGCAACTAGAGTGTAAGTGTTGATGAAACAACATTATTCTCACCCCATAAGCTTGTTTTAACAATATTTAGTGTCTTTGGTTGATTTTGGATTATGACACAAGCAACTATATTTGCAAACATAGCTCCAATATTATATACTCTTTGCAAAATTTAGATAACAACACAAGTGCTTATTGCGCATTAATGAAACAATTCCATTCTCATCCCATAAGTTTGTATTAACAATAGCTAGCATCTTTGGTCGATTTTAGATTATGAGACAAGCAACTATCTTTGAAATCGTAGCTCCAATACTATATATTCTTTGCAAAATTAGTTGACAACATAACTAATTACTATGCATTATTTATTCTAATGTGGTTAACTGCACAAAATCAAATTTTGGAAGGATAGCTAAAATTATCACGAAAAAAATATTGTTGGTCAACTTCCAAATTAGTCGACTTCTCCCTTAATGGTCTAGTTCCTCCATGGACACAATTTATTGGCCAGGTTTATCTCGATTGCATAACATGGGAGATCAAAAAATTAACTTGCCTCTTGTTTATCCAATTTTAAAATATTGCCAGAATCCGCAATCAATTAAATTTAACACAATAAAAATTTAACTTACAATAATTGACCACTTGTTTCGTTCTAAATTAAATCAGTCACATGAATAATTTTTAATTTGTGAGTAGTTGTGGCAAACTAAGCTAGAATCACCAAGTAATAGCTAATGGAGTGAAAATGTTCGATAATTATTTTGATACAACACACAACTAGGCCCAAAAAGAAGCAAATTAAGCATGTAGCTTGTTATAATACATTCTTGTTCAAAACATCCATAAGATGTACTATTTTAAAGTGGATATGCTTTATCAGTCTCAATTTGCAAATGTTATCTGTTAGGATTTTATTTGATTAGTTTTCGAAATCAATGTTAAAGCTTCCTAGATAGATATTAGAGAATGAGCAAATAATTTGGTATAGTATGTAATTTAAGAATTTCAAGCTCAATGGTTGATCTTCTAACATTGGTGAATCGGTAGAAAAATTCACCTACATTCATTTATGGGCCATAAAGATCGATAATGCCCTACTCTCCAATTCCAGAAACCCAGATTTTATAAATTTATTGCGTCGAGAACGGTCCTTGCTTAGAATACATGACCTCTTCTGCAAATTATGAGAATGATAGATGGGAGGTTTGGATAGTACTAGACTCTCCTATGATGTCAAACTCTAACAATGCACATGACTAAAATGATGATTTGTTATTCGAGCGTTGTCATAAAACTTGATATAAGCCTGTATGCATTTTGGTGAGATTTTGCATCATGGCCAACCTAAATAGCACGATCCAACGAGCAAATATCATTAAGTTTAGTTGATATTCTTGAGAGTGGCACATGGCCATGTTCCCAATGTTGATCTTGTGTGCACTGTGGAATAACATGCAACCCCACTCGTCTTGTCTTTGACACCCCATGGAGATTTAGAAAAAAAAAATATATTGTATCTTTTAATATAAATATGAATGTATATAATTTCATTATCTAAATAAATTTTTACATATTCATAATTATTTCTGCAAATTTTTGTTATATATATAATCATTTTTATTTACATAACATATTTTAATTAAGTAAATTAAATACATTTTAAAAATATAAACTCAAATAAAAATGATATATCATTATTTTTATTTATGTCACTTGTTTTTTTTATAGTTAATTTGTGTCTATTTTAAAATAAGGTCATTTTAAATTTGATTTAATTATCATAAATTATTAAGTGGATGATAGATATTTAACTTCTACTATATATCTTAAAATATTCTTAGTAGTACTTAATCTCAAAAGTAATTATATTTTTTTTATCTTTTTAGTTAAATTGAATAATTAAAAAAAATGTTGTGTGAACATGAATTATGGTTTTTTGGACATGTAACATTAGTAAGTCATGATATTGTAACAAATCCTATCTACAAGTTAGGAATCTCCATAGTTAAGAATCTTGTTATATGTTTTCTTAAATGTATATATGTTTAACTCATATATTAATTATTTTTATAATAATAATAATGAGACTGGTCACTCCATTAATCTAAGAATTCACGAACATGCAGCAGACATTAGGCATAATCGTCCCCTATCCTCAGTTATTACTGAACATGCGGAGAAAACTAAGCACCATATCTATTTTGAAGATTCTAAGGTCATTGCGAAGATTAATCATTTCCAACATAAGAAGTTGAGAGACGTTATTAAAATTGGAAATTGAGTCATTTCTTTGTGATATATATATATATATATACCTATATATATATATATATATATATATATATATATATATATATATATATATATATATATATATATATAAAATTTTAATAACCATATTAATAAATATCATTTATTATTTCTTTATTTATTTTATATTGTGGTTTTCCTATAATATATATAACCATTTGAATAATAATCATAGAATAATTTAAATTAATATCATTTTAATTAACTCTATTTTAACAATAATTATTTAATAATTTTTAAATTAATTCCATTTTAACAAATTGTTTAGACTAAATTAGTTTTTCAATATTAATAAATTATTAGTAATATGAATTGTCTAATAAATTACTCTCTTTGACTTCAATTCCTTAACTAACAACTAGTCGTTATTATTAGTTTTTATTAAATAATAATATTTTCCTAATGGCTAATTAGGGAACATGATGCATCTCATCCCTATTAAATCCCTTGGATTGATATGTTTGTTTCACCTTAGTCTTGAAGATGGACCTCATTAGTAGGTTCTAAAGGTCGACCGGAAAAGCATCTTATGTAATTAATCTGAAAGTTTGCCTCAAAAATCATTATGGATCACAAAAGTATGTTATATATATATATATATAGAGAGAGAGAGAGAGAGAGGAGAGAGAGAGAGAGATGTGTCTGTAAGTGTTTTAATATATATTCTCTTTTACCAACCACTTAATTTATATGTTTGTGTTAGTCCTATTATTACGCGAGGGGCTCATTCTACTACCCAGTTGCTCATGTTCACTAAAAATAAAAAATCTAAAAAAAGAAAGAATTTAAATAACTATACAAAACATTTAAATAGTTGTGTAAATAAACAATTAAAAATCCCTCGTTGTGCAAACCTTCTTTTTGGAGTGTTTTGTACCTCAAAGGATTTGATCCCTCTCGATGCACGATAGATCCGGAGTTAGATGAATCTAGACTAGTAATTAAGTTCATTGCATTTTTCAAACATACAAATACATAAAAATGATATGATGAATGTCTTCTTACAAAGGGAGTTTTTTTTAATGAATAATAGAATCAACTAGCCTAAATTCATGCATGTGAGTAATCCATACTCTTTGGGGGGCACTTGTACCATTTTCTAGTGAACTGAATTTTTGTCAAGCTAGTTTGATTTTAATTTACTGTCATTTGCTAGAAGAATTAACTTGATTGGTGCATGCATTTTGGCATTATATATGAAGAAAGTACTTTTCTGTAGTAGTTTAATTGCAAAACATTTTTGTTATTTTTGAGACATCTATTTCGTCAAATTTGTCTAAGATCTAGTTAGGTTTTTTTGTAATTTTAAATTTCAATATTGTAATTGGAAAAAATCAAGTACTTTACCTATTTTTTTGAATTAAATCCATTTATATATATATATTTAAACCACATTTTAAATAACTAAAATTTACAATTTTATTTGAATTATGAGAAAAACAAAATATTTAATAGTCAAAATTGTTATTTTTTATTGGTATGGAATCTCTCATCGGCCATCTCTTTTCATATATGTGGAGATGGAATACTCGTATAAATATATTTATTTTTATTCGTCCATGGGATCTTGGATAGATGGTGATCGGGTGCTCTGTTAAGACACTCCTTGATGTGAAGTCACTCGTTAAATTCTCTGCCCATATCAAAGCTTATATATATATATATATATATATATATAAAGAAGAAAGTGTTTGGGATATAAGCTTATTTATTTTTCCTTCCCAGATATATTCAAAAGAAAGAGAGTAGGTTTAATGTATCTTTCAAATATAAAAATAAGGAGAGAGAAATATTTATATTCTAAATTTATTGGTTTAATGTATCTCTAAAATAAATAAATAAATAAAAAATAGAGATAAATATTTATATTATAAATTAATTTGGTGAAATATATATTTTTAATTTAAAATTAAAATTTAATTAAAAATAAGATTTTTTTAATAGGAATTGAGAAAACATATTTATATTAAAAGTATTGAGCAGAACAATCAATTGAGTACATCAAACAAAAACATGTTAGTAGTGTTGTTCTTCATAATCTAGTGAGATAGTATATCCTCAAGCATTTCCATAATTTAAGACATTGATTTACAACATAAATTATACAACATTCTATATGGTTCCATTTATACATACATTAATATCGTTCCACCAAAAAACAAAACTTGTTACACATGTTGAAATACTAAATTAACCAATTGGGGATATCACCCCCCTCTTGCCATTTTCACCATTTGTTGCATCATTATCATTGTTCATTTTTAATAGAATCTCCTCTAGTTGTGATCTTATCTAATCTATTTCATCCCCCATCCATTGAATTATGGTATGAAGGTTATGCATGTTCTCTAACATATCATATAGTTCCTGATGCATGGTTCTCAAAACATAATCACACCAAAAAAAATTCCTATTGTGAGCCATGAGAGTCTGCATCGCCACTGTCAAGATGAAACATTGACTTGAGCATAGAGGTAACTGAAATCCTCTATAATCCACAAGCAAAGATGGTGTTACACAAAGACTAGACCCAATAACCATCCTAGTCACACTGAATATAAAAGAGAACCAGAAAATTAGACTGCAAATAGGGCCTTTAGAGCACCCTATCCAAATCTCCACCCTAAAATTCAGTGAAACAAACAGAAAGTTAAGATTGATTTTGTCCTAAAACCCTCAATCCAAAACTATGAGCAGGAAAGTCACCTATGAGATAATAACAAAATACTAGTGCATGTAAGGATTAGGAAAATAAGAGAAATGGTCATAGAAATCCAGATAGCCCACCTCACCTCAAAGTCCTAAATTTCTAGCGTATAGTCCAAATCCACCAACATAACCCAAGCCAAACGTTCATGGACACAAAATCGAGAGGCAAAACTTCACAAAAAACACCAAACATCAATAAAAATACACAACAATAAGGGATGGGAGAGGAAGACACACACCACCACTAGTTGTGCCTGACCTCTTGAGCACCTAGGCCCGGAAACTCTTCCCCACACTTCATAGAAAATATCAAAATGAAGAACATATCCCCACCCTCTGAGGTGGAGCAAGGAGGCAATGGAGAAGCTAATTTTTCCTCAAATTTTGGAAAAGGAACATACAAAGAAAATAATCCCACATACTAGAGCATTCATAGCTATAAAAATGTCAACCATGTATAACGAGAAGGGATGGAAATGCCAATTACAAATAAAAATCAGGACTGGACTGGACTGAAGCCATAAAATTCACTTGCCTTAGTTTCTTGCCCAATTTATTGGTCCTTCTCCTTGTCCTTCAACTAGAACATCCAACCTTCTTGAGAGATAAACATCATCCCAAATCTAGTTAGTGTAAATAATTCAATACCCTATCCTTCGCCCACCATTGTGTTAAGTATCCCAATTCTCCAACAAAGGGTCTTCCTACAATACACCCTATAATCAAGATTGATCATGGCCACATACTCTCGATCTCCTAAGAGAAGGCCAAATCCAATTACATCCATAACACCACATTGTTTCAAACCTTCAACACGCATTCTCTTTAACATCTCCCACACCTTCTAATTCATTCCCATGACTTCACTTGATGAGATACCTGCTTCCACCATAATTTCACTGTCTTGAAGAGCATTCAACATTGTTTTCGCATGATGCTCAAGTGTCCTAGAACCTTCAGTCACCATGCCATTAAGATTTTCATGTTTAATCAAAGGAAGAGTTATCCTCTTAATCCGTGCACTCCCACACCTCAAACGATTCAAAGGTCATCACATATTTAATATATAATGTTATTACGAGAGGGGGTTATACCCCCTTTATCTCCTCCAAAATAACTCTCCAGTTTTTAATTTCACGCCTTGATTGGCCATAAAATTGTCCTTGTAATTGTTTCCTCTGAAAGCCTGGAAACATTTACTCCTTAGGATATAATGGTACCAATGGTAAATTTGCTTGAGAATTTGATGAACTTTTATATTCATAGGCAGTGTTCTAGAGTAAAAATGGTGAATTGTATTGGAAGAGTCTCATATTACAATTTCCTTGCTCACTCCAATGTCAACAAATAACTTTAACCCTTGAAAGAGGGCATATGCCTCTACCACATTATTAGAGATGTGGCCCAAGACCCAAGCATACCTTAGTTCTTCATGATTCTTAGGGTGAAAAATCACACCCCCAACCGCCCGCTCCTCCCACCCCAAAAATTAATATCAAATATTATATAAAAGATTAAAGCTAGATATTATAAGTAATATACAGTTTTTATTATAGATAGATTTAATAATAAATAAAAGAGGTATTGAATTTTTTTTTAGAGTAATATCTGAAACTATTGCTAATTAGTTAATAGTTTCTCCTCTTTGGACTTAATGAAAACAAGTACCAAAAGGAGATATATTTTACAAAAATAAAAGTGTGTGGCCTTATAAATCATATCATCTAGATAATAAAATTTTTCTTAAACCAGCCCATCTATACAAATTAAATAACTAGTAAATGTCAATAGGCATCAAAAAACGCACTTCATGAGACATCTCACATTGCCAAAATTTAAAAAATAAAAATAAAAATTAAATGCATTACTATTATAATTATAATAATTATAGTAAAATTAATAATTATTATTATTACGAGAATTAATAAATGAGTTAAACATATACACATTTAAAAATGTGGTAGTCTAACTAATAGTCAAAATGGCTTTTTTCACTGGAATGTGGTGATATAGTTTCAAGAGAGATTGTGATATTTTGCTGTTAAAATACATTTTTGAATGCATAAATGGATTTTTTTGTTTAAAGTATGTTTTTAAATGTGTAAATGGATTCAACACCGTGAAAACCCCTAGGGCACTGGGTCAACTTCCTTTTCTCCTATATCATTATTGGCTCTACTTTTCAGACTCGGTAAACATATTTATTTGTTACTAGATAAGCATTTGCTCCCTACCGTTGTTAGTGCGGATATTTATGCCTATGCCTCCACCTTTGCAAGTTCTATATATGGATATGAAATTGGACAATCGATGATGGATTTGGATCTTGATATCGAATAATTAGGTAACAATAGAAACCTAATAGTGGTTTTGTCTTAACAAACTCAAAGCTTTTAAAAATATTTGTTGGATTTTTGTTAAAATTGACGAGAAAAAATGCTCCCCAAAAGGCCATTTCATTTATTAGTTAGATTATTCTTTTAAAAATACATGTTAGAAGAAAAATATAGTAAAGCAACAATAAATAATAAGAAGTCATTACCATAAATAAAAATCGAATGGAAATTGAATCTATGGACATAGCAATTTTTTTAATTAAATTGAAAAGCAAAAGGGGTATACTTAACTTTAATATAAATCTCAATCCTCTTTACCTAACTACTAGAAAAATATTTCATGGAGGTGAAATTTATACCAACTATCTAATAATTATTAATAATTAAATTAAAATTATGGAAAGCTTATCGAAATAATAACTAAAATAAAACAAATTACATTCCAAAAAAATGATAAATAATAATTATATTCAATATTAATTAATAACAAAATTACAATTTACTTTAACACTTTCATATTTAAAAACCATATTTTATTAACACCAATTTCCAACCCCCCTCCCCCAAATATCCCAACAAAGTAAGGAGCACTTATGACATGGTAAATATAGATGTGGTCGACTTCGGAATAAGGTTTCTATAATTGATGTGGTGTGTTACTACACTCACTTGGTCATGAGGTTACAAATTCACAACATTATATACATTGAATGATTGATAAATTAAATGGCACATAAATGTTTTGATGGCTATGCAAATTTATAAATTCATGATAGTATACCATATTAATAAAATCTTTTCACGCAAAGTATAAGTGGCCCTCATGATATGGTTAATAAAGAGTTACATTAAGACTTCTCTATTTTGAAATTGTAACACTTGGTCAGTTAAATTACAAATTTGAGTATAAAATATACTCTCAACACCGACAAAATCTCTCAACCACTAAAATTGTCAAGATTCACCAATTTAAAATTACTAATTTTCTAACTTGTGATCTAAGTCATCAATTTTGGTGGAAAAAATGGATTAAATTCGAAATTGGTTGAATTTTATTGCTAGGCGAATTTATTCGATGAAGTTCTCAAATGTCAAGTCGAACATGAACTCAAATGTTTTGAAGAAATTCTTCTAAAATTATATTGAAATTCATTTCAAGTTCATTATTGAATCACAGGAAATACAAAGAGGTTCATAAAAAAACAATAAAACCCTAAAGGAAAACCATACTTGCTTTAAAAAAAAAATCAGGTTAGTTGTTTGCACTAACTGAATGTTGTCTCTCTGATTGTCAAACTTGACAAAGGAGAGGCCAATATGGGTTAAATTAGTTTTGGGGGGATGTTGGGAGTACAGTGTCGTTTATTTACATAAAACACAACATTTTTTAATATTTTTTAAATTTCTATTTGCTTATATTTATGTTTAGTGTTTCACAACATTCATATGTTAATTTTTTATCTATACCATGCACCCTTAAATTATGTAAATGTATATATCTATAAATAATAGAAGTGTAATATTTCAATAAAATATAAAAGTCAAATGTATAAAATAAACATATGTAAATTAAAAAATATTTTAGACTTTAAATTTTGTTGTCATTCATTATTGTCTAGAGACGCTCTACACTTGAGTATGAGGTAGATGTTGTCACATAACTTTACATTTAAAAGTAATAAAATAATACTTACAATAACAAATTATTTTAAAAAAAAATAGTAATAAAAAAACAACCATAAATAAAATACTTCAATTTCCATATGAATTATACATCCACTTTATATAGAGATAAATTCATTGAAGTAAAGGAGGAAAATGTTCTTTTTAATATTAAAGAGATGTGTAATTTCTTCACTAATTAATATGGAGTTGACAAATACCATGTAAAAATAATATAATCCATATTACACTAGGCTAGATCCATCTTAACCATGGATCTAGGTTGGTTACATTTGTGTGCGATCACACAAAATTTGTTGAATATATAATTATTTTGATCATTTTAAATATGTTAAATATGTCTAAGATTAATTTGGTCACTTTAATTTTTAAAATTACTCAATTACCTTAGTTTTTTGAGATGATAGAGATTGGTAATAACTTGAATGATGAAATAAAATTTTTGAATGCAAACTAAAAATGTAACATTTTTGAATGATAGAAAATGTGAATAATAATAATGTAGTCAATTACAAATAGTCTTCATTATGATGATTATCAAACTATTTTCTTCTATTTTTCTTATTGTCACACTTGTTAGTTTTGTCATCTTTTCATATCAATCATATATAAAGGGCAGTAGAAATCATAGGCCATTCAAATATTTAACTCGAGCTATTGTAGTAAATGCCATACTTTGTCTCCCTTTCTCTCCAATATTAATAGTAGCTTTCTCCAATGCCAATCATTATGACTTTTGAAGTGTTAAACCCCAAGTAAGTTTCAATGGTGGTTGTTTTCTATTACCTCGTTTAAATGCAAAGTGACTAACAATGTTGAATGTTGGAAAATGGGAATAATAAGAATGTAGTCAATTACAAATAGTTAGCAGTGTCAAGAAGAAAAAATTTCAGGTAAGTGAACATTTTATTTAAGATGAAAATTGAATTATTTTATTTATGGTTGAATTACCGTAACACAAAAATAAATGCACTTCATCAATACTTTTTTTATGCTTACACTGAAATAAATGAACATTATTAATATAATTACTTTGAAATTAATGTACATCATACATCTACTTACATAAAATCAGAAATCAACATTTTCACTGAAATCAATGCATGCAGTGCAAACAATCAAATAGGATTATAAATCAGCATATACACGGAAATCAATGAATCTAGTGTAGGCAATCATATAGGATTAGAAATCAACATGTATATTGAAATTAATGCATTTAGTGCAAGAAATCAAATAGGATTAGAAATAAAAATTGATGTTCAATATTATATAATACTATTGTTGGGGCTGTTAGGATATTCTGACACATAGGAAGTAGTTAAGAATAACTTAGTCTAGTGTGGAGTTAGGTAAAGTGTGTTTCTTTACCATGTACATTTGTAACTTATAATCCGACGATCACGATTTGTAGTGATCTGAAGCTTATCTCTCACCTCGGTATTAACGACACTTGATCCGTGGATTAACACCCGATTGGTCCATGATCTCTATTTAAAGAGCATGGAGGGTCATTTTTCCGGTAACCGTTTATGAGAGAAATGTATGTAACTTTTCGTTATATTAATAAATTCCATGAAGTGGCTGCGTTGGCTCAGGGAGTGGATTGTTTCCCTCTTTGAGGGTTTTAACCACGTGATTATACTGGTGTACTGATTTGTGTTCTTTTTGTGAGCAGTGACCTTTGGTTCTTGATCTACGTAACTTACCCTGTAAATTCCTACATGGTATCAGAGCTATTTTGAGGGCCGCGTCTGTTGTTGATCAAAATCCGAAGCCGGTTTGACTGCATGCAAATACTGTTTTGTAGATCTACTATTTCTGAACATTTGTGGGCTTGGAGAACTGCTTGGTTGTGTCCGGAGTGTCTGTTACAGTGAGGAAAGCCTTTCGTTTCATTCGAAAAGGTTTCCGGCTACCCAAGTTATGTCAGTTTAGATCTAGAGGTATAAAGCATCTATTTTGTAGTTATATTTGTTAATAGTTCTGCTTATTTCAGTTTTTTTTCCTGTATTAAGGTTTTATTTATTTTCCGGATCTAGACCCTCTTCTTTGTGTATTCTCTTTGCTGTGCGCCCCGTGCGATATCGACAAATCAAAAACCGGAAAAAGGGATTTTTTTTTGCTATGTATGCTCTTTCCCTGCGTCTTTGTGCAATCTCGGGAAATCAGAAATAGTAAAAAAAGTAATAGTTGCCGGTAAGGCTAACCAAGAATCTAGCATTCTACCGTAAGGCTTTTCATTTCGTTTCTTTTGCTCGTTTTTTTGTGCAGGAAAAGACACACACACCGATAATAATAATAATAATAATAATAATAATAATAATAATAATAATAATAATAATAATAATAATAATAATAATAATAATAATAATAATAATAATAATAATAATAATAATAATAATAATCCCTCTTTCCTCCTTTCTAAAATAACATAATCCTTTTACTATCTCACTTGGTGAGGGGTTAGTTTATGAGAATAGAGGTCTTGGGTTCAAGTCTCCTTCTCAAGCTTCTTTTGTAAAAAGTTTTTGTTCAAAGAGGCAGAATTTTTTTTAAAGAGTCGCACTTCATCCCGTTCCCGTAACTATTCGGCATCTACAACTCATTTTTTTTCAAAAGGCATAACTTCTTCATCCGGAAGCCGTTTTTCGAGCTGTTTTTTTTTAAACAGCCTAATTTTTCAAGATATTTCCATTGGAGTAGTTATTTTTAGCTTTTCTCAGCTTCAATTTTTTTTTAAATGGAAAGTGCATGCTCGGTTATTCTAACAACACCAATTATTTCCAATGACTACTTCACATGGTAGATATACTTAGAAGTAAAGAGCTTTATAGAATAGCCACAGGGCTAGAAACTAAACCTTCTGATGATGATAAAGTTGATAAATGGGAAAATAAACAAGATCAAGCACGAGGGTTGATAGGAATGTCCATTGCTCAAGATCTTTGATTTCACACCCTTGACATTGACACCCCTCATGAAGCCTTGGACAAGCTAAATATTGTCTTTGGAATTCAAAATCAAATCAGGGCCCATCAGCTTGAAAATGAGTTGCTTACTTTGGACCCCAATAATTTCTCCTCTATTGAAGATTTTTTGTCCAAATTCAAGACCCTCGGAGTTCTTTTAGAAGGTTGTAAGGTCAAAAGGGAAGATGGTAGCCTCATCTATTGAATTCTTACTAAGCTTGGCCCTGCATACTCTATATTTGTTTATGCCTTCCATTCCACTAGAGAAGCCATCATTTCTTCAGGAACCACCTACAAGAATCCCTCTTTTGATGCCTTTTGTGATTCTTTGATAAGAGAACAAGAAAAATTTTTACACCTTGGTCTTATCACTGCTGGAAATGCTTCTAATAAAGCCTTAGAAGCCCACATCAATCATATCAAAAGAATCCCAAGAAGCAGTATCCTAAAAAGTATGGTCTGAAACCAAACAAGGGTCCTAAGCAATTTCAGCCACAAACTGAAAAAGCAACTCACCAAAATGATAAGGCATATAAAAACAAAGGAAAGAAGACAGATAAACATTGCAACTTTTGCAATCGTGATGGCCATTTAGAGTCCAAATGTTTTAAGAAGATGGAAGCCTTAGAAGCAATAATGAAGAAGCACAACAACAATTTGGAGCACTCCTCACCTTCATCTTCAGGGATGGCACTTTCTGCTTGTGGTTGTCAAGCATCAAGATCTGGTGATGCATTAAATGTATCTTCTTCTTCTCCTTCTCATGAGTGGCTCATTGATTCTGGAGCTTCTTACCACATGGCTAAAAATAAATCCATGTTTTCTTCTTTAAATGATTGTAACACCAAACATATTTATGTTGGCGATGATAGATCTCTTAGTGTTGTAGGATCTGGAACCATTCATCTAGATAATGGTCAATTTAATGATGTACTATGTGTTCCTAACTTGTCATGCAACCTTCTATCTATTTATCAGATAACTCATTCAGGTGAAGGGAAAATAGTAGAATTCTCACCTCATGATGTTGTAATCAAGGACCTCAAATATCCTAAACATATTTTAGCTACTGGCATTGCTGATGATTCCACAAGGTTGTATAAGTTTGACAACTTTGGGTCATCATCTCGTCCCTCTGTTTTTGTTGCTCATAATGATGATGTGAGCAAACTTTGGCATGAGCGATTTGGTCACTTAAACTCTCGCTCTCTTCAAACTCTGTGTAAGGAAAATATGGTGACAGGCCTTCCTATGGTATCTTTCCGGGATGGTGTTTGCTCCGGATGTGTACTCGGAAAACATCATCGGGATAGTTTTGACAAACGTGCCTCTTGGCATGCTTCAGCCCCTTTGCAGCTTGTGCACAGTGATTTATGTGGTCCACCTCCTGTTTTTTCTTTCTCTGGTTGCAAGTACTTCTTAACCTTCATTGATGATTTTTCCAGACGCACTTGGGTATATTTCTTAAAACTCAAGAGTGAAGTTTTTAACATGTTCTTGGCCTTTAAGGCCTTTGTTGAGAAACAATCTGGACATCAAATTCTTAAGTTAAGATCAGACAATGGCAGAGAATCTGTTAACAACAAATTTATCAACTTCTGCACTGAGCATGGCATTCAATTGCAACATATATACTCCATAAAAAAATGGTGTAGCTGAAAGGAAGAATCGCACCTTAAAAGAAATGGATAATTGTATGCTTCAATATAAAGGACTTGGTCTCAATTTTTGGATAGAAGCCATTAACTGTGCAAATTACATAGTAAATCGCACTCCTACTAAGGTTCTAAAGAATATAACTCCAGAAGAAGCTTGGAGCTCAATCAAACTAGATGTAGGTCACTTTCGTGTTTTTGGAAGTGATGCTTGGGCCCATATTCCAGATGCGAAACATAAAGCCTTAGAACCTAAGAGTGAAAAATGTATTTTTGTTGGATATTCTGAAGATGTCAAAGGATATAGACTTCTTCAAACCAAATCCAAAAATATAATGATTAAAAGAGATGTAAAGTTTGATGAAAATATATCGGCCTATGGGCCTAGTTTGGCGGGTGTGCCACCTTTGGCCTGCGAGCCTAATTCGGCACATGTGCCACCTCTCTCTCTCTCTCTTCTATTTTTAATAGCATTCCTTCTAGTTCAGATGATGACAGCAAGGATGAAAATCCTCCTCCAGCTTGTGAAATTGTTCCTTATACTCCACCGCTTCCAAGATGGGTCCACTCTACTCGGGATGCAGCAAGTTCTCTTGCAGGTGACCCTGCCAATCGACGACGTACACATTCTCAGTTCGAAAGAGCCTCTTCCTTATTGGCTCAAGTTTTAGAAAAACTTGATCCAGAAACCTTTGAAGAAGACTCCGGTCATCCAAATTGGGATGAAGCTATGAATGAAGAGTATCGCTCCTTATTGGCAAACAATACTTGGGATCTTGTTCCTCTTCCAAAAGGAAGAAAAATTGTCAGATGCAGATGGGTTTACAAAACAAAGTTTGGACCAGATGGAAAAGTGGATAGACATAAAGCTTGTCTTATTGCTAAAGGTTTTTCACAAGTTGAAGGCATTGACTATACTGAAACCTTCTCCCCTATTGCCAAAATGAATTCTATTCGCCATGTTCTTTCCCTTGTTGCTTCCTTTAAATGGGAAGTCCATCAAATGGATGTTAAATCCGCCTTCTTACATGGATATTTGCATGAAGAAATCTACATGGAACAACCCCCTGACTTTATCCAAAAAGACTCCAGCCTTGTTTGTCGTCGTAGGAAGTCTCTCTATGGTCTCACACAAGCTCCTCAGGCTTGGTACACCAAAACGGATAGATTTCTCTTAGATAAGGACTTTTCTAGGTGTCATTCTGACAACACTGTCTACACCAAGAAGGTGGGTAATTCCTTCACCATCCTTGTTCTTTATGTTGATGATCTTATCCTTACTGGTAGTGATCCAAACCATATAAACCATGTGAATTCTAGCCTCAAAAATAAGTTTGAAATGACGGACTTAGGACACTTGCATTATTTCCTTGGTCTTCAAGTCTTGCAATCCAAGGAAGGCATTACCCACTCTCTCAATCCGTGTCACGCCATGATCTTACCACCACTTTCACATGAAGGCCCCCTTCGCTTTGCCCTTGTCCCTTTCGGTGGAGGTGGACTTTCGATCAATGCTTACTACCCCTAAAGTTGATGCTACCTTATCTAGTCAACTTGTTGGTAAACTTTTGAATGTTAACCCATACTGTCCTGGCCTTTCCTTTGCCATTTGTCTTGTCCTCGGTTTATGCACCAACCTCATGAAAGTCAACGGAAAGCGACTAAAAGAATACATCGATATATTCGAAGGTATAGTTCAGTTCAGGATTCATTACGGTGCGAGCATCTCCCTTGTTGATTGGTTTGCCAGTTGATTGAACTAGTGACCACGATGATCGAAAAGTCACTTTTAACACTATGTATTCACTCTTGGTTCGAGGCCTATTACTTGGTCTTGTAAGAAACAAAGTACCATATCCCTTTCTTCGGTAGAACGGTATCGTGGTGCAGTTGAAGCCAGCAAGGAAGCCATGTGGCTTCGTCAGATCCTGTCTGAATTTGGTCTTCATCAGTAGCATCCAACTACACTTTGGTGTGATAATCAGAGTTCCATTCAGCTATGTAAAGATCCAGTTCAACATCAACGTATGAAACACATTGAGCTCCACTACACTTCATCAGAAAGTTCATTCATGATCGTGTTCTTGAAGTGCAGTATTGTCCAACCAATGATCAAGTAGCCGATATCTTTACAAAGGCTCTCATAGAAGAGAAGTTTACCAAACTTCGATCGATGCTTGGAGTTCAGAAAAGTTATCATTAAGGGGGGATAGGCTCTAATGCCTCCTTCCTTCTCCTATTGTGTCACCTTTGTAAATCCTTCAATCCTATCCCAATTTGTTCTTAAGAGGGGATGTTAGGATATTTCGACACATAGGAAATAGGCTCCTTTTGTGTCACCTTTGTAAATCCTTCAATCCTATCCCAAGTTGTTCTTAAGGGGGGATGTTAGGATATTCTGACATATAGGAAATAGTTAAGAATAACTTAGTCTAGTGTAGAGTTAGGTAAAGTGTGTTTCTTTACCATGTACATTTGTAACTTATAATCCGACGGTCACGATTTGTAGTGATCCGACGGTTATCTCTCACCTCGATATTAACGACACTTGATCCGTGGCTTAACACCCGATTGGTCCATGATCTCTATTTAAAGAGCATGGAGGGTCATTTTTCCGGTAACCGTTTATGAGAGAAACATATGTAACTTTTATTTTATATTAAAAAATTCCCTGAAGTGGCCGCGTTGGCTCAGGGCGTGGACTGTTTCCCTCTTTGAGGGTTTTAACCACGTGATTATACTGGTGTACTGATTTGTGATCTGTTTGTGAGTGGTGACCTTTGGTTCTTGATCTACGGAACTTACCGTGTAAATTCCTACAGGGGAAAAGTGATTGCATGTCATTTAATTTGTCAACTCGAGGGTTTCGTAATCTTGTGAAGCATGCGTGCATTTTATGTGCTAGAAATTATCTTTCAGTTTAGATCTAACTACAGAGTAAATGAAAACCAATTCATCTAATATATGAAATCAAATAATGAAAATGAAATTCAACTAACCTATGAAATCAAGTAATGAAAAGAAAGAAAACAAATTCAAAATAAAATATAGCGCGCAATCACACTTGCAGGAATTGAAATTTTAATCTAAGAAAGAATTTCAAAGCATGTAAAGAAAAAACAACTAAGGTATGTTCAATCACTCCAACATCCAATGTGGAAGTATGATAGAATCACCCTCTGGAGATGATAAGCAACCAATTATATTGTAGTCTTTAAATCTAGGAAAACAATTAAAGCATTCAAAGGGAAAACTCAATAATTGCATAAGTTGGGTATTCAAGCATTTAGAAATATAATAAAATCACCTTCTTGAAATCATCTTTAAGAACACCCAATATTACAATTGAATGAGGATCTAAATCTATAAAACAATGTAAAATCATGTAAAAGTAAAGCTCAATGATTACATAGGTTGAACATTCAATCACCCAATTTGGAAGTATGACAAGTCATCTTCTTGGCTTGATCTTTTACTCAATTATACAATGAATTGATAGTTTGATCTAAGAAAGTAAATAACAGAACATGAAATGAAACTAAATAACTGTGAGCTCTATTGCATCAAACTTAATCCAATTGGAAAATAGATAAATATTTCCTATTGAAATGTTTTTAGAAAAGCAAATATTACACAATCATTCTAAAACTAATTCTAAGAAAACAAATAGACTTTAATCTATAAAAGCAAGTAAATCTCACACATATTAGGCAGCCGATCTAAAAGTATGAGAGATAGTAAATTGAGTTGCTCCATATGTAGGCAAAACCAAATCAAAATGAAGGAACATTCATGAGTTATGTGCCACAATCTAATTCTGTATTCAAAGCTTGAGCTTAACTCCAATTTTACCCATGATTTGATAGGAGAAATCTTCCCCTATCTATACAAAAAGATGAGAAGTTATCTCATTAATGACAGTCCATGAATCTCTCCCTATATCTCTAGAGTTACAATCAAAATAGGAAGTGATAAGGCACATGTCTTTTAGAGTTACAATACAAATAAGAAATGAGAGACATATCCTTATGATCCCATGATCTTCTCCATACAAATTCAAATTTTTCCTTAGGAGGCCACATAAGAGTCTTTTGGAAGCTTTTTTTTGACTTGCACATAGCAACAAACTCATTCCACTTATTAGGTATAAGTATGTGCATATTATTTTCTAATTTTTAACCACAAATTCACTTTATAATACTAGGAATCAATAAAGTTTGCAAAAACATAAATGTAACCCAATAGTGGTAATGGTAAGGTAAATGTAATGAAATGGAGGTGGAGTGAAGGTGATAATATGGAAATATAAGTGAAAATATAATGGAAGTGAATGACATGTGTGGTGGCTGCAAAATTCTGATCATAATCTTCTTCATGTGGTTGTACAAGTTATGGATAAAAGAGTCAAGATGAATTTTTATTGCTTCTACTAAAACTGTTGAATTTGTTGCAAAATGATGTTGATTCTGCAGTTTTCCTCTGATTCTGTAGCTGCCGTCTGATTCTGCACCTGTCATCTGATTATGTTGTTGTCATCTGATTCTGTTGTTGTCATAGGATTCTGCAGCTACCATCTGATTCTGCATCTGTCATTTGATTTTGTAGCTGTCATCTGATTCTGCAGCTACCATCTGATTCTGTTGTTGCCCTCTGATTCTGCAGCTATCATCTTATTCTTCAATTGCCATTTGATTCTTCAGTTGTAGAATGGTGTTGATCTGTTGTAGCTGCATGTCTTCTTTATTTGCTTAAAAATGCTGAAAATGATAGTCTTCGTGTCTTCAAAACTTGTTGTCATAATTCCTACTATGTGAATAGATGTTCTGATGTCAAACATAGCAGGAAATTATTGACTTAGTGGCCATTAATGGATGCCACTAGTCAACACGAGAACTCTCACCATTGATGACAATGAGAGTCAAGATGTCCAAACACATCTTGCTAGGTACGAATAATTTCATTGTTATCGAGTACCTAGAAGATCCGATGAACAAGGGACATTGATGTATTCCCATTGTTCGTTAGCGAGAAGACTTGCCATTAAGGCATGCAAGCTCAAGGTGTTTTTGTAAGGATTTTAGACTCAAAGGATTATGGACTCAATAATTTTCATTAAAGCAAGGTTTATTTGCGAAATAAAAAGTATAATAGAAGGAAAACGGAAAATGTCAATGGGAAATAAGCATGTAAGTGAGCTTCTTGCTTTTATTTGTGGGTTAGGAGTAGACAAAGAGTAATGGAAAGTGTATGAGAATAAAAATGAACAACTGAATCTTGTTGGGAAAATAACTGTAGCTTGTTTTGAATTGCTTGGTTGGATTTATAATTCAAAATAGAGGAAAGGTAGTGGTCTTGATGGATATGGACATGGACTTGTTTTTATGTTTTTCATGAAATTGGTCCTTTGAAGACCAATTGTGCCAGAAAATTGGTTTCCTTCAATGATCATTCGATCATCCCAAACCTGCAAAAAAAAAAACTTGACATAAAGGACATAAGTGTGTTAAAAAAGAAATGGTCAATTCCTTTCTGATTATTACGCAAAAATTTGAATGTCACACTAAACAGATTAAGGAAAATCAAAAGTGTTATATTCAGTCCAATTCATAATATTGATAACAATCCATTTTTAAGAAATAACCATGAAAAATAAATCAACTCCCTGTTGTCAGATGACTTCATGCAATGTGCTCAATAATATGATTGGCATCTCAATGATTCGATGTGTTCTGCAAGTTAAACCTTCATAGAAAAATATACAAGAACAAAAAATTTTAATGCTAAATATTGAGAAATCATCTAAATAATATTCCAATTGTTCTGCAAGTTATTGTCAAATTTAATCGCCATTTGTGCTGCAAAAGCACGTTGTCAAAAATATTTGAAGTGGTAAAAAAAAAAGTACTTGCACGAAAAATTATTTCAATCAAATTTTGCAATTATTTTTCGCCTTATAAATTGCTTCAATAAATCGATTGTATATGCAAATTTTTTTTATTTCTCATTTTATATTATTATTATTATTTTAATGATGAGACACATATGTGTATAAAATAAAAATTATTAAATCAAATTGGACTCTTAGACCACATGCCATGTGGAGCAGAGTTTGTGATTCACTTGGATTCTTTTGTTTTCAACTTGCCATGCTTAAACAGTTCAAAACAAACCGTTTTTTCCTCACGCAATCTACAAAATGGAGCTCCGAAGAACCCTGAATTTCTCCAAAATGGCTACGAATTCTAGCAAATTGTTCGCAAATTACCTAATTCACCCCGTTCCAAAAAAAACCCATGTTTTATTTTTTCCTAATTCCCCTTGGTTTGCGCAGAAAATGCGTTTTAAAATCGGGTGTTCTTAACAATGACGCATTTTTGGCAATTTTGTTTTCTAGCAATTACTTCTGCAACAAAATAAAATTTTTGTGGTTTGATTTTTTATTTACAGGTTTTTGATGTGTAATGGCTTGTCTCTCACATATAAGTTCAGATCGATCTCCCTCATTCCAATTACCTACAATGGAATCTGCAATCTTATGTTCATCAACAGTCTGCAAACTTCTCTTCATCAGCAGTTTCTTCATCTGATACACTTCATTGTCTATCTCTGCAATTGAATCTGCAATCTTTTCATCATTAGCAGTTTGAAATATTCTCTTCATCAGCATTTTCTTCATCGGATACACCTTCATTGTTTGTCTCTACAACTTTTAAAATCCATTTCTAATAACTGGTGCTCGAGGAAGATAGAATATGGAAAAGAGATGGTTCATTTATTTTTATTGCAATGCATGGGTCTTTGTGTGGATTGAAGACCTGCACATATGCGTAAGGCCAAGCCAAAGGCTGGCAGCATATGTGTGGGCTTCCTTTCCATGGGCCAAAAAAAAAAAAAATTATTATGGTTTTTTTTTTTTTTTAGAAAAAATGTGCACATGCAATTCAATAAATTAGAAAAATATTGGGAGGATACAAACCATTAAAATTTTCAGAACTGATAAAAAAAGGATCATGACTTAAACGACGATTTTCAATAGAATTATAGTTCAATTTCCAGCAAAATTTTTAACGAATTTTTGAATTTTAATTTTTAAATTGACTGATCTGATTTTCTGATCTTCCAGGTCGCAACAAGGCATAGGAAGAGAGCATACTAGTCAGTGTCATCAAATAAATTCATATTTTCACACACAAATTTTATTTCTAATGGTGATAAAAAATGAAGTGATTCTTATTGCGTCACTGAAATTTATTCAAAATGAATTAATCAACGTTGATTATTATTTTTTTGAAAACAAAATAAATAAATAAACAAAAATTCTAAAATTCTAACTTTTTAATTTTATTTTTCCTACCTATCTATAAAAAATATATTTTTATTTTATTTTTAAGTATATTCATGCTTCCAATGAAGCCATTTACGGATTAGAATTTTTGAAATGCTCATATCCCAACTTGAAAAATGTACCTCATTGTTTGTAAGGATATGCGAAATCGACTTGATCTTTCGATTTGCCGCAAGGATCCCTTGAAGAATTGATGAATGTTGTGGCGCAATCGCTTTTGGATACCACTCCTCAATGTAGTCTTTGGGCTACATTCTAGATCCTCTGTCCATAAATGGTTACTAAAAAAAAAAAATTTCCAAATAAAATACACTCTAGACTGAAAGCTAGTTCTTATGCACACTTCTCTGGAAACAACGCCAAAATGTTGGGGCAAAGTGATTGTCTGTCATTTAATTTATCAACCCAGGGGTTTCGTAAGCTTGTGAAGCATGCGTGCATTGTATGTGCTAGAAATTATCTTTCAATTTAGATCTAACTACAGAATAATGAAAACCAATTCATCTAATCTATGAAGTCAAATAATGAAAATGAAATTCAACTAACCTATGAAATCAAGTAATGAAAAGAAATAAAACAAATTCAACAGAAAATATAGCGTGCAATCACACTTGCAGGAATTGAAATTTTAATCTAAGAAAGCATTTCAAAGCATGTAAAGAAAAAACAACTAAGGTATGTTCAATCACTCCAACATCCAATATGGAAGTATGATATAATCACCCTCTTGAGATGATAAGCAACCAATTATACTTTAGTCTTTAAATCTAGGAAAATAATTAAAGCATTCAAAGGGAAAACTCAATAATTACATAAGTTAGGTATTCAAGCATTTAGAAATATGATAAAATCACCTTCTTGAAATGATCTTTAACAACACCTAATATTACAATTGAATAAGGATCTAAATCTAGAAAACAATGTAAAAGCATGTAAAAGTAAAGCTCAATGTTTGCATAGGTTGAACATTCAATCACCCAATTTGGAAGTATGAAAAGTCACCTTCTTGGCTTGACTTTTATTCAATTATAAAATGAATTGATAGTTTGATCTAAGAAAGTAAATAACAAAACATGAAAGGAAACTAAATAACTGTGAGCTTTATTGCCTCAAACTTAATCCAATTGAAAAATAGATAAATCTTTCGTATTGAAATGTTTTTAGAAAAGAAAAGATTACACAGTCATTATAAAACTAATATTAAGAAAGCAAATAGACTTTAATCTGTAAAAGCAAGTAAATGTCATACATTTTAGGAAGCTGATCTAAAAGTATGAGAGATGGTAAATCGTGATGCTCCATATGTAGGAAAAACCAAATCAAAATGAAGGAACATTCATGAGTAAGGTGCCACAATCTAATTTTGTATTCAAAGCTTGAGCATAACTTCAATTTTACACATAATTTGATAGGAGAAAGCTTCCCCTATTTATACAAAAATATGAGAAGCTATCTCATTAATGAGAGTCCACGAATCTCTCCCTATATCTCTAGAGTTACAATCAAAATACGAAGTGATAAGGCACATGTCTTTTTAGAGTTACAATACAGATAAGAAATGAGACACGTATCCTTATGATCTCATGATCTTCTCCATCCAAATTCGAATTTGGCATTAGGAGGCCACATAAGAGTCTTTTGGAAGCTTATTTTTGACCTACACATGGCAACAAACTCATTCCACTTATTAGGTATAAGTATGTGCATATTATTTTCTAATTTTTAACCACAAATTCACTTAAAAATACTAGGAATCAATAAAGTTTGGAAAAACATAAATGTAACCCAATAGTGGTAATGGTAGAGTAAATGTAATGAAATGGAGGTGGAGTGAAGATGATAATATGGAAATATAAGTTAAAATGTAATGGAAGTGAATGAAAATTTCAAGGCCCAACAACTATATAATATTTGTATTTGTCTCTATGTGTATCTTTGATCTTCCCTCTTTCTCTCCCCTCCATATTTGTGTCTATCTCCCCCCCTCTCTCCCTCTCCCCCCCTCTCTCTCTCTTCTTCCATATCTCAATCCCCACCATATATATTTATATCTCTATCCATATCTTCTTCTTTGTCTCTTTATCTCAGCCCACCAAACACACGTTTTCTCTCCATATATATATATCTCTTCCTCCCTCCCTCTCTCTTCTTCCCTCTCTCCCCCTCCATCCACATCTCTATCTCCCTTCATATCTCCTTCTTTGTATCTCTATATCAACCAGAAAAAATACACACTCTCTCTCCATATATTTCTATCTTTGACTCTCTCTCCATATTTATCTATCCTTCTCTCCCTCATGTCAGTTTTGGTAGCAACAATGGCAAGTGTTCTAGTTTCTATGGTGTCTAAGAGGCTAAGGAAAACAAGATATCCACAACCCATAAAAATATTCATGAGAAAAGCCTTAGAAACACCTCAATTATATTAATTAGCCACCAATTAAATATTTTCCAAGTCTAACTTAGGAAAATTGGTTAATTAAATCAGATTAATTGAGGGAAATCATATTTTCTCTAGAGACTTCCAAAAAAGCCACTTGATGGAATCAAGATGATCTTAGCCATCGATTGAGATGTTATCATGGTCTTTGTTTTCCCAATACAATATTATAATATTATTTCGATGGGTTTTCAGAAGACGTACAAGAGAGGCAAGCAATTCGACTTACCCAGTTGTAGTGATTCAACAAGGGTGCAGTTGAAGCAGAGGGAGACACCGAAAAAAGGGTATAAACAATGATTTTGGAGTAGGATTCCAGAGAATATTTCCTTAGATTTTTTTGTGTCCTAGTGAGATGAAGAGTAGACCAAATTTATTTGTAGAGGAGGCAAAAAAAAACTAGTGTGAATAGCCAGTTTCACAGTTCGAGTGGCAAGGGATCTCATTTTAGTGAATTAGTGTTAGATCTATCACTTGGAGGTAGAGAAAGTGGGCCAAGAGAATAATTAGAGGTAGAAAAACTTGCAAGGAAGTGTTTCCAAAGGCTGTATGAATTATCCTGAAGCTGTAGTGCACATTTTATGGTAGGTTGTGCGAGTGTCAGGGAGAAGTGCGAGTGGCTTAGGAGAGGCAAAATTGAGTTGTTGAGTGATAATTTTTGTCTCCAGGTTACTTTTCTAGTGTAGATTATTATTATCCTGATTTTTTCCACTATTAGGAAATAAGGT
The DNA here is from genome assembly GCA_034641835.2 of Pinus albicaulis. Classification (NCBI taxonomy): domain Eukaryota; kingdom Viridiplantae; phylum Streptophyta; class Pinopsida; order Pinales; family Pinaceae; genus Pinus; species Pinus albicaulis. The sequence goes on along the minus strand of CM076581.1, from coordinate 383,453,886 downwards.
CATTATACTCCCAAATTGTTGAAGATTAATTAATAATAAAATCCTCATTTGTTGCATTTTTTTTCCTTTAGGGTTTTTCCATGGAATTTTGTCAAAAAATATTGGTGTCAGATTTATTTTGAGTGTGTTCATTATTTTCTCAGTTCAAATATTTTATTTTCCATAACATATTTTATTTGTGAAGATTCCACTAGTGGATTGTTCGTTATTTGTTGTAAATTAATTTACAAAAGACAAATAAACTACATAAGTTAGGAGAATAATACCTAGTAACTACAATCATGGAAAATTCACATGGTATCAGATACGTTGGTCTACATTAGATAGATCAGTGCATTGAGGAGAATACCTAGCGTAGTGGGTTTGTCGCAAAGATTTTTCAGGGTAAATCAACACAAAGTAGATTTAGCGCATAGGGTTTTCTGAAAAAAGGTTTTGTAGGAGTAAATCAACGCAGGGCCTGGAAGAGAAAGAACACAGGGTTTAATAACCTAGTTTATTAATTTCTCCGGTGAGTTCACATGTTTTCCATATATGGTTGTAGTAGGATTGAGATATCAGGACAGGTTTGATGGAGCCTCCATCTTTGGTATCAGGAAGGTTAGGATGTTGTTTCTATTGGAATAACATGGTATGAAGGAGTTTGCTACATTAATTATTGTTATACCAACAGATCCCATCCAGTTTTATGAGTACATGAGGGACAATTCCAATTCAAAGAGGATGATCCTTGATGGATTCAAGGATCACATCATTTCACATATCACAGAAAAGGGAACAACAAAGGAGATGTGGGATTTCATTGTCAAGTTATACCATGTTCCGTCAGAGAACAAGAAAATGATCCTCACAAAAAATATGAGGACCCTCAATATGAACAAGGGAAAATATGTAACCACCTATCTAACCAATATTCAGTCTATCAAAAATGAACTCACTGTAGTAAGAGACAAGCCAATAAATGATGAGCTAATGTGTATAACACTCAATGGGTATACCAATTAATGGCGTACATTTGTCCAGGTGGCCTCTAGGTGTGACAAGCTTCTAGATTGGGATCACATATGGAGTGACTTCACTCGGGAGGATTTGAGGCTCAACTTGGTTGAGGGAACTATCAGCGGTAGTGGAAAGGAAGAAAAGGTGAAGGGGGAATAAGAGAATGTCACTCTTGCAAAAAAAGGTAAAGAGAAGAAGAGTCCCAGTAAGGGACAGGACTCGAAAGGAGAAAATATGAAGAAGGACCTATTGAAGGTAAAATGTTTTGGTTTTGGTGAACTCGGTAATTATGTCAGCTAATTTTCTAAGAGGAAAAGGACAAGAAAGAGAAGTAGACAACAATTCCTGTAGGGATTGAGGATTTTTCTTCTAGACTGGAGGATGAATTCACACTTATAGCAATAGTATCCTCGAGAAGAGGAGTATGACACTCTAGTATGCCAAATTGGGCAGGGTTGGAGGAAGGATAAAAAAGGAAATCTAGATCATAGCCAAGTAGGGTTTGATCATTAGATCACATCCAGTTTTTTTGTATGTGATTTCTCAGTTGGACCATTACCTTTGTTATGGTATCCAAAGTATTAAAGTAGCAGTGAGATGGAGACTCACTACTGCAGTGATAGAAACATCACAAAGGTAGTGCATGAGAATCAACATTGTGATATCAAATAAGTGCATATTGATTCAGCTACAAAATATAGTAGGAAAATCAGAGGAGTGCAATGATAGCATGGTGGATAAAGATTGCCAAAGGATTTTATTCATATATATTTATAGATTCTCAGTGGTAGAGGTAGTTACATTTTATTTGTAGAGGGAGCATCTAGTCTATCCAGTAGTGTGAATTGACTGAGGCACATGGAGTTGTTGGGGAAACAAGTTAATTTGCTAGAAAGATCGATTTATAGAGGAGAAGCAGTTCCTAGTTTGATGGTTTGATTTCTAGTGGAGGTTGATTGACTTTCCTATCAATGCTATTTTATTGGAGAGGACATAGTAAATTTTTGTTAGGTAGCTACAGAGGTAGATTCAGGGTCCCATAGGAGGCCAAATTGATTTAGAGGGGTCGATTTTCTTCTAGGAAGTCAGATTAGCTAGTAGACATGAAGGAATGAAAGTTACCAAAGGTTTGTTAATTTACAACCAGTGGAATATTTTCCAATCACAAATGTTAGACACCAGCAATAGAAATCAATTTGGCTACAACATGTTCCATATCAACATGTTTTATATATACTCACGAAGGCCTTAGGTAAGGCAATGTTTTTCAACTTTAAGGATAATATGGGAGTAGTGGAGAACACCTTCCTCGCTAAGAGGGAGTGTTAGCTTTTGGTAGTAACAGACAAGTGTTCTAGTATCTATCATTGTATAAGAGGCTAAGGAACACAAGATATCCAAAGCCTAGAAAAGGTTTTTCAAGAAAATCATTAGAAACACCTCAATTAGATTAATTAGATAATAACCATAAGTATAACTTAGGAAAAGTAGTTAATTAAATCAGACTAATTTAGCGAAATCGATTTTTCTCAAGAGACTTCTAGAAAATTGACTTGATAGATTCAATATTATCTTAGCCATCGATTGATATGTCATCATGCCCATTGGTTTCCAAACATAATATTATAAGAGCAATTTGATGGCTTTTCAAAAGACACACAAGAGAGACAAGAAGTTCAACTTACGTAGTTCCAGTGATTCAAAACGAGTGCAGTTGAAGTAGAGGGAGACACTGAGAGAATGCTTTCAGCAGAGATTTGGAAGAAGGATTCAAGACAATATTTCCTCAGATTTTCCAATGTCCCAATGAGACGAAGAGGATACCAAATTTATTTGTAGAGGAGGCCAAAAACAACTAGTGTGAGTAGTTAGTTTCACAGTGTGAGTGGCAGAGGAGCTCGTTTTAGTGATTCATTGTTGGATCTATCATCTGGAGGTAGAACGAGTGGGCCAAGAGTAGTTTTGGAGGTAGAACGAGTGGGCCAAGAGTAGTTTTGGAGGAAGAACGACTTGCAGGGAAGGTTCCTAAAGGTTGTATGAATTGTCTCGAAGTTTTAGTGCACATTTTCTAGTAGGTTGTGCGAGTGCGAGGGAGAAGTGCGAGTGTGAGGGAGAGGCAAAATCGAGTTACATAGAGAGAATTTGTGTTCCAATATTTTTTTTTGAGTAGATATTATTATTAGCCATAGTTTTGCCACTATTTGGCAAGTAGATCATTGTACTCTCAAATTTTTGAAGATTAATTAATAATAAAACACTCATTTGTTGCATTCATTTTCCCTTTAGGGTTTTTCCGAGGACTTTTGTCCAAAAGTATTGGTGTCAGATTTATTTTATGTGTGTACATTATTTTCTTAGCTCCAATATTTTATTTTCCATAGCATATTTTATTTTTGAAGATTTTAGCAGTGAATTGTTCGTTAATCGCTATAAATTAAATTGCAAAATAAAACTAAATTGCATAAGGTAGGAGAATAATACCCACTAATTGTGATCATGGTTAGTGCATATTAGAGAGATCAATGCACTAGAAATCATATATAGCCCAAAGTGTTTTTCACAAATATTTTTCATGGTAAATAAATGCAGAGCAGATTTAGCGCGTAATTTTTATAACAAAAGGGTTTTGCAAGTGTAAATCAATGCAGGGCTTGGAAGAGAAAGAAAAATGGGTTTTATGACCTAGTTTATTAATTTCTCCAGTGTATTTGAGCTCACATATTTTCTTTTGATATTTATAGTAGGATTGAGAGATTGGGACAATTTGGATGGAGCCTCCAACTTTGGTATCTGGAAGGCTAGGAAGTTGTTTCTATTGGACGAGCATGGTCTGAAGGAGTTTGCTACAATAATTATTGTTATACCAATAGATCCCATCCATTTTTATGAGTACAAAAGGGATAATTCCAAGGAAAAGAGGATAATACTTTATGGATTCAGGGATCACATTGTTCCATATATTGTAGAAAAGGGAACAATGAAGGAGATGTGGGGTGCCATCATTAAGATGTGACAAGATCCATTATAGGATATGAAAATGATCCTCAAAGAAAATATAAGAACCGTCAAGATGAACACGGGAAAATATGTAACCACTTATCTATCCAAGGTTTAGTCTTCCAGATATGAACTCACTATAATAGAAGAGAAGCCAACAAATGACGAGCTAATGCGTATAACAGTCAATGGGTTTACCAAGGGATGACATAAATTTTTCTAGGTGGTATTTGAGTGTGACAAGCTTCTATATTTGGATAGCCTATGGGGTGATTTCACTTAGGAGGAGTTGAGGATCAAATTAGTTGAGGGAACTACTAGAATCAGTGGTAAGGCAACGAAGGTGAAGGAGGAATAAGAGAATTTCTCTCTTTCAGAAAAATGTAAAGAGAAGAAGGGTATGATCAAGGGACAAGACTCGAAAGGGGAAAAGAATAAGAATGGCCTATCAAATGTAAAAAAATTTGGTTGTGGTGAACTTGTTCACTATGTCAGCTAATGTCCTAAGAGGAAGAAGGATAAGAAGGGGAAGTAGACAATGAATTATGTAGGGATCGAGGATTTATCTTCCAAACTGGAGAATGAATTCACCCTTATAGTGACAATATCCTCAGGAGGAGTATGACACTCCAGTGTGCCAAATAGGGCAGGGTCGGAGGAACAAGAAACAAGGAAATATAGATGATAGCCAAGGAGGGCTTGATAAGTATATCAAATTTAGTTGTTGTGTATGTGATTTCTCAGTTGGACCATTATATTTTCTATGAGATCCAAAGTATTAAAGTAGCAGTGATATTGAGACTCGCTATTATAGTGATAAGAAAATCACAAAGGTAGCACATGAGCATCAACAATGTGAGATCAAAGAAGCACATATTGATCCAGCTACAAAATGTAGTTGGAGATTCATAGGAGTGTAGTGATAGTATGATGGATAATGTTTGTTGAAGGATTTTCTTCATGGATATTTATAGTTTCTTAGTGGAAGATATAGATATATTTTAGTTGTAGAGGGAGGATGCAGCCTCTATATTAATGTGAGTTGACTAAGGCATAGGGATTTGTCGGGGAAAAGAGGTACTTTTCTATTCAAGTTGATTTGTAGAGGAGAAGTAGTTCCTAATTTGATGGTTTGATTGCTAGTGGAGGTTGAGTGATTTTCCCAGCAATGCTAGTTTGTTGGAGAGGACACAATAAATTTCTGGTACACAGCTATAGAGGTAGATTCAAGGTCTCATAGGAAGCCAAATTGATTTAGAGGGGTTGAGTTGCTTCTAGGAGGTCAGATTAGCTATCATAAGTGAAGGAAAGAAATTTACTTACAAAAACTAGTGGATTAATTTCCAATCACAAATGTTAAACACCAACATCAAAAATCATTTCAGCTACAACATGTTCTCACATATTATCAGGTTTTATATATATTCACAAAGGCCTTGGGTAAGGAAATGTTGGTCTACTATAGGGATAAGATTGGAGTAGTGGAGAAGACTTTCCTTGCTAAGAGGGGGTATTAGTTTTTTGTAGTAATAGACATGTTTTCTAGTATCTATGGTGTCTAAGAGGCTAAGGAAAACAAGATCTCCAAAGCCCAGAAAAATTTTCACGAGAAAAGCCTCAAAAACACCACAATTATATTAATTAGCTAATAATTAAATATTTCCTAAGTCTAACTTAGGAAAAATGGTTAATTAAATTAGATTAATTGAAGGAAATCGATTTTTATCTAGAGACTTCTCAAAAATTCACTTGATGGATTTAATATGATCTTAGCCATTGATTGAGATGTGACCATGGCTATTGGTTTCCCAACACAACATTATAAGAGCGAGTTGATGGGTTTTGAGAAGACACACAAGAGAGTCAACCAAGTCAACTTACCAAATTGTGGTGATTCAACAAGCGCAAACAGTGAAGCAGAGGGAGACACCAACATAAGGGTTTAAACAGAGATTTAGGAACATGATTATAGAGAATATTTCCTCAGTTTTTCCAGTGTCTTAGTGACAGGAAGAGGATGCCAAATTTATCTGTAGAGGAAGTCAAAAATAGCTAGTGCAAGTAGCTAGTTTGAAAACGAGAGTGGAAGAGGGGTTTGTTTCAATGAGTTAGTGTCAGATCTATCACCTGGAGGCAGAGAAAGTGGGCCAAGAGCAGTGTTGGAGGGAAAATGACTTATGGGGGAGGGTTCCTGAAGGGTGTACAAATTATCCTAGAGTTACAATGCACATTTTTGGTAAGTTGTGTGAGTGCTAGGGAGAATTATGAGTGGCTTGGTAGATGCAATATTGAGTTCCAGAGAGAGATTTTGTGTCTTCCAAATTGAGATTATTATTATCCAAAGCTTTGCCACTATCAGGTAAGAAAATCATTGTGCTCTCAAATTGTTGAAGATTAATTAATAATAAAACCTTCATCTATTGCACAGGTTTTCCCTCCAAGATTTTTTTGGGGAAATTTGTCCAAAAAATATTTGTGTTATATTTATTTTGTGTGAGTGAATTATATTCTTAGTTCCAATATTTATTTTCTGCAACATATTTTATTTGTGAAGATTGCAATAGTGGATTGTTCTTTATTTTTCATAAATTAATTTACACAAGACAAATAAACTACATAAGTTAGGAGAAAATTGTCTAGTAACTGCTATCATGGAAACTTCACACCTATCTCTTCCTCCGCCCCCCCCCCCCCCTCTCTTCTTCTCTCATCGTCTTCCTTCCCACTCTCCTCTCTCCTTCACCCTCTATCCATCTCTCTCTCTCTCTCTCTCTCTCTCTCTCCAACTTTCTCTCTTTATGTCTTTCTTTTTTCTTCCCTATTTTTCACCCTCCAACTCCATCTCTCTCTCTCCCTCTCTCCTTCTCTCTCTAAATTCCTCTATAACATCCCTGGTGAAACATTCCACGTAATAAAATGTAGTAAAGGAAAAATATTAACAACGGTTATGGGACATGTATTCCAAGTTGAATTTTGGGCAAAAACGTTATAGTGCGGGTGTTCACATGGTTTATTATGGATATGGAAATTGGCAAAGGCAATGGATAAGGCTTGGAAAGGAAAAGTGGCATTTATTGGCATTTATTTATGAAAATAATGGAAAATAGGAGAAAAGGGAGATGAAAGATCATAGGTTGCATGTGAGGAGGAAAATTAAAGAAAATAATGGAAAATTGAAGAAATTAGAGGACTCATTAATAAAAAGTATTCATTTCACATACTTTTGTCAGCTCAGTTTTGGAGCTCTCATTATTCTCTCTCTCTCTCTCTCTCTCTCTCTCTCTCTCTCTCTCTCTCATACTCTTAAGCACTTAGATTATTCTTTGAAAATTCTTGGAGAGTGTGGCATACTTGAATATTTGGAGAAATAAGGCAAAGGACGAGCAAGAAATCGCAAGAGGACATCGAGATAAACATCTACAGTAGGTTATGACTGCAGGTACCGAGTTGCATGCATGTTTTCCTACTAGTTTTGACATGCACGACATTGCATGTGTTTTCTTGGTTATGATTTGTCATTGGAATGGAGGATTGCCTAAATTGACAGTGGATTTACCTAGCCTTGCCATTTCCTGGATAGCCATCGTGATTGTGGGTTTATTTCCATTGATTGTTTTTTGGTTGATTCTCATTATTCCTTTAGTTATGGGTTGAGTTATTAGTTACTGGAGCCCTGGCTGGGAAAACACTCTAGAGCCCGACAGATAGTTATTGGGTTGAGTTACTAGTCCTGAAGCCTTGGTTGGACAAACACTTGGAGCCCTAAGTGGGTTGAGTTACCAGTCTTGGAGCCCTGGCTGGACAAACACTCTAGAGCCCAGAAACAACTAGGGTTGAGTTACTAGTCTTAGAGCCTTGGTTGGAAAAAATGCTCTAGAGCCCTGGAAAACTTGGGTAGAAACTAATCCACGATTGTTAGCGATGTCCGGCCGTGAGGTGGAATCACTGGTTAGTGATGTCTGAACATGAGGTGGAATCACTAGTTGAGGATTGAGGCAGGTTGGCCTTTGTAGCCCTGGTTTGGTTTTGATTGATGTGTTTGATAAAGTCCCACATTCATGCTTGGAATATGGCTCGGAGGTGACTATTTGAAGTTAGATTTGGCTCAACCATGTCTATGGTTGGGTGGAACATGGAAGTCCCAAACCTGGTTACATTTTGCTTATAAAAATAAGAGATATTTTGATGATTAAATATTCTAGTTATCATGTGGATTCTATGGTTGATATATACTTCATATTTATGTGGTTATTATGTTGGTTATGATCATGTATTATATCAATGATGATGTATGGCTCTCCCCATGATTTTACTTGTAAGTGAATGGAAAATGTATCTATGGTAAAATCGATTGTAATGCAGCTAATGATGTATGGGAACAATGCTTCTTAGTGATTTTTAGATAAGTATGAGACCCCTATGCTCAGATATGTTGTTTACACCTGTAGTTTACATGTTTGTGATATGTTTTTGAAATACCTACCATGGCTAGTAGGGGTCTCGTTGAGTCCTTATTGATATGTTTGCTTCTAAATCATTGTTATGCTATTATAAGTCATATCTGAACTTGTCATGAAGTTTGGGGCAGTGACCTACGTTCTGGGCCTGAAAAAGCGGCTCAAATCCCGAGTATGCTAGCACAACACTAGGGAATTTAGTCCCTGGAAGCTAGTATGCATGCTTATGAATTCATCCAGAGCCTCCCAGATGAAGGCATGCAATTTTGTGCCTCCATCCAGGGGTCAAAAGGCTCAAACGTTCAGTGCGACCCAGGGGCAGGAGCCCTGAGTAGTTGGGTTGGCTCTTGGGGGTGTTAATGTTGATGTTCAAGGTCTGTTTGATGTGTTTCCATAAATTCCACTTCCTTAAGGTCACCTAGGAAGTTGACTCTCATTATAGTGGCCTCTCGTCACATGTTTACCCCGGTTGGCCAGTTACTTGGGTAGATGTTGGATGAGGGTGTTATTGAGTGGTATCAGAGCATGGTTCAACTCTCGGACAGGATGGTGGTGTGTTGATCATGCATTTATGTTGTTTCCATACATTTTTAGTGTGCTTATGGTATATGTGTGATTGTATATGCATGGTGTTGGTCATGGTTACAGTGATGTCGCCATGGGGAATTTTTTGGTGTCATTGTGACATGCGTCGTCACGAGTGTATGACTGGTTATGTGACATTCATACTTATGTAAGCTTGATTACATGTTGTTACATGTTGTACATGCATTGCTTCATGTTTGGTTACATTTTAGTCATATTATTGTTCGTGTATGTGTGTTCACATGTTTTTTACATGTCGTACATGCATTGGTCATTAATGCCTCGTTACATGTTGGTTACACTTGTGTATTGAATGTGTATGTCGGCATGGTTGATGTTGTCATGCATGAGTTCATGATATGTGTAGCGATGTGGTCATGCATTGATTATTGGACTCTAGCTAGAATTACAATTATGTGTTGATATACCTAGATGGTATATGTTTCAATGCTGATATGATTATGTATATACATGTATTACGTTGATTGGTTGATCCTGTATATGAGATATACTCCCTGAATTATGCTAAGGTATGTTGTTTTATTGTGATTTCGTTTAGTTGACATAGTATGCATTGTAGGAAGAAATCAAAGATGAATAGCAAGATGGTAGACTACAAATATTCTCCCTATGAGTCACAGGAACAACAGGGTGTTGGGCACTCTTCTGAATTGGAAGATACACTGAGAAGTTATAAGGAAGAACTAATGAGTTGTAAGGCAGATAATGAAAGACTCATACAAGCACAGGAAAAGGAAGCAAAGGTTAATGCAGTAATTCTTCAAAGTTTTTCAGATTTGTAGAAACAAGGGCCACTTCAGATCAACTATCGATAGGAGGATGGTACTAATGGGGTTTATTGAAGTAGGTCTCTCGATGGTCACAAGTCATATAGAGAGCATATGATCAAAGATGGCAAGTTCTTTGATACTCCGGACATGAGAGGTTACAGACACGAGTATCGTTCCAGTTCTAGTTCTCACGGGCATCGTGATCGTCATCATTATCATCTGTACAGGAGGAATGACATGGGATATTTGTCAGATGAGTTTAATAAAGCAAAACCACCTACATTTGACGGAGAGATGAAGAAACCACCTGATGTAGAGGCATAGTTTCTTGTTATGAGGGAATTCTTTAGGTTTGATGATTACTCAGAGAACATGAAAGTCAAAATTGCTACATTTAGTCTCAGAGTTAAAGAATACATTTGGTGGGAAGGCGTGAAGAATGTTAGGAAAATTTATGAGGAGGAAATGACTTGGGGTGAGTTCAAAAGATTTTACAGGAGGAAGTATCTATCAGAGAGGTACTACAATGACAAGGCGAAAATTTTTTATGAGTTAAGGATTGGATCTAAGACGTACGAGGAGTACACTAGCAAGTTCTTGGAGTTGTTGCAATATGTTTCTTACTTCAAGGAGGAGAAGGGAAAGATTTAAATATTTGTTAGTGGGTTACTGAAAATATTCAAAGACAAGATTGAGTTTGATGAGCCTAAATCATTGGAGTAGGCCATTTAGAAACTAAAGCATTGTTATGAGAAATCAAAGCACATATCAGAAAATAAGCCGAATTGGAAAGCTGACAAAGGAAAATGGGACAAGAAGCAAGCCAAACCTTAGGATACATGAAACAAAGAGAATGTTGCACCACCTAATAATTTCAATACATCTGGAAAAGGACATGGATTCAGTCATAGGAGTAGAATAAGAATGAGAATAGGGAGCTAGTTAGGTGTTGGAATTGTGGAGGAGATCATCATAGGAGAGATTTCCCATAGTATCAGGAAGGTAGATCGTCGATCTACATTGCGCATGAGGCATAGACAGTGGTATTTTTAAAAATTATTCCCAAGATATATGCAATGTTGGATAACAGGCAAGCAGATCACTAGGCATCTATTATCGAGATGGATGGTAAGATTTGTGATCAAGTTATTTCTATTTTGATTGACCCTGGATCTAATTATAGTTATGTCAGTCCTGGCCTGGTGGATAAGTGTGGTTTGAATAAGGAAGTTCATGCAGATTCTTGGTTATTTCAGTTGGCTATAGGTACCAAGAATATAATTCAGCATGGGGTAAGAGCTTGTGCATTTGAGTTGAATGGTGTTTCTACAACAACGCATTTGAATATCATATAGTATGTTGTTGGGCATGGATTGGTTGTATCTTCATCGAACCAAGGTGGATTTTTATAACAAGGCTATTGAGTGCTTGGATGAAAATGGAGAACAGAGAATCTTACAAGGAAAGAAGAAAGCAACATCATTGAGAATGGTTTCAGCTATGCAGAAAAATTGTGTTACATAGCATTTTGTCACTGTCCCTGTACTCCCTTTTCCTGGATCTTGGAGAACCCCTACAGTAATCCATGTGTACTTTTTCTATCATCAAAATATTCCTTTGTATCCCTTACATTCTGAAGAAAAATCTCTCTTTTAATCATTCCTGGAGTATCTCCCTAAAACCCACTTTTTTGGAGCAGCGCGACCCTTCTCTATCTCACCAGCGTCGATGACCCATCCTTAGCCTGTGACCAGTGTCAATCGATGCTAGTATGGACCTCATAACCATGTTGATCTACTTTTGAAATTTTTTTAAAATGGAAACGAAGCTTCATGTCCTAGAAGCTTCGAGAACGGAGAGCTGGTTGTTTTTTTATCAAGATATGGTCGAGCTTCCTCCCTTGGGCCTCTTGTTCCTAAAAAAGAGGAACCACCCAAGGAGATAAGCCTTTTTCCAGTCATAATTGGATCCATGTCCCCTCCTCCATCACTATAAATTAATCACCTTCCAATGCCTCTGCTAGTTAGAACATAATAGAAGAGAATAGTAGAGAAAGGTTTGTATATTTTTATAGGCATAGAAGGAGAGAGTTTAGACCCTTAGCCTTCTAGTACTGTGTTGAAAAAGAGTTCTTTGGAGACGTGCCCGTATTTAGACCCATCGAAGGAGAGCTTTGACATCAAGGCGCATGTTGTAACTCCTCTTTTATTAATAATATGATACAACTGATATTTATTTTCCATTCTTTTCCATGTTTATGATAAGAAATCTAGCATTCCTTGATCAGCTAGATAGATTACTTTTGTTATATGCATGTTTAAATTTTATTTTTCTTGTTGTTTTTGGTCACTTGTGCAGGTAATTGAACTCTAGTAGTAGCGGAGATCAATCTTGGAAGAGCGAAGGACCAAAAATCTTCGACGAAGAGCAACATCGTAGCATCAGACCGAGGAATACCATCTCCTTCTATCTATGTTTCATTTATAATCTAGGAAAGTAGGTATTTGCTTGTTCCCCTTGTTTCTAGACCCTCCCTACGGCTAAAGGGATCGTCTATGTCCATAGAGAGGATTTACCTAGACGGAAAATTGGCGACTTTGCTGGGAAGTCATTGCCTCTAGTCTCATTCCACTCTTTTATTTTTTGATTTTTCGTCCATATTTTGTCGAATGTCTATATCTCCTTTGTTTTTGGCTTTTGTGACTACTTAAAGTCATCAATCCCTTTTCTGAAGTGATAAGCCTGGCTTTCTTTGAACAAACTCTTTTGTTTTTTGTCATTTTCCTTGATCGACGTTGCTAATTTTATGACATGTGTGTTGATCAACGCTAGATTTTTTAACACAGAAGCGCTTATCCCCTTCCAGTGCGAGGTGCAACCTCACAGGCGCGCTGATTTTAGGGTTCCCCTTCATTTATTTCCAGTGTGTCTTACCCTTCTAGATTCCCTTCTCTGCTCAATTTACTTTTTTTCTCTTTTGTTTAATGACTTGATTGTCTCAATTAGTCTAGCTTTGGTCTCTTTTCTTTCAAAATTGTGCATCCTAATCATCCTAAGGTTTATATGTGCTTTGATCCATTTGAATGATTGCACGCTACGTTAGATTCCAGACCTACTGTTGAGTCAATTTTGTCGTTTATTTCCAACCTTTTGATTTGGTTGTATTTCGTTCTTTGGTTGATTTTTGTGATTGGAGTTTCCCAAGTGTCCATTATGTGTGCATTTGGCTCTATTTTCCATTGACTTTCTTGTCTTCAACTAAAACATATTTCTTTGTGTTCTTCCATTCTTTGTCTTTTTGCATTTTTTTCATACAAATAAAAATAATTTTTCATTCATTTAGTTTTCATCTCAAAATTTGCATCTCATTGAAAGTGCATTAGATAATTTGAGTTGAGAAGTCATTTTTGAGATTTATCATTGAACTTAGATTATATTGTTTAATGATTGAAAGCTAAATGTGCATTGATTACATTCTCATTCATCAAAAGAAAAGAAAATTGTGTGTTATCACAAAATTGTACTTGATTGGCTGCTTATCAAACAACTTAGTGTAACTATTTCAAACCACTTCTAACTGAAGCTTAGCCTCTTCAGTTTGAGAGGGATCTCTCAAGGGGGTTTTATGATATTGAATAATGATATTACTAGATGGCTAACTCTATGGGAAATGTAACTTTTTTTTTATGTTTGTTGTTTGAACAGAATGCAGGCTTGCTACTATTGGGCTTATGGAGTCAACAATCAGTAGTTCGAGTGACAAGGTCTCTTGACATGGAATCTGAGGCAGATAGAGGTCTTTAACAAAGGCAAATCACACATAAAACACATGAAAAGATAGTCATTTCATCACTAAAGGAATTCATAGCATAAAATTATGAATTCTAAGTAATAGAGATGAAATCTACTACAAGTGATAAACACATAAAGATATAGATCAATAAAACATTAAAAACGTCATGAGAATCTCAGGTCTATCAAGAAGAAAGTGACTTTGTATTACTGATATAAGTCAAATACATAAAAGCAACAGTTTTGTGCAAAAAATCTCCAACCCTCTAACACCAACAACTTGATCAAACCATGATGAAAGAGAGAGGTTTCATTTCCTTATGTTTTAACTTGAACCTTATCTGACATTTTAGCTAAGCTTCTGTATAAGTAAAAAGGAAAGTCAAGATACCTCTTACCCACAAAATGCAGTAGAAGCCTAAGGTGGTAGGAGTATACCATGTGAAACCTTCCTTCACATGTGAAGTACTTCTAAATGATCATCAGCAACTTTGAGTAGTTGTCCTTGCTCCTTGGGATAGCATTTGTGAGATCAATTTCACTATGCTCTGTCTTGATAAATTCTTTGTAGTCCTGCATGGTGAATTTGATGCCTTTAAACCATTTCTCTCCTCCTCTAGGGATTCCTGTTGATTTTGAAATGATGTCTGGTGTAACTATGAGATTTAGCATTCCCACCTTTGAAGCTGATCCAGTAAAACTTTTGGAAAAATCCTTTGAAACTTGCAAATGGCACCCTTGCAGCCTTTGGAAGAATTGCAAACACTCTGTTCTTATAAACACTTCCAATGCATTTGGGTTTTCATTTAATAAATTCATTCCATGGGCTCATATCTGAGGCAGTGAACACCTTTTTTAGTCTTCTTCCTTGCAGCCATGGTGAATTTATATCTTCTCAGCCTCGCATGATTAGTGACACCTGCAACTTTTGAAAATGCCAGCAACCAGCTTGGCTCGGTGAAGCAACTCTCCAGAAAACTCAATAACATGCAAGGATAAAGCAGAGAATGACAAAAGGATTCAATTGGGTAATGTTTTATGGTTTTGGTGACAACTCATGGCCTAATCATGACTCATGCATGCTAAAAACGGTAATAATGACCTCATGCATGACCTTGTACCTTTGAAATAACCCTAAATGACTCGAATGACATCCACCCTAACTCCTTGTTTGGTCAATTTAGTGTGTCCTAAATTGCTGCATTTAATTTGTCAATCCGGGAATCGTAAGCTGATGAAGTGCGGCGCACTATATGTGCAAGATAACCTATTTCACCCTAACTCCTCTAATCACGAACTGACACCTTACACAAGATTTGACAAGATAGATAGAAAATTTGTTTTTCGTAGCGTGGCTAGTTCATTTTCAGACAGTTTCGCTACGAAAATATTAGGCATTTTCGTAGCGAAAACTGCTATTTTACAATGTAAAACAATACGAAAAGAGGAAAAATTGGCTAAAGTGTCCTTTTTGAATTCAAAAGCTTGGGAAATGAAATATGTCAGCAAATGATGACTGATGGGACATGACATGACTTGAATGGAGGTGGGTTTGAACCTTAGGATAGGTTAAAGATGAAAATTTTTAAATTTTCCTATACCAACTTGTGAAAAATGAACTCTATGACCATGTCAAATAATGATTCACTTTTTCTGAGTGATAACATTGTGCATAAATTACAATTGCATAGTTTTCGGAAATTTTTTGCATAGAATACATTGCATAATTTGAATTTTTGAATGCTTTGTTTTGAATTGGGATCATGAAAGTGATATAGTTAGGAACAACTTTGTTGGATGCATCCCTATTTGAAGCTTTTCCCTAAACTAGATAGTGTTCATCAAATTGAACAAAATCATTTTCTCCTATTAGTTACATTATAAGTATTCAGGTGACAATTGTTTTGAGCCTTGAAATTGAAACTTAATCAAGATCAAATTAAAACGAACCTCAATTAACCTAAGGAGAATTTGGAACTTAATGCAAAACATCTAGAGGTCTAGGCTAGAGACGTGTTTCGGTGTCTATAAACCTAGCGGTTGTCATTAACAACTTGTGTTACATTTAGGGAGTGAAACCTTGACCCACGTACAAAAGCATATAACACTTATAAGTTATGACACATATGATAAGTATATGGGGATGCTCTCACTAAACGTTTACTCATTAGACAATTTCAAAACAAACTTGTGCTCCCCGTACCGTCGAGTCTATAACAGGATACCCCACTAGGTTGCTATTCTTTAGCCACATGTAACCGAGTTTACCGCCTTGTAAAAGTGATACATCAAACACAAAATTCGGGGAGATTGGTTGCCCGTACTTCTTGGGGTTCGCCAGGAAGTATTCTCCAGTTCATGGATACTTGGTAAACTCTCTTGCCTATTTTACCCCTTTTTGGTTTATTTTGTGTTTAATTTCTAAAAGCTATTGTCCACGATAACATTACCCGTGCTCATCTCCTTAGTTGATCTTAGGTTGGGACTAATGGAAACAGTTCCTGATTTTACCAATCAAGGAATCCCGCAAATAGGAATTCTGGACCTTTTCCTTCTTTTGGAAATGTTGGTGCTCCCTATATGGCAACATTTTCCCTCTTGGGATTAACCATTGATCTGCCAGTTTGTTTATTTTCGACCCCTCTGGTTTCGAACATCCAAACTGCTTCTCAACCAAGTTCTCCTCCGCTTGAACAATGTCAACCCCATGTTTATCTTAAGGTTGACCCCTGACCTTCTTCACCTATTTCTTTACCCCGTTCTTCCTCTTTGCCTGGTGAAAGTCTGGATTCTAGTAACCCGGTGGCTAAGAAGAATAAGAAGGACAATAAGTAGGGGGGGAACCAGCGAATATTCCTACCCATGCGACTCATGTTGAAAAGCCTTCCACTTTATCCTGCAAATTCAAATTCCCCTGAAAACTATGTAAGGTTGAACACCTTCTTAAATATTGTCCTTGTATTCCCAAGGTGTTAGAAGTCTATTCCATTTGCCCGAATCAACTTTCATCATCAGCCTTTGGATATCATGCTAGTGATGAACCCTCAACTGGTGATAATAATATTCATGGAAAAAGGGGTAAGGTCAAGTTCCCCTGTATTTTATGTGAATGGAATCATCCTATTCACCTTTTTCCTTATATGGATGAAGCCTCCAGAGCATTGGATACCCTTATGACTTCTGAGTCCCGTCTTCCAGTTGGTTACTAGATTTTTTCTTTGATTCCTCCACTATTTGATCAAATAATTGATCAAGATTCATCTCTAGTCAATTCCACTCTTTCCAAAAGTAAATCTCATGAGTCCATTCCCGACCAACCATTGATTGAGAAAAAGGTCGACCTGATTCCACCTACAGTTCATTGTGCCTCTCCCTTGGAGAGTGAATCTTATATCAGTCAAATTCTCTTTGTTTCTTTATATTCCCAAGGAAATCCTTCCACTCCTGCAATACAGGAAGGTGATCCTCCTTCTCCCATAACACAAGGGGATATCCCTCCCATTCCTATGGTAACCCCTCCAATTAGTTTGATCGCTTCTTTTGATTGGAGTCAACTGACAGGATATCGTCTTCCTTCTTACGTGTCCTTTGAGATCACGGCACATGCCTATAATGTGACCATACCTAGCACAATTATAGATGAAGACGCATTTTTTAATATTATGTCCTCAACTACTTGGTAAGATTTCATTTCCCTACAGCTTGTGCATGTTACCCAGAATATGCTGGCTTTTAACAGAGGAACCAGTCAACCATTAGGGATCCTTCCGAAGTTGTCAATTACTTTGGGAGGAAATATTTTCTATATAGACGTGATGGTTTTCCAAGGCCCATGGATTTTAACTTAATCCTAGGGCGTGACTATACTTATGTCATGGGCGCGCTTGTCTCTTCCCTCTTTCGTGTGATCTGTTTTCCACATGAAGGTCGAATTGTGACCATTGAGCAACTTTCATTCATTGGTCCTAATATGACACCTAGCCTACCATCACCCCTTAATGCTCCTTATACGCCAGTGGTATCTTCCCCGACACGAGTTAATTATGTAGCAACTTGTTCCCTACCCGCATCCATTGATGGTTTCGTCAGTGATGTAGTGTACCGTGTACTGGGGGCATTGGACCCCGATTTCCAGAGTGTTGTTCTCCCATCAAAAGAGAACCTCTCGGAATCCATGACCTATTATGTGTCATGATCACGCCCTTCGGAGCTTAGTTATTTTTCTTTTTTCAAGCTCCTTAAAAAATGAAACAAGCCCTTTAGAGCAGCGTTCCTTTTCTTGTGTCAAGCTCTTTAGCAAATGAAACGTGGTGTCATGAGGATAGTTATTTACTATGTCAACCTCGTTAAAAAATGAAATAGGTCCCTATGAGGATAGTTATTTTATTGTTCCAACCTCGAAAAAAAAATGAAACAAGTTCCCCCTTCAATTCGAGTCTTTGATTAGATCTCGTAAAATCCTAGTCAAGTCTTTCACTTGATATAGTAGATGAACCTTCATTCTATCCACCTATCAATGACTAGCAGTCTACTTAGGTGAATGAAATGAACCTGGGGGGCATGTACCTCGAACTGAGTCACCATGCTGGAGGCATGCAAACTTATTCCAAGCATATTTTCCATGTTTCAAGCTTATGTAAAAATGAAACCATTGTCAAGCATAGTTAATCTTTATTTCAAGCTTGTGTAAAAATAAAACCAATTCCAAGCATAGTTTCCATGTTTTCAATCTTGTGTAAAAATGACACCATTCTCATTTTACCTCTCGTGATTGCCATTTTTTAGCATGTTGTTTCCATATGAACCTTGGTTGTCTCATTCAATCATCACCATCTTGTTGGCCAATCATACGCCTTCACTTGGTTTCTTTATTCGTTCTTGAGGAACCGCTGCAATGAGTGGTATTGTTAGCTAGCCTCTTGACCTTTACTTGTTCTGAGCAGTTCCACCATAACTGGAACCAATTATTATCCTTTATACCACTCGTTCCTCCAGGAGGATTCACCTTTAAGATATTTTCTGACTCTTGAAACATGAAACTATTGCCGATTATTTGTCATTTTGAACTTGTTAAATTAAACAAAATTTTGTTTAACCATTATACGCTTACCCCTTTTTCGGGTTGGGATAAACTATTCACAAAAAAGGAATACCTTAGTAAATCACAACTAAGAGGTTCTCTCAAACTTTTTTTTCTACCTTTTCGGATTCGAGGCGCTATCTAAGAAAAGGGACCTATGGAGTTTTCTTTTTAGCCTCTTTTCAAACTCTCTAAACATGAAAAGGTGTTGAGTTTCACCTCTGTCGGAATCGTGACAATTTAACGACATTGCACTCATAACCATGACGCTACTGAGTTCCTCCTTCCTAGGGCTCTTAAAATGTACTAGGATGGATTTTTCTGAAGGAAAAACTTATATGAAAAGCATATGCTATCTGCTTCAAGCTTGTATTCAAAAATAATTGGGGTACTCACCAGAAATGGTGGGGGGAAAATGGAAGTATTTATCAGTTGTGTTGACAGTATGTCACTCTTGAACATGACACTTATCTGCAATTAATGTTGGGTTGGGGAGATCCTACATTCGTCACTTTTTCTCCATGGGTTTTGGAAATCTCTTTGCCTCTCATCCAATTACCAATCTTGTCAACATGACCTCTAATTCCATTTGAGTCAAATATTTCCAAACCCTGGAGTCATGTCGTTGATATGTTCAAGAGAAGTTCCTTCTGTAGTTTATTCACTACCTGATTCTTTGTTCATTCTTGATTCACAACCATATTTTTCCTCTCTCTCGTGTCAATGATGTGGGATGCA
Source organism: Pinus albicaulis (assembly GCA_034641835.2). NCBI lineage: Eukaryota > Viridiplantae > Streptophyta > Pinopsida > Pinales > Pinaceae > Pinus > Pinus albicaulis. Next base: position 383,434,447 of record CM076581.1, on the reverse strand, counting down.
TCATGACCCTCCTTCGACGGATCACTTCCTATCAACTTCAACACATTATCCAGGAATTTGATCTAGAGACTCCTTTCAGTACCTTAGAGCCTGCATGCCTTAATGGCAAGTTTTTTCGCATTCGACGATATTTTCACATCATTGGCCTTCCCTCAAATGATTTCACAAGTTTGACTTCAATTCTTTATTCAAATTTCATGGATTGTACTGCTAGTACCTTAAGGGCCATTGTCGTTATTGGTGGTCTCTCTCGCACCTGTTAAAAGTTTACATCATTAACTAGTAATCAGGCGATTTTCTTGCATGTTCGATTTCAACTCACTTATTCACATGCCTGAATTTTTACTTGATCAAGTCATGATGGTGTGCAAGACCCTCGATTTTGTCCTATAAAGTCCAGGTCGCGAGGCAATATGAGTTATTCATGATTGTATACATGACTCTTCTAGTTGGATGGCTACAACCATACCTAAGTCCATATTTGCGATCCTTCTTATTTGCTGGATGATTGTATCCATACCATGGATCTCATTACATGATCTCTTTTACAGATGGCTACGTCCATCTCGTATCTCATGTATATATATCAGAGATTTCATTTGTATATATCTGCTTGATTCGTAGGTTTTTTGATGACGACGTATTGGTCCTAACACATACTCGTAAATCATTTCACCCCTCCCTCTCATTCTACCTTCATGCTTTAGGGGGAATCTGCTACACAAAAAAAATTCACTGTCCCTGTACTCCTTGTTCCTAGACCTTGGAGAACCCCTATAGTGATCTCTATGTACTTTTTCTATCATGAAAATATGTCTTTGGATACCTTACAGTCTGAATAAAAATCTCTCTTTTAATCATTCCTGGAGTAGCTCCCTAAAAACACACTTTTTTGGAGCGACGCGACCCTTCTGTGTCTCACCAATGCCGATGACCCATCCTTAGCCTGTGATTAGCGTCGATTGGCACTAGTATGGACCTCATAACCGTGCCAATCTACTTTTGGAATTTTTTTGAAATGGAAACAAAGCTTCATGGCCTAGAAGCTTTAAGAGCAGAGAGTTGGATGTTTTTTGATCAGGATATGGTTGAGATTCCTCCCTTGGACCTCCTATTCCTACAAAAGATGAACCACCCAAGGAGATAAGCCTTTTTCCCATCATAAGTGGATCCATGTCCCATACTCCATCACTATAAATTTATCACCTTCCAATTCCTCTGCTAGTTAGAATAGAATAGAAGAGAATAGCATAGAAAGGTTTGAAGATTGTTATAGGCATAAAAGGAGAGAGTTGAGACCCTTAGTCTTTTCATACTGAGTTGAAAAAGAGTTCTTTGGAGACGTTCCCAAATTAGTACCCGTTGAAGGAGAGCTTCAACATCAAGGTGCAAGTTGTAACTCCTATTTTATTGATAATATGATACAACCGATATTTATTTTCCATTCTTGTCCATGTTTATAATAATAATTATGGAATTCCTTGATCAGCTAGATAGATTTTTTTTGATATATGCATGTTGCACTTTTATGTTTTTTGTTGTTTTTGGTCACTTGTGCAAGTGATCTAACATTGGTAGCAGCGGAGATCAAGCTTGGAAGAGCGAAGGAACAAAAATCTTCGACAAAGAGAAACATCGCAAATCAGACTGAGGTAGGCCATCTCCTTCGATCTATGTTTCATTTATAATCTAGGAAATTAGGTATTTGCTTGTTCCCCTTGTTTCTAGACCCACCCTAGGGCTAGAGGGATCGTCTTTGTATGCATAAAGGATTTACCTAGACAACGCGGTGAAGTCACAAGAAAGGTTGTGTGTTATTCACATTACATATCTCTAGTGACAAAGGTAAGGAAGTTGAGGATCAAATTTTTTGGTCAAGTACCCAGTTCTACAGTAGTTTCAGGATGTATTTCCCGCATAAATTTTAGATTTTCCACCTCATAGGGAAGCATCCTTTTCTATTGAGTTAGGGCCAGGGGCAGTGCCAACATAAAAAGCACCTTATAGGATGAGTACAACCAAGTTGGTATAGTTTGAGTTGTGGTTGAAGGAAATGTTGGACAAGGCATACATTAGGCCAAGTGTATATCCACGGGGCACACCGATATTGTTTGTGAAGAAGAAAGATGCCACTCTCAGGCTATGCATCGATTAAATGCAGTTGAACAAAGTGAACATCAAGAACAGGTATCCAATACCGACGATTGATGACTTGTTTGATAAGATAGAGGGAGCAATAGTGTTCTCTAAGATCGACTAGAGATCTGGATATAATTACATATGCATTAATGAAGAATACATCTACAAGATATCTTTCCGAACCAGGTATGGGAATTATAAGTTTTTTGTAGTTCCATTTGGCTTGACTAATGCTTTAGCTACATTTATGTGTTTTATGAATAGTGTTTTATGTACTTCCTTGGAAAATTTATTTATTGTGTTAATTCATGACATATTGGTATATTCTAAAAATGAGGAAGAAAATTTCGAGCATTTGGCAACAATGTTGAGATTGTTGACAGAGCATCAGTTGTATGCTAAGCTCAATAAGTGCAGTTTCTTTTAGACTGAGGTACATTACTTGGGACATGTTGTCTCCAAGGAAGGCATCACATTGGATCCAGAAAATATAAGGGCCATCATGGAGTGGGTAGCTCCTAAGAATGTAAAGGAAGTGAGATCATTCATGAGATTGGCAGGTATTACATGAGGTTCATCAGGAAATTCTCACAGATTTCTTATCCTATTACATAATTGCAGAATAAAGGTAATAAGTTTGAATGGAAAGAGGAGTGTGAGACCAATTTCAAGAAACTTAAGCAGTTGTTGACACATGCTCTAGTGTTAAATATTACAGATCCGAACAAGGATTTTGTAGTGTGTGCAGATGCTTGCAAGAAAGGACTTGGTGGAGTTCTTCTGCATGAGTGATAGGTAGTGTGTTATGAGTTGTAGAAACTAAATGAGAATGAGAGGAACTATCTGACAGATGATCTTGAGTTGGAAATGATCATTCATGCATTGAATATGTGGAGGCACTATCTTCTTGGCAAGATATTTGTATTAATGAGTGATCACATTAGATTACAGTGAGTTTGAATTCACGATTAGATATATTAAAGCTAAAGAGAATAGGGTTGTAGATGCTCTTAGCATGTGGATACAGGTAAATCACATAGCAGCTATGAGTTCCTATGGGATGGATTTATAACTTAGGATCTTGCAGGCAGGTTAGCTAGATCACATGTATATGGAGATTGTGCACATGTTGCAACGAAGTAAAAATAGTGGTACAGTTATAGGTACAATTTACGGTACAGATATAGGTACAGGTACAGGTGCAGGTGCACAGGACATGGACTATCATCTCACAATAGATGGATTGGTCGGGTTCAGAGATAGGATATATGTTCCAGACAAGAGTGAGCTCAAGAAGGTGATCTTGAGGGATTTTCATGTGAAACCATATTCAGGTCACCCAGGTTATCAGAAGACACTGACCATAGTGAAGAAGTTCTATTATTGGCCAAATTTGAAGAGAGATGTAGAAAAGTTCATGGCTAGGTGTTTGGACTAACAATAGGTGAAGGCAAAGTGTAAAAATCCAGGTGGACTATTACAACCGATTCTAATTCGATAGTGGAAAGGGGAGGTCACTTCCATGGATTTCATCATAGTTTTACCAAGGACAGTGAGACAGCATGATTCCATCATGGTTTTTGTGGACAGGTTGATGAAGATAGTGCACTTCATTCAAGTGAAGTCTACATTCTCAGTGAATGATGTAGCACATGTCTTCATCAAATATCTAGTCAGATTTCATGGTGTTCCAAAGAATATTGTCTCATATAGGGATGTGAAGTTCACTTCCAAGTATTGGAAGGAGCTATTTTCAGGATTAGGTACAGAGTTGACCTTCAGCACAACTTATCATCCACAAATAGATGGACAGAATGAGAGGGTCAATAGGATCTTGGGGGACATGTTGAGGATGTATGTGATGCATCAAAAATGAAAGTGGGGAGAGTATATTACACTGGTAGAGTTCGCTTACAACAATGGGTATTAGGAATATTTGAGGAGGAGTCTGTTTGAGGCATTGTATGGGTAGAGTTGCAATACTCCCATTAGTTAGAGTGATCCAATTAACAGGGTGTTGATTGGACCAGACATGTTTCCATACATGGAATAGGAAATGCACGTTATAAAGAAGAATTTGAAGGAAACATAGGATAGGAATAATATCTATGTAGATCATAACATTTTGTTCAAGGATTTTTAGGTTGGGGAACAAGTGTACTTGCGCATCAATCCCAAGAAGAGCTCCTTGTAGATTTGATCATCTGAAAATTTGGCACCATGGTTTTGTGGACCTTTCAAGATTACTGAGAGGATTAGACCAGTAGCCTATCTACTTTCACTGCCTCCCATAATGAAAATCCATGATTTTTTTCATATATCATTACTTAAAAAGTATTTTAAATATGTTGATCATGTGATTGGCTGGTCTATATTGCAGGTGGAGCTAGAAGGAGAATTCCAGGCGGAACCGCAGTGCATTTTGAAGAGAAAAATGCTCATGCTCTGGAATTGAGCAATCAAGCAAGTTAAAGTGCAATGGAAGCACTTTGGTCTCGATGAAGCTACATGGGAGATGGTTGATCAGATGCAGGCTATGTATCCTTCCTTATTCATTGGTTGAGCGAATGTTTTGGTGTGATGTTTGGTATTTGTTTTGGCATGTGTTTGGTACGATGTTTGGTATATGTTTTGATATATGTTGGTACAATGTTGGTATATGTACATACATATATGGATGTAAACACCGTTATGAGATATGTTATAAAGATCCAATAAGCGGTATGTGTGGCATGTTATTATGATGTTATATTTGTTGTGTTAGTTTGCTTTTCAGCAGGTTGATCAATGTAAATAGTGCATCGAGCTATGTTATAAAGGTCCATGAGAACTATGTTTGATTTTCAGTAGTTTTACCGAGTTATATGTGTGGTTGAACATTGACGATGGTGTCCCCCAAGGGGGAAGGTTTTGTAACAACCCTGATGAAAAATTCCATGTAATAAAAGTTAATAAAGGAAAAATATTAACTACGATTATGGGACATGTATTCCAAGATAAATGTTGGGAAAAAACATCCTATTGCAGGTGTTCACATGGTTTATTATGGCTATGGAAATTTTCAAAGGTAATGGTTAAGGTTTGGAAATGCAAAGTGGCATTTATTAGCATTTATTTATGAAAATAATGGAAAATAGGAGAAAATGGAGGTGAGGTCACAAATTGCATGTGAGGAGGAAAATGAAGGAAAATAATGGAAAATTGAAGAAATTAGAGGCCTCATTAATAAAAAGGCTTCCGAGGATCAGCTCGCAGAATTTTTTCAGTTATGTTTTGGAGCTCTCACTATTCTCTCTCTCTCTCATACTCTTGAGCACTTAGAGTATTCTTGGAGCACTCTTGGAGAGTGTGGCATAATTGGAGATTTGGAGCAAGAAGGTGAAGGAAGAGAAGGAAAGTGCAAGAGGACATCGTGATAAACATCTACAACATGTTTTAAGTGCGGGTACCTAGTTGCATGTATGCTTTCCTCACTAGTTTTTGCATGCATGGTATTGCATGTGGTTTCTTGGTTATGATCTCTCATTGTCATGGAGGATTGCCTGGATTGACAGTGGATTTTCCTATCCTTTCCATTTCCTGGATAGCCAGGGTGATTGTGGGTTTATTTCCATTAATTATTTTCTAGTTGGTTCTCATGATTCCTTTAACTATGGGTTGAGTTATTAGTTCCTGGAGCCTTGGTTGGAAAAACGCTCTAGAGCCCGATGGAAAACTATTGGGTTGAGTTACTTGTCCTAAAGCCTTGGTTTGATAAAAAAATATGGAGCCCTAGGTGGGTTGAGCTACTAGTCCTAGCGCCTTGGTTGGAAAAACGCTCTGGAGCCCTATGTGGGTTGAGTTGCTAGTCCTGGAGCCCTGGTTGGGAAAATGCTCTAGAGCCTGGAAACAACTAGGGTTGAGTTACTAGCCTTAGAGCCTTAATTGGAATGAATTCTCTGGAGCCCTGGATAGCTTGGGTAGAGATCAATCCGTGATGGTTAGTGATGTCCGACCATGAGGAGGAATCGTTGATTAGTTATGTTTGACCGTGAGGTGGAATCACTGGTTGAGGTTTGAGGCGGGTTGGTCTCTGGAGCCATGGTTTGGTGTTGATTGGTGTGTTTGATGAAGTCCCACATTCATGCTTGGAATATGGCACGGGGGTGACTGGTTGAAGTGATATTTGGCTCAGCCATGCCTATGTTTGGGTGGAACATGGAAGCCCAAAACCTGGTTTCATTTTGATTATGGAAATAAGAGCTATTTTGATGAGTAAATATTCTAGTTATCATGTGGATTCTATGGCGGATACATACTTCATATTTATGTGGTTATTATGCTGGTTATGAGCATGTATTATATCAGTGATGATGTATGGCTCTCCTCATTTTTTTACTTTTAAATGAATGGACAATGTATCTAAGGTAAAATAGATGGTAATGCAGCTAATGGTGTATGGGAACAATGCTTCTTAGAAATTCTCAGATAAGTATGAGACCCCTATGCTCAAATCTGTTGTTTACACCTGTAGTTTACATGTTTGTGATATGTTTGACGAAATTTCTATCATGGCTAGCAAGGGTCTGGTTGAGTCCTTATTGATATTTTTGCTTCTACATCATTGTTCTATTATTATAAGTCATATATGAACTTGTCATGAATTTATGAGTAGTGACATGGGTTATGGGCTTGAAAAAGTGACTCAAATCCTGGGTATGTTGGCACAACACTGGGGAATTCAGTCCCTGGACACTGGAATGCAAGCTTATGCATGTGTCCAGAGCCTCCCGGTCCAATAAACCTGGGGAACTGATTCAACATTTTCTTGATGTATTTATATGTGTATACATTGTACATCATTCCTCGAGACATTCATTATTATATTGTTGAGTTTGTTTCCAGTTTGTGTGTTGTTTGTCTTACAGTCGTATTAGAGCAAGTGAAATGCTCTATTAAATGAGAGCGAATATGGGCCACTAGTTTTGTGGTCAACAAGAGGGAGTTTACACACATGGCAAAGAGATAATATGTTTATGGATGTTTTCATTTTGCCTGTCTGTTTGAACACATTGTCATTGTATACTATACAGCACGAAGGAGAAAACTGGGTGACCAGAGATTGTAGATGCCCCAGGAGTTCTGAGCAGCAGTTATGAATTGTTTGTATTCTTCTACGTTGTTTCCATTGCCTGAATGGTGCCACTCTGAATATTGAAGGAAGAGCCAAAGTATGTAAAACTATCGTTGTCACTTTTAATAAGAGTGGATCAAAGGGTATCAAATGAAATTCGAATGAAATACAAAGTGGTGTATCGGTTCTCTTAAAATTGGTTGGAGGAGGGAATTGTTTTCGGTCTTACATCATGCCGTATTTGTAACTTGAGAATAGTGTCATTGAAGAAGTTAATGTTATATATCAGGAAATTGAAGTTGTAGAGAAGCGTTGTAGTTTGAAAAAGTCAAATATTTGCTGGCATATTTGAGGTCATAAGTTCAAATCGTTGTTATGATAATTTTGGAAGAAATTGTACCACATGATGTTCATATTTTACTTGAATTTGTATTGTTGATGGGTGCATGATCGGTTGACCCGATACTTGATTAAATCATTGTAAATTTGTTTGTATTGGGTTCATTCTCGATGATAGCCGACACCTTCCCTTTTCTCAATTGATTACAAGTTTATTTTGAAATTGCACTGGAGAAAATGGCCAAACTAAAAGATTTAGTACATTTATTAAGAAATTTAATGCTATCTACTGTCCATAATGATGTCCAAGTCAGTAAGGACATGCTCTGTGACATCCAATCATGTTTGAAAAATGCTAAAATAAAAATTGAATCCTTGTAGTTAGAATCGCAGTTACAACAAGACAAACTTCAAAAGAAAACTTGTGATTATGAACTAGTGTTTGTTCAGAACAACAATTTTTTTGAGCCCGATCATCAGTCAAAGAATGATCAAAGAAATGAAGTGCTTTCAGGTGAAAATTTGGATGCAGTTAGAAGTACTGATGTGAAACCTGTTATAAGACCATGGGAAGAGATGACACACAATAAACACAGAATAGGTCTTGGTTATAATAGTGATGTATCTTTTCACATTCCAGATTTTGCTAACCCTATAAAATTTCAAAGTGCAGGATTTCTGGATGATGTAGTTCCAGAAAAAGTTGATAGATGCCAACAGTGTAAAAAAGTTGGACATATGAAAGATCGGTGTTTTGATCTTCACCCATGTGAGCATTGTGGAAAGTGAAATCACGAGTCAAACAGACATTCCAAAAAGAGGAGCACTGCAAGAGAGAAGCTAAGTTTTGGATGCATTGCTTCTTGGGAATGGACAAAAGCAACCAAGAAGATATATAGATCATATCGAAGAACTTGTTCAAGAGTGACGAGTGTTGCAGTGATGAAGAATATTTCTCACCTTGTATTTGACAAGGGGGGATTTTTTTGTAGGTGGTCTTCTACAGGTTTGAGTTCGAGATGTCAAGTGAGCCTGAGCCAGTGATCCACATCCTGAGCCACAACCTCAATTGATTGAGTTGTTTTTGAGCGAGCACTTCCAGATTTGGAATTGTTCGAGGAACTATTGTGACAGTTCCAGAGTTTGTGGTTATCTTAAAACCACATTTTTTGTTCTGAGAACTGCTATGTAGGTTCCATAATTAGTGTTGGTTGATACATTTATTTCTCCCATTTTCGGTTTGTGGTCATCCTTGAAAACCATTTCCGAGATACATTTGGCTCTTGGCTGAGATGCATTTCTGCTTTTTGAGCTCTCATTCTTGGACTTTGGTATATCCCCTTAGATTAAGGATTGAGGGGGGGGGGGGGGGGGAATGTTAGAAACTAATCCTTAGGTTAGTTTGTGTTAGGTAATTGGTTATTAGATTCCAAGAAACCTAGGGAACTGATTCAAAAGCTTCTTGATGTATTTATATGTGTACACATTGTACAACATTCTCGAGACATTCATTAAGATATTGTTGATTTTGTTTCCATTTTGTGTGTTGTGTGTCTTACACAACTCGGTCACTATCTCCGTCCCTCTCAACTTCTCTATCTCCCCATTTCTCCCCCATCCATCTCTATTTCTCCCTCTCTCTCTCTCTCTCTCTCTCTCTCTCTCTCTCTCTCTCTCTCTCCTTCACTTTCTCTACATATCTCTCTTGTCACTCCTTATCTTTCCATCCACTCTCTTGCCTTCTTTCCTTTCTTCCTCCGTCTCTGCCCCTCCATTCCATCTTCCTGCCTCTGTCTGTCCCTTCATTCCTCTCTCTCCCTCCTCCCCGGCCACACTCACCCTTCTCTTCGCCCCTTCGCTCTATCTCTCTCCCCTCTCCTTATCTACATGCCTCTCTCTCTCCCTCTCTCTCCATGATTGAGTGTCTCTGATGTATAATCAAGGGTATATTTATAGTCTGTGTTTTATTTTTCTTTTTTGTGTGAAATAGGTTGTCTTTTGGGATGTAGTGTTGATAAGTATAGCCCATGACCAGTATTATGTGGAGTCTATTTGCCTGATTTATAAGATCAATGGTTAAGAATCTTGTTATATTGTAAGTTAATTGTACGTATTAAGTTTTTTATGTGTTTTTTAATTAAATTTAAAAGAAAAAATATGGAATCACTATTAGTCCTTGCCAAGGTAGGACTCTAATAATCAATTTTTTTGTTCATCACTATTAGTTTAGCATTGACCAATGCAAATTATAATGTTTAAATTTGATTTATTTTTTTTTCAATATTGTAAAAAAAACTAAATTTCAAACATATGATTGGACCATAACTTGAAGGTGTTATTGCATCCTTAGCACAATATGATTCCATGTGGATAACTTCCTTACATATTTTATACCATATTTTATGGATATTGTTGCAATATTCATGCACTATTTTTAGATATTTGTGTAGTGATTTTTTGTTCTTAAGCTTTGCAAAAAACCGTCCAAAAATGAAATCCTCGAAAATAGTTTGTACTCAAGAAAATAATATGTTTACCATCAATTACTTCCCACCATAATTTAAGCAAGTCTTTCCACCTTTATTTATGTTTTAGTCAGCACTATAGGAGTAAAATTGTAAATGTGTAGACTTACTAATGGTTAGTACCCATCAAAATTTATGCAAGTTATTTTGGATCAAATAATTAACTTATAGACTTCACATTTGGAGCAAATAATTAACTTATAGACTTCACATCCCAACTTACTAGTTCCTTCCAAAGTGAGACCATAGGATGATATACCTTTCCACCAATATTAATTTAGCATTGAAAATATAAAAAATTGAATTTTATTACTTTTAACTTTTTAGTATTAATTGAGTCAAGATTTAAATGTTTACACTCCTTTATTATTTTTTAGTTCAGCCCACATGTAAATGTTAAATGTTTATGTTAATGTCTACAAATATTTACACCTATACATCTATTATTGAAATAAAAATGTACTTATAACAAAATAATATAATATTGCAATGTCCATACTAAATAACATACTTTTATATGAGTCTGTTGGGTCTTGGTTAAATGGTGATGAGGTTGGTTGTTATAGCACTCATCACAAGTTCAATTCCCTTCCCAGGGTGATGTATTTGGACATGTTGATGAAGATTGAGTTAAAAAAATAAAGAGAGAGAAATGAAAAGTACTACCAAGCTTACAAAAAAAACATACTTTTATATGAAGTTTATATAAAATAAAACAAAATAATTTTTTTATTTTTTTTAGCTTTTCATTGTAAGAAATACCTGTAATTTAGTGTATTTCTAATATATAATTAATATATCACATTTAAAAAATATTAATAACAAAAACAAGTTATAAGTTAGAGAGAGAATTTATTCTTATTTCATTCATAATTTTTTTTAAGGAAGATTTATAATTCATTCATTTTTTAATATGAATTTGACATGTTACATCTTAAATATTAATAACAAAAATATTATATATATATATATATATATATATATAATATTTTATTTCTTAATTTTTTTAAGATTTATATATATAGAGAATTTTTATTCCATTAATTTGTTGAGAGATTTGTAGTTCATTCATTTTTTAATATGGATTTGAGATTTTAAATATTAATAATAATAATTATTATATAGAAATAGCATTTTCAAAATATTTAGAGATAGAGAAAGAGTCCTATATATAGTTTTCTGCTTCCAAACACGATTATAACATATATTAACATTTTAATGTATAAACTATGAATTATATGTGTGTGTGTGTGTGTGTGTCTGGAGAGAGAGAGTGTGTTTGGGAGATTTGTAATTCATTGATTTTTTAATATGGAGTTGATATGTAACATTTTAAATATTAATAATATATAGACAACATTTAAAAAATGTGTATAACATAAATAATTATATATAAAGAAAAAGAGTGTATGAATATATGTTTTCTACTTTCAAATATAATTAAGACATGTATTACATTTTAATGGGTAGAATGTAAATGATAATTAAAAAACTTCAAACTCAATTTTATATATACATCTATAGGAACTTATCCAACTAGATCAACCCAAAGGGATCTAACCCCAAAGGGATCCCTTGGGGCTAGTCATATATATATATATATATATATATATATATATATATATATATATATATATATATATATATATATATATATATATATATATATATGTGTGTGTGGAGGAAATTATTTTTCCTTGTAATTCATTCATTTTGTAATGTGAAGTTGATATGTAAAATTTTAAATATTAATAATTAGAGAGAGAGAGAGAGATTTATAATATGGAGTTGACACACACACACATATATAACAACGTTTGTTAGAGAGAGTGTTTGTCTTAACAGATAATCTTTACACCAGAGAGTGCTTAATATCATTGTCTATTCTAAATACTTTGGGAGACATTGAAATATTTTATTTATAATTTGATATTAATTTTTTATTTATGTCATACCCATTTGACTTAAATAAATTTATAAATAGTATAATATTTAAAAAAAAAATTTATTGTTATTATTAATTTATATATTTTAACAAATATAATATTAAAAATTAAATAATAAAAAAAAAAATATATATATATATATATATATATATATATATATATATATATATATATATATATATATATATATATTTTAATTTTTAAATAGTAAAAAAAAAAAAGTTGTCCATTTCAATTACTAATGACTGACTTAGCTTATGACCAAATTTCTGACTAAATCGATTTTAAAAAACCTGCCCATAAATATTGTGGAACGTGGAAAGAGAGGGAGAATGGTATGCACATGCGACATAATTCGATACATGACCATCTCATAGAATTTAAACATGGAGCTCCTTAAGTTGGATGCCACAATAGTATGTGATTTGCATTTTTAGGGCCAATTTGTTGTGATTGATAGCGTTAGCAGAGGTATTGAGCATTCCGAATAAGAAGAGCAGGTGTGTAATAACAACAATGGAACAAGAGATAACGTGAGTGGGCTCAATGGCTAATAACTTGTGATTTCTCTTGGGAGGTCACAGGTTCAAAACCGGCGGGGATAGGGTTGTCTATTGTCCGTCATTAGCAAGCTATAGGGATAAATGCCCCTAATGTTGGACGCCTCACTCCTTGCGAAAGTCATGAGTTTCTGGTATATGTGGCTTACAGGCTACTACATATTCCCGGGGAAGTTGTTGTTCCCTGTCTAAAAACAAAAACAATGGAACAAGGCAAAGATGTAAAATTTTAATAATATATTTTGTCTCACTTATTTGGTATATTCCAGAGATCTACGAAAGCATACTAGAGCAAACAAAGAAAATGACTTCCAAAACGATTTACAAACACATGTTTACACAAAAAGCCTTGTCAACAATATAGCGGGATGTTGAGACAAAAATGCAAAAACATAGCATAGGAGAAATGCTCAAAAAATCGAGCCATCCATAAGGCCAACCAACAAAAGAGGAACCAAGATGGACAGTTCTAGAACCTTCATACAAAAGTAGGCCAATAGCAGGTCCAAGGATACAAATCATGCTCTTAAAGCAACCCATATTATGTATGACCGACAATCAAGAAGCTGGCACCTCGGACAAAAAAAGAAGAAAAAACCAGATATAAAGGAAGTAGCTAAAGAGTAATCAATCCCTCTAGGAACTTATACAAAGAAAGCTCCAAAACTACAAACAAATCCATTGATGGAATAGGTATAAACCCTGGCTGCATTGTAACACCCCTCTTGGATAGGGAATCTGCCATGTCATTCTACTCTTTGAAGATGAGGTTGAAGGTGATGTGTCAAAGGGAGTTATTTAAAGCCCAAATTTTTTGTTGCCAGTGATGTAGGGAGGGAACAACCATATAATTTTGACCATACACCCATTCTATAACTAATCTAGAGTTGCCAACAACATGAATTTCTTCTAGAGAAAGCTAAGACACACATTTCAGCACTCGCCGGAGCACCACAACCTTTTCCCTATAGAGTTTGCTAGGGCCCCCATATCAGAACAAGTGGAAAGTGTGGGAGGGATCAATCACAATGTAAACACCACAACCACATTCCCCCCTGGAGGCAACTGTATTAAAGACGCTGACAGGAGTAGAGAAATCAATCTCTATGAAAACAACGTGGTGAATGTGGGCTTTAGGCCTCCACAAACCTTTCTCTAAGAAAAATGTCAAAATTCTCAGGTAGGTCTCACTCTTCGGAATGCATTCTTAAAAATGTACTTATTCTTGCAACACCAAATACCCCAGAAAATGTAAAGAGGAATCACTTTGAATTCCTTTTTCTTTGAGCTCTAGTTGATCAAACATGTTGCAATTGAAGATATCTCCACATGATGGTTGAAACTGAGTGCATCAGAGCCATCTTCCCAAATTGCTTTCGCAAAGGGAAAATTCAAGAAAAGGTGTGTTACCTCCTCGCTATAAACACCACAAAGTGTGCACCAAATCGGATCCTGAAATCCCCTCTTTAGGAGGTTATCCCATGCAAGAATCTGGTTGTGGATAGCAAGCCAAGTGAAGCATTTAATCTTGGATGGTACATCCCAATTCCACATGTGAGACAACCATGCAACGTAGGGGTCAGATCGAACATGTGAGGAGATGAAAGAGTATGCCTCTTTAATTGCTTTTGCACTACGAGACCATGAAAATTTATGAGGGTTGTTGGAGAGGGAGATGTCAACATTAACAAAATTCACACGGTATGTTTCCCTATGTGCTTCAAAATCCATCAACATTTCAAGTTCAATTGAATAGGGCCACAAAGTTAGAGAAAATGACTTACTAGTGTCTCCAATGTGTGCTAGGGTGAATATTCTCTGCTTGTTAAGGAAACAAACAATTGGGGTAGGGAGATTGTGTCCACTTGTCAACCCTTTTATAACATCTAAACCAATGTGGACTTTGTCTCCAACACCCACCTCCCAACAAAGGTTATTACAAAAAACAAATATATGTAAATTAGGAAAAATATTTTAATCTTTAAATTTTGTTATCATTACACCTAGAGGCACTTTGCAACCAGTATGAGAAAGATGTTGTCACATAATGTTATATTTAAAAATAATAAAATTATACTTACATTAATAAATTAGAAATAATAACAACCAAAAAATACTTCAATTTCCACCTTAATCTTAAATCAAATAGAAAAAATATTTTTTAGTGTAAAAAAGATATGTAATTTCTTCATTGCACATATATAAATAACATTATTGATATTATATGATATATAATTCATTTTATATTAATTGACATGTAATATTTAAAATAAAAATATACTAATTAGAAAATTTTTGTGTCAATCATATATAAAATATTTCAACCTCAATATTAATATTAAGCAACAATTTTTTTATCAACTTTCTTGAGATAAAAGTAAAGTAATTGAAATTAAAAATATTCTTATATTTTCAAGAGTTAATATTTAATATTTAAAATATATCAATAACAATAAAATTTTAATATAGGAAAATCAAATATTCAATATCGAGGTTGAATAAAAGATTTTAACATCAAATAAAAGAGAGAGAGTTATTTATTTATGTTGATTTATATAAACAATTATGATAGAAGTATAATATTTTGTAAAATATATATATTTATAGATCTACGTAGAATATTTGGATCTATGTTGGTTTATATAAACAATTATAATAGAAATGTAATATTTTGTTAAATATATAAAATAAATTTATAACTTTAAAAAACATTTTAATCTTTAAAATTTGTTGTCATTCATATATATATTTATAAAAAATTATAATAAAAGTGTAATATTTCAATAAAATATAATTTTTTTGTTGTTGTAAAGTTCCAGCATTCTATTATTATACAAAAAGTATATCACAGGTTAGGTAACCAGAGCATTTAGGGGGCCAACGACGGTCTAATCCTGACGTAATCAAAATCAAGTTTTGTTTGGCGTTGGTGGGTTGTCCAACATATGGAAACCAACCCACTAGTCGCAACATGTTCAAATGCATAGCTAAAAACCATACAAACAAATAAAGAGTCTTGTTTAACTGAAGAAAAAAAAGAAAAAGTCTTGAGATTCTACCAACTTGACAAACAAACACCAGAAAGCATAAAAAAATTAGGGATATATTCCTCCAGGATCCAACAAGCATAGGGGTTGGAGGGAGTACACTCGGATTCCTTGGGTTCATCCACGTACCCAGCCACCCACCCTGCATGCAGAATGTCAAGAATTTCTTTGCGCTCTGTTTTGTTGCTAGAGGAAGCGCCACCAGTCTCGAGCATAGCTGCTACCCTTCCTTCTTCCACGCCCTTTACAGCCTTGCGGTTGTCTTTCGCAATCGACCTTCCCACAAAGTAGGTGGAGGCGTCTGCATCTTTCTTGGACCTGTTGACATGATCTCTTGGCCCCAGTCTGGTTCTCCTGGGCTTGGGCCTCACCGGTGTCGTAGGACCCAGAGGCTTGAGGGCGGCGAAAGGCAGGGGTAGAAGATGTCTGCCACTTACTGCCCTCCCACCTGGAACCGAAGCTCACGGTCATAGAAGATGAGGTCCATGGCCTCGCGAGATTTTTCCAATGCATGGTTGCCTTGGGTATTTTGGTGGTTTAGCTTGTCCGTAGAGAGTTGTCTTGAACCAATGATGTAGCAAAAAAATTCTTCATGGTCCAGTAGCGCTTCGCCAAGTTACTTCAGGATTTCGTGGCACCGGCCAAGGCTTCCAACTCCTGCACATCAACTTGGCATCTTATGTTAACAGGGATGTCAGACGCGTAGCCAGAAGTTTCCGCCTTTTAGGGACCTCGTCATCATCATCGGGGACCTGCACCCCCAAGCATCTCTCACGCATACATCTCATTTTTCACATCGACGTGAGGGTTGGCCAGATGTTGGAAAGAGACCAGTTCGTCATCCTCTTCCAGACCTCACTACAGGAGACCCTGCAATGGAAGCTCATCAAGACGGTCAAGAAAATGGGATGATCCTCCCTACTGAAGGTGACTTGAAGGGTAAAACTCGTGAGGAGGGAAGCTTCTCGCACATGCATCCTATGGTGGTTGACCTCATCCATGTGCTCTTTGTGATGCCCCTCCTGCAGCTCATTAACTCTTGAAATTCCCATCAGCCTACTGGCGATTTTCCAAACCAAGACAGTACTCCTCACACGCTTCGGCATTAAGACATGGAGGGGGGGGGGGAGGAGGTGAGGGAGGTGGATCGCTTATGAGAGCCATTTGTCTCCTCGAATGCGTTTCGTCATCCCTTCTAACACCCGCATCTTGGGAATAAAAAATAAATATACATCAAAAATATATATAAATTAAAAAAAAAACTATTTTAATCTTTAAATTTTGTTGACATTTATTATATATAAATATAAATAAATAATAATTATAGTAGAAATATAATGTTTCAATAATATATATATATATATATATATATAAATGTATATGTATGTATGTATATGTATGTATGTATATGTATGTATGTATATGTATGTGTATATGTATATGTATGTATGTATATGTATGTATATGTATATGTATGTATATGTATGTATGTATATATATATATATATGTATATGTATATGTATATGTATATGTATATGTATATGTATATGTATATGTATATGTATATGTATATGTATATGTATATGTATATGTATATGTATATGTATATACACACACACACATGTATATTAAAAATTATTTTAATATTTAAATTTGATTATATATATATTCAATTTTTTTAACACGAAATTTTGATTGTCGAAGACTAAAGTGGTCCAACTCGAACACGAACAGGTGATTTAGCTTCAGACTAAATGACTTAAAAATTGTGGCACGCGAAAAGAGAGGGAGAATAGTATGCAGATGGACAAAATTTGATACATGATCATCTCGACTGGTCATGTTAAACACTCAATATGTTGATGACGTTCGCCGAAATTCCTCTAGCAGGGAATTGGAGGAAGGAAGATGCTACTTCAGGCGAAGTGGTAAAAGCTACCATTTACAGGCAGCTTGTGGGTTCAATTATGTACTTGGTGAACACACAACCATATATGTGTTATGCAGTTAACCAACTTAGTCAATCAATGATTAAGCCAACCAAACTCTATTGGAAGGCAACTAAACATGTGTTGAGATACCTCAGAGGCACCACTTTGTTTGTTCTTTGGTATAAAAGGACAAAGGGAGTGAAGCTGCAAGGCTTCATAGATGCAGATTGGGTAGGGAGTCTATCAGACAAGAAGAGCACATCAGGAGGAATATTCAGTATTGGGTCAACAAAAATTTCTTGGTATAGCAGGAAGCAGAGATCAATTGCACTCAGTTCAGCAAAAGTAGAATACATGGTTGCTAGTCAACCAACGTGTGAGGCTATCTGGATGAGGAGGATCATTGTTGGGTTATTCGATCAACAGATGGATCCTACAGTGAATTACTATGACAATTAGAGTTGTATCAAACTCTCTTTGAATCCAATTTTTCATGATCGGTCCAAGCATATCGACATCTAGTATTACCATCACAGAGATTGTGTGCACAGGCGGATCATGTTTCTCGGGTACATTCCTACAAAGGAACAGGATGTAGGTATCTTGACTAAGGCATTGTTAAGAGGAAAATCCAATTTCCATAAAGGTAGGGTTGGGGTATCTGATAATCCATTTATTGTTGAGAGGGACTGATGAAAATGGCACCAAGAAAGATCCTAATTGAATTTTCCCTTGAATTAAATTAGGAGAAGTTTGTAATTCCACATCACATGACAACTTGTATGAGTTAACTAAGTTAGTTTGACCTAGTTGGTTCAATTAATTCGAGTTGAGGGCCTAACTTGAGTCATGTAGAGTGTCTCCTACTTTATAGGAGCCTAGGTTGAGTTTATTTTGAGTTGTAATTAATTCAGTAAAACTGAGTTAAAGTCAGTTAAACTAGTTTCAACTATAGGAGTAACTAGTGGGAAGTCAAGTAGTAGGTTGTGTACTCTGTGATCAACCAATTAACTGATAAATCAGCCATAAATAACTCATGCATGTGTGATCTACGAGTTACGTAGTTGATATTGGAGTTCAAGGGTATTAACTGATAAATCAGCCATAAATAACTCATGCATGTGTGATATATGAGTTATGTAGTTGATATTGGAGTTCAAGGGTAGCGTACTATCAGTTGTATAATTATCCAAATTGTACAGGTGGTGCATGCAGTCAGAGGAAGGCCTATGATGGATTGCATAGTTATGGATGAGGAATTTCCCTGATTAATAGGGGCTAATTCCCAAGGAAAAAACACAAGGAAATAGGGACTTGGGAAAGAAACAAATTGGTTAAGTATTGGTGAAGATTTGTCTAGGAAACAATGAGATAGATTGTGATAGTGCAGAGGTTGCTCGGGCTTGAGCAAAGCATTATACTCTTCTCTATTTTTCTGACTAATGCAATATATAAATAGGAGGGGTTTTTAGTTGTGGCTTTCACCAGGAAATCATTGTGTAATGTGTTGATTGAATTCTTTCTCTTGTATTATTTGTGATTTTGCGGTCATCTAATTGTTTCCACAGTTGGTAGAGTAGATTCAAGCCTATTGTTTTAGTAAATTACAATTAGCAGTTTTAATCTACAAGGAATTTCTACAAAAATGTACTTATAACAAAAGAAATATTTGACTGTTAACCATAATTTAAAATATTTCAATGTCCATATTAAATAACATATTTTGATATCAAGTTTATATATTTATATTTCAATGTCCATATTAAATAACACCACTAAGATAAGAACTAATTATCATGAGCTTCCAAGTGAAATGTGGTCTACTCTCAAGACCCCTGGCACTATAGAATTTCTGTCATTTTTTAACATAGAAATAAGATTTTGAAGAATTACAATTAGATTCTTTTTCTTTTTCTTCTTAAGGTGGTCTACTCCCAAGACAAGATCCCTGGCACTATAGAATTTCCATCATATTTCAACATAGAAATAAGATTTTGAAGAATTACAATTAGATTCTTTTTCTTTTTCTTCTTAAGGTGTTATACTCCCAAGACTCCCTCAAACAATAGAATTTCCATCCTTTTTTAACATAGAAATAAGATTTTGAAGAATTACAATTAGATTATTTTTTCTTTTTCTTTTTCTTCGTAGGGTTTGATAGACAACATTGGTCTGAGTGGACTCGTTATCATCCCCATCATAAAAGAAAACAAAGTAATTTAAATTCAAAAACAAAAATTATATTTACTTGCAATTTATTGTATTTCTAATATAGAATTGATATACCACTTCTAACAAATATTAATAACAAAAACCAGTTATAAGTTAGAGAGCGAGAATTGATTCTCATTCCATTCATATATACTTTTTTGGGAGATTTGTAATTCATTCATTTTTAATATTTATTTGACATGTTACATTTTAAATATTAATAACAAAAATATTATATACAACTTGAGTGGGCCTAATGGTTAAGAGCATGTGTTTCCTCCTAAGAGGTCACAGGTTCAAAACCAGAGGGGGGTAGAGTATGTATGCCTTCATGGACTAAGCATTCAAATTGTTGCACGGAGGTGGGTCACTTGTCCCACAAACAAGAGGGTCTCATACACTAATATGGGGTAGAGTATGTATGCCTTCGTAGACTGAGCAGTCGTTGCGCGAAGGTGGGTCCCTTGTCCCACAAACAAGAGGATCTCATACACTAATATGGGGTAGAGTATGTATGCCTTCGTTCAAATCATTGTGTGGAGAAATTGGATTATTATTATTATTATAAAATAATTTATTGCTTACATTTTTTTAATATGAATTATATATATCAAGAGAGAGAATTCTTATTCCATTAATTTGTTCGGGAGATCTTAGTTCATTTATTTTTTAATATGGAGTTGACATATAACCTTTTAAATATTAATAATAAAAATAATATAGAGAGAGCATTTTCAAAATATTTATAAATTGTCGTATAAATATTTGTATTTCCAAGCATAATTAGAGCATATATTAACATTCTAATGTATAAACTATGAATCATAAATAAAATATTTCAATGTCATATATATATTCTACTTCCATATATTTTATGTTTCAAAATATGATTAGAGCATATATTAACATTTTAATGTATAGACTATGAATCATAAATAAAATATTTGTAACCACTGCCTTAATTATTGACTAATTGTTAGGTTGTTGTTAAGAGTTGTTAAACATTATTGTTATTTGTTAAAAACAGAATATTTTGAATAGGAATTAATTTTGGGTGTTTGGATAAAGGATTACTTGTGAAATTAGTTTCATAAGTAAAGACTGATGGTAAAAGTAAATTCAAGATCTGGAGTTAGTTGAATGGAAAATCAGTTCAAAAGTTACCCAAAGAAAACTCTGGAATAAATAGGAGATTTCAGGAAGTTTGGGGGTTCTGTTGGAAGGCTGAGGAAACAAAAGATATCTTGAGGAGAAATTCCTAAAGGGAAAACTTAGAGAGGAGATTGTTTCCACTGGAATTGGAGAATTGGACAGGACTGTCCCGAGATTCTCTTCCAGTTTTCTGTATTCAACAAAGACTCAGACTTGGAGCATGGGGGAGCGTTAGAGGACGTAATTGCCTCACTCGGGAAAGGGAGGCAATCATTTATTAGTCAGATCGTGTACAGATGAGTGGAATTCTGTTTTGTTTATTTTCTGTTAGTAGTATATTCTGTTTCTTTTTAAATTTATATTTGAGGAAACTGAGACAATACAGTATGGTTGAATGATTGCTATGTGCTTAAATTACACTATGAAACTCTATAGACCAGAAAGAAATTCTGAGAAAAGAATTTTGTTGAGTAGGTAGGATATTACATTTTAAACTTCTATCTGTGCAATTATTAGTTAAAAAAATATATATATGGATTACTGAATGGAATAAAATACACTCTAGCAAGATTTAAAGGAAGGACTGTTAACCAAGATTTCGTGACCAGATTCCGCGCTGGTTGTCCTTCGAACCTATGATAATACACGGACAATTAGTGGTCCGGTCACGTACAGGAATTGTTAATCCTAGTATATCCTGGAGTAAAAGAAATGAAGCTAACATGCTAGATAAAATTATAATAATTTAACTGAGAATTCACTGTGAAAACAGTTTAGAAAGTAACCATCAGGATATTGTAAACCCTTTCACAGAGAAAAATAAGATAACCCTTCTTAGTTAAAAATCAAAAATAGATGGTAAACACTCTGTGAGAAGCATATGGAGGAAACCATAACCCGTGTACACCATCGGTGATGAGCATAAGTGTATATAAGTAAGTGAAATATGTAAGCATCAAATGCAAAATTCTAGTCATAAAAGAAAAATTCAACAGGAAACTCAAAACGTATCATTTTCTGTAACGAAAGAATCAAAGGGGTAGCCTCATGAAATTTCCAGAAGAAATCATGTACTAAAGAGAACCATTATCGAGGTTGTATATATGTTATAGTCAAATAAGAACCCATGTAAAATACCATCATACATGTTCAACAATAAAGATATATAAGTCACTGGCATGGATACAAACTCCGGTCATTCTGCTAAAATATATATATATATATATATATATATATATATATATATATATTGTTGAAATGAAATTTACATAGGTATTGTTCCTCAGAAAATGTAATAAACTAAACCGCCTTACTTTATGAAGAGGCTGTAGCTATATTAAAAACCCTTATTCTGCAAAGGCAGGAAGTTTCTAAATTTTCAAGAATGGAAAACTAATGCGAGAGGTATTAACTTGCAACCCGAGATGCAGGAATCAGGAGCGGCGGCTAAAACTTTGAAGCAATATGTATATTGACTAAACAATAGCCAGTCACTTCGGGCCAAAGTTTGAACCCGAAATTAGTTAAGAATTTTTGTTAGTGCGAGTAATCAGCGATTAGAAAACCAGCTACACAGTGCTGTTGCATTTTTATTGAAGCTAGAACTACGTAGTGTTAGGTAATAGAATCAATACACACTTGGACTTGAAGATGTTGGCGAGATTAGATGAAGAAACGTAATGGAACACGATTCCTTGCTAATAATATCCATCAATTAACGTAAAGGGAAAACGAAAGAAGAAGTACCTGAAGATTCCATGCAGGGCGAGGTGAGCCCAATCCAAACTGGAGACGTCTTCGAATCATTGAGCATACACAGATTTGTAAACAAGTATAAGAAAAGTGACTTAACCAATAACCAGAAACGGTGCCATGCGACAAAAATGAGAAATATGAATATATACATAGCAGGAAAATGCATTAACAACTCGAACCAAGTGGCATTTTGGAGGATTTACCAGTCAAATGGAGAACTTGAAGCTTCATCCAAGCACCATGATGCTACAGAAAACGGGTTGCCATAGAAACTAAGGTTCAGATGGTGAAACCCTGAAAATGATGGAGAAGCCTTCTAGAGCCTTCGAAGAAAGAGATGAAAGAATGCCAAGTGAAAAACCGTTACAGCGTTAAGTCATTAGCCAACCCTAATGAATCTTCACCGTCGGATTTAGCACAGAGATCAACGGTGGATGGAATGTCGGTTGTCAACTCGGTACAAGTTAAATGCGTGCCAGCTACAGGTAGATCGGATAGATTTAATAACAGGACCATTGTACACAGAAGACTTAAAAGTATGGAGCGAAATAATTGTTGCCAATTAATATGTATGGAATGATTGTTATCCATTGTTAAGTAGGCACGGTTGTAATGGTATTGTATTCATTTATATGTTTAACGCAAAGACCTATGCTCCCATAACAATAGTAATGTCATAGAATTAAACCTTATGCCAAGTCTTTAATGATTATATTATAAAAGGGTTTATGGTTATGTTTATGTATTTGTTTTTTTTGAACTAGCGAATTAGTAGGCTCCAAGTATTGATATGACAGGTAATCTTTTAGATTACTTGGTAAATAATAATAAAAAAATTACTGGTTATTTATTTATAATGAGGATGAATGTTACAATATTTCAATGCCGCATACACATATATAACATTTTATTATTTATATTTTTAATATGAATTATATATAGAGAATTTTCTTTTCTATTATGTTTTTTATAAAGAGAAAAAGCCATATGAATCTATGTTTTCCACTTTCAAATATGATTAAGATATGTATTACATTTTAATAGATAAAATATAAATGATAATTAAAAATTTTCAATTTTATATATATATAAGTTGCGAATTTCTTTTTTCAGCGTAATTCATTTATGTTTTTAATATGGAGTTAAAATACAATATTTAAAATATTAATAATTAAATATATATTTTAAAACAAGAAAGTCTTAATAAAAGTATGTTTTTATTTCCAAATAATTGTAACATGTATTAATTTTTTAACATGCAAAATATGAATTATAAATAAAATATTTTAATGTGAAATATATATGCTCTACAAAATAATATATATACATATATATATAAGAGTTTAATATAAATTTTATTTTTAAAGAGAGACAATTCTTATTTTATTAATAGTGTGTTTTTTTGTTGTTGTTGTTTGTAGTTCATTCATTTTTAATATAAAATTAACATAATATATATATTGAGTTTCTTAACAAAATATTTACTCACTCTAAATTCTACACACAATAAAAAAAATATATATATATTGAAATAATTTATTTATGATTTATTATTAATTTATTATTTATATCATATACACTTGAATATAAATATAATATTTCAATAAAAGATAAAAATTAAAAAATGGTTTCAATTTTTATATTTATTATTTTATAATATATATATATTAAATTTTATTATTATTAATTATATATTTTTAACAAAATATAATATGTAGAGTTAAATATATAAAAAACTTGTTAAAAAATCATTTATTATTTTATATATATAAACGATTTTTAACATATATTATTTCAATTTTTTTAAATGTAAATCACAACTGGCAAATTTTGGTCGAACTTTAAAGTCGTCCGACTCAAATAACGAAGCAGACGACTTACCTTATGACCAGATTTCTCACTAAATTGATTTAAAAAAACCTGCACATGCAACACAATTCGAATAAGAAGAGCAGGTGTGTAATAACAACAATGTAGCAAGGCAGGGATGTTATCATAGTGAAGCCATTCAATGACAATGGAGTACAAAATGGTGGTATTTTTTAATTTTTTAAAGTTTTTTTATCAAGAAGTTGGTGGTGTTATAGATTATTTTTAGTCTCTTGGACGTTAAAATATTATTCCTTTATTCATTCCTGATATAAAACCTACTATATTGCTTACTTGGACAATGAGTATATTTTTTCCATGACATCTCCTCCCACTCACCTCCGGGATTCCAAAAGATAACTAAATATAAACATTTATCTACCCTTTAATTTTTTATTTATACCATATACACTTAAATAATTTAAAATCTATAAGCATAATATTTTAATAAAATATAAAAATTATATATATATATTTTAGGAAGAAAAAATTTATTTAACTTTCATTTATGAAAATAAAAATAGTTTACATTTAGTTTCATTCTCAATATTCCAAAGATTTACATAAAATCCAAAGCAAACAAAAAAAATGACTTCTGAAAGGACTTATAAACACATGCTTACACAAAAAGCCTTGTCAACAATATAGTGGGATGCTAAGAGAGAAAATGCAAAAACATAGCATATGAGAAATGCTCCAAAAATTAAATACATCCAGAAGGCCAAAAAAAACAAAAGAGGTGCCAAGATGGAAAGTTCTAGAACCTTCATACAAAAACACAAATCATGCTCTTAAAACAACCCACATCGGGTAGTGCCGAGGATCAAGAAGCTGGGACAAAAACGAAGACACAAAAAAAGAAGAAAAACCTAGATATAAAGGAACTAGCTAAAGAGTAACCAATCCCTCCCGGATCTTTACAAAGAAAGTTCCAGAACTACAAAGAGAGCCATTGATGGAAAGGGAATTTTCCATGCCATTCTGCTCTTTGAAGATGTGGTTGAATGTGATGTGTCGAAAGGAGTCCTTTAAAGCCCAAATTTGTTGTTTCCAGTGATGTAGGGAGGGAACAACCATAAAAATCTGACCATGCACCCATTCTTTAACTAATCTGGAGTCGCCAATGACATGAATTTCTTCTAGATCAAGCCAAGACACACATTTCAACGCTCCCCAAAGCGCCACAACCTTTGCCCTATAGTTTGTTCCAGGGCCCCCATATCAGAAGAAGTAGAAAGTGTGGGAGGGATAAATCACAATGTAAACACCACAACGACATCCCCCCTGGAGGCAACTCCATAAAAGAAGCTTACAGGAGTAGAGAAATCAATCTCCGTGAAAACAACATGGCGAATGTGAGCTTTAAGCCTCCACAGACCTTTCTCTAGAAGAAAATAAATTAATTAATTAAAAATAATAATAATATTATTATTAATAAATAAATAAATAAAAACAAAATAAAAACAAAAAATTCTCAAACAGTTTAGTCTCACTCCTGGGAATGCATTCTAAAAAATGTACTTATTCCTGCAACACCAAATACCCCATAAAATGTAAAAAGGAATCACCCTGAATTCTTTTTGGTTGGAGCTCCAGTTGATCAAACATGCTGCAATGGAAGATCTCTCCACTTGAAAGCTGAAATTGAGTGCATCAAAGACCTCTTCCCAAACTTCTTTCGCAAAGAGACATTTCAAGAAAATGTGTGTTGCCTCCTGGCTATCAGCACCACATAGTGGACCCAAACCCTGAAATCCCCTCTTTAAAATTTTATCCCATGTAAGAATCATGTTGTGAATAACAAGCCAAGTGAAGCATTTAAGCTTGGATGGTACATCCCACTTCCACATGTGAGAACCATGCAACGTAGGGATTATATCAAACATGTGAGGAGATGAAAGAGTATGCCTCTTTAGCTCCTTTTGCACTACGAGCCCATGAAATTTTGTCAGGCTTGTTGGAGAGGGAGATGTTGGCATTAAAAAAGTTCACATGGTATGTTTCCCTATGTGCTTCAAACGCCATCAACATTTCATGTTCAATTGAATGGGCTAAAAAGGGGCCAAAAAGTTAGAGAAAAGAGGGAGTTACCAGCACCTCCAATGTGTGCTAGGGTGAATATTCTTTAAGGAAATAAATGATTGGGGCAGGGAGATTGTGTCCACCTGTCAGCCCTTTTATAACATCTAAACCAATGTGGACTTCGTCTCGAATACCCACCTCCCAATAGAGGTTATTACAGAAAACAAATATATGTAAATTAGGAAAAATATTTTAAACTTTAAATTTTGTTATCATTGCACCCATTGAGACTCTACAACCAGTATGAAAGAGATGTTGTACCCTAATGTTAAATTTAAAAATGATAAAATTATGTCTACATTAATAAATTATAAATAATAACAACAAAAAATACTTCAATTTCCACCTTTATTTTAAATCAAATCAAATAAATATTTTTTAGTATAAGGGAGATATGTAATTTCTTCATTGCACATATAAAAATAATATTATTAATATTATATGATATATAATTCATTTAATATTTTATTCACATGTAATATTTAAAATAAAAATATACTAATTAGAAAAAATTGGTGTCAATCATATATAAAATATTTCAACCTCAATATTAAGCAATAATTTTTTTATCAACTTTATTTAGATAAAATTAAAGTACTTGAAATTAAAAATATTCTTATATTTTCAAGAGTTAATATTTAATATTTAAAATATATCAATAACTGAAAAAGTTTAATATAGGCTACAAATCAAATATTGGAATAAATTATTTTAAAGTCAAATATACATAAAAAAAGAGAAAGTTATTTTTCATTAATAATTTCTTTCAATGTTTAATACTAAGTTGACATGTAACATTTAAAAAAAATATTAATAACAATTATAATAATATTTTAATGTGGAGAATGTGAAACATAAAATCACTAAATTTTTCTTTTTTACCTATAGTTAAAACATTTTAAATCCATCTTAACTTCATATCTATCAAGATCTCACAAAAATCAAATATCTCTAGATAAAACCTTTGAATCTAGGCTGATTTATATAAACAATTATAATAAAAGTGTAATATTTTGTTATATATATTTATTTCTAGGTAAAACATTTGAATCTATGCTGATTTATATAAACAATTATAATAGAAATACAATATTTTATTATTATTATTATTATTGTTATATATATATATATATATATAACTTAAAAAAAATATTTTAATCTTTAAAATTTGTTTTCATTTCTTTATATATTTATAAACAGTTATAATAAAAGTGTAATATTTCAATAAAACATAAAAATTAAATATATATTAAAAACATATATAAATTAAAAATTTATTTTAATTTTTAAATTTAATTATTATTATATATACATCTCAATTTTTTTTTTAATTTTAATAGTAAAAATAGTCTAACTAAAACAACAAAATTTTAATTGTGAAAGTAGTACAACTCGCACACAAAACAAATGATTTAAATGTATATATTTATAACAATTATATAATAAAAATATAATATTTTAATAAAATATATATATATACAAGTTACAACAATCTTACTTTACAACACGCACTTGTATATATATATATATATATATATTTTTTAATTTTCAATTTTTTTTAATAAATAAACCGTCGAAGTGATCCAACTCGAACACGAAACAAGTGATTCAACTTCTGACTAAATTACCGACTAAATTGACTTAAAAATTATGGTAAGCGGAAAGAGAGGGGAGAATGGACGTTGGAAGTGAATGACTCACACTAATTATTTAATTTCTCACAGTTGAACCGATACCAACAATTGTAGCATGAGTAAAAATGTATGGCTGTAGGTGTAGGTGTCCACAATAGTTCATGGTTTGACTATTAGATGACTCTATTGTTTATGAAGGACAACACCCTCATACCAATAGCAGGAAGCCAACAAATGACCTCTATTGTTGATTCTTGTTGCGGTGCAACTGGGGGTTGATTTAGCAAATGTGTGTGTATGTTAATGTTTTAAGTCTGAACTTCGAATAAAACAAGAAAGTGACTATAGGAGGCAGAGCGTGTGGCTCTAGGTAAAACCAACGAATAGGAAAGGGAGAATCACTGAGTATTGAACAATGGGACAGTGATGTGTGATGGTAAATGGTAAGCCAATAGCAGGAAAAGCAATTTTTTAAAAAACTTCAATAAACCGCTGATAATAACTGGCCAAACCTATAAAGGATCGGATGTCTGCTACATTTTGGGGTATCTTCCATTCCATAATCGTTCTGATTTTCTCCTGGTCAACTGCAATTCCTTTAGCAGAAATAACATGACCAAGGTACTGTATTTCTTCCTTGAAGAAATCACACTTGCTGAACTTAGTGTGCAACTGATGCTTCCGTAGCATTTCCAGCACTATCCGTAAGTGCTCTTTATGCTCTTCTACATTCTTGGAATAAACTAAAATGTCATCAATGAATATTAACACAAAGTTATCTAGAAAGGGGTGAAATATACCATGCATCGGCCTCATAAATGTTGCTGGTGCATTAGTCAATCCGAATGGTAACACCACAAACTCGTAATGTCCGCACCTAGTATGAAAAATAGTTTTATGTATGTCTTCGTCTTTTATCCAGATCCGATGGTATCCTAACCTTAGATCTATCTTTGAAAATACTACAGCTCTCTTGACTTGATCAAACAGATAATCAATTCGTGGTAAAGGGTATCTATTTTTGACATTTAATTTGTTAAGATGGTGATAATCCATGCACATTCGCATGGTTCCGTCTTTCTTCTTCACGAATAGCATTGGTGCTCCCGAAGGGGATACACTTGGTCAGATGTACCCTTTATCCAGTATTTCTTATAACTACATCTTCAGTTCAGTTAATTCTGGTACGCTCATTCAGTATGGTGTCCTTGAAACGGGTGATGCTCCAGGTATCAACTTTATGGTAAAATCAATGTCCCTTCTGGGTGGCAAACCTGGTATTTCCTCTGGAAATACGTCCATAAACTCTTGCACTATCGAGATATTTTCCATCATTGGAGCCTTTTCTTTGGAATTAGTAAAACCTGATGGCATATAACTGGCATCCCTTCCTCATGCACTTACCCATTTGAGATGCCGTGATAGGACGCAACTGCAGGGGTTTCTTTATACCTTGAATTTCCTTACGGGTTCCATCTTGCATTCTGTAATATATGACTTTTTCTTTACAGTCTACTAATGTCCAGTGCTTCTCCAACCAGTCCATACCAAGTAGCACATCATAGGATCCCATAGGTAATATATTCAGGTCTACAGTTAGATGTTGTTCACTAATTTCTAATGCCTAGTTCAGAATCTTGGCACAAACCTTTATCTTTGCTCTCGTGGCTAACTGTACCAGCCATGGATTTCTGAATTTATGACTCTGCAATTTACAAATCTCTACTA
The DNA here is from genome assembly GCA_034641835.2 of Pinus albicaulis. NCBI lineage: Eukaryota > Viridiplantae > Streptophyta > Pinopsida > Pinales > Pinaceae > Pinus > Pinus albicaulis. The sequence goes on along the minus strand of CM076581.1, from coordinate 383,404,415 downwards.
CTTTGGGACTTACGTAGCTTAAACTTGCACTTGGGTCTACCAAAATAGAAACAGGTTGAGATAGTAATTTACCTTCTAATTCTATCATTGTCGGTTAGTAATCTGCCTGTCGATCTTCCAGGGGTGTGTTAATTCTGGGTATATTTTTGGCTCCATATCCTACTGTTGAGGCCTCCTGTAAGTTGGTAACTGCCTCGCTCCCTCCTCGTTGTGGACAATTTATGTAGTAGTGTGCCTCACCACACCCCCATCACTATAAGAGTGGCTTATGATTTTGTACTTGATCTGGTTTGCTAGAAGCTTCTGTGGGTTTATCTTCTGCAGGCCATCTTATTCTTTGATGATTCCTACCAAATTGTTTTCTAACTGAACTTCTGGCAGCACTCTTGAAATTACTGGTTCTGTTTTTCTTGAAACCAAAACTATCCTTATGTTCTTTCTTTGTCTGCCAGCTTTTACCCTGTTCTCCTTTTGCTTTAGCTTGTTGGTAGCACATTCTTTCCTTCCGGATTTCCTCGTCCATAGTTTTTGGATTCACAAACTCAATTCGTTCCTTCATATGAGTCAGCAAACTACTCAAGAACCACGGTACTTTTTCCTTTTCATCTCTTAAATAAGGAACATAACGGAGTAAGGAAGTGAACTTGGTGATGTACCCATCCATTTTCATTTGTCCCAGTTTTAAGTCATGGAACTCTCTAGACTTTTCATCATAGAAGCATTCAATTAAGTATTTATCCTTAAAATATTGTTGGAACGAATCCCAAGTCACGTCCTAATAATCTATACTGCGAACATTTTTCACTTCCTCCCACCATAGTGTGGCCTTCTCCCTCAACTGATAAATGGCCAATCTGGCTTTAAGATTACTGTTATATTCGTAAACTTGAAAATACTTGTTCATGTTTATTAGCCACACCTCAGCCACTTCTTCCTCTACTCCATCAAACATAGGTGGTTTTATTTTTCGAAATGCACCTTGTAGTTCCACTTTCTGTCTCTTAACTTCTTTCTGATATGATACATTATCTGACTCAGCCTCATTGTAGTTTTTATTTCTACTACTCTGCTGAGACTGACTTCTTTCCAATCTATCTATGGTGTGTTCTCTTACTTGTTGCTCATTTCCTTCTTGCATGTCTCTGTCAGGGTTGGGTTGTTCCATCCCCTGATTCTGTTTATCTGAGAGGCTTTTCAATATCCTCTCATGTTCTTGCATCAAACATGCATTAGCACTTTGAACCCTCACCATTTCCTCTTGTAGATTTTGTATTGTATTTAACATAATGCTAGTTTGGTGTTGTTGTTCCTCCAACAGTCTGCTTATTTGTTGGTGTTGATCTACACTCAACTGCACCCACATCTCCAGATTCATTTCTGGTCGGGGTCAAGGTTCATTAGTGTTTTGGGGTGGTTGTTGTGTTTGCCCCTTCACATAATGTCTCATGTTATACTTCTTTTCTCTCTGTGCATCATTATACACACAGCTTAAAAATTTAGTTGACCCATAGGGTCCTAGCGTGCAAACGCTGCTTTGATACCACTTGTAACATCCAAGGCTACATTAAAAAAAAAAATTACTTTTCATCATTTGTACAATTGTTATTTTGTTACACTTCTACTTTACAAATATAAATATACAACATTAACATTCACAACCTTTATCATGGAGCTTTGATTAATATACATCTAAGTAATGATTCTAACTAAAAAGAGGGACTATATACACATACATATATATTTCAATACACATATCCACGGCTAATCATATGTTACACAATTGGCGTTCTGATATTCGAGGAGTGAACTGTCCGCCTTTATGATCATGTTGTACTTTACATTTAAAACGAATCCAAATTTGAGATATAATTTCAATCAACTGTAAGGAATTGGCATTGTTTGGAAATACGACACTTTATTCGGGTTCTCGAAATATTCGCCTCCGTAATGGATTGTAATTATGGTGTACAGTTGTTCACTCTTCCACCGTAGATATGTCTAGATGATCTAATGATGACTGTGACTTCGGGTTCCGAGGTATGACTTACCTTGTTAACTGTTTTCCCTTGGGCCTTTTGGCATTCCGTCTCGGCTCTCTGGTTAAAGAACTCTCGAATTCCGCCTCGGCCCTCCGCAGGAGGAAACCCTTGGCGTTTCATCTCGTCTCTCTACAAGAAGATTCTGTTGCTTCTGCAATTAGACTCTGCTCATAACTTCTTCCAGTTAAACCGGCTCCGCCATCGCTCCTCAAGGTATGAAGCTTACGGCGCTGAGAGTTTTATTGTTTTTATTCACTGCAAAATTAATGGTTCGCCATTGTTATTCCCTTGCAGAGTTTTTATACCTTATGTTTGCTATTTTTCGAGTTAAATCTCAGCTCTCCTCGTATCTACGTTTAATGTTAATGCGTTACTGTCTAGGGTCATGGTGAGGCATTATCAACCTCCCTTTTGGCCAAATTCCATGATACCACACTACTACCGCACCGTAAAAATGGGTGGAAGTAGGTAACCTTCTTTCCATACATAATTTCGGTTTTTTGTTCTTTGGTTTATTCGTTCCTACACATAGTTATTTACCCAGTAGTCTTTTATGATGCCGTTGCAGATTGGCGCACTCTACATTCTTGGCAAGAACCCTAACAGGTAACATATGGGTTGTGTTCTCGTTTTCTTTTAAGTTTCTTCCTCGGCTATAATGGTTTGCTGAAAAACAATGTTTAACCTTACCTCTCCTTTATGCAGGTACACTGTCTAAAACTTGGAAAAGACGCATTCTTTGGTGGAGCTCATTCGGCCACCGCTAAACTATCTCCTGCTAAAATTTGACAAGTACCCCTTCCGTGTCTAGGCTCGGAAATTACGAACCCTTGGCTTGAAGTCTTGGTACTTCAAATATTTACCATCGTTATGGTTCCTAAAAGTTTATATTTTCTCACAACTATGCCAAATGGTGCATGCCACCTTCATTAGCATTCTACTGTAATCATTTTAGTTTCCTTACTTAAATTGGTTCAAATGTGTTATGGTGTGGCTTGTCCACCAACCCTCTCTCTGACTATAAATTTTTCTTTTAATTGTTCGAACTCTTGGAGGGCAGTATAGAGTTTGTAGTTTCGAGAATTATTAGTTCTTCATATCTGGACTCTGTCTTTCATCAAAGCTGAACTGTGTAGATAAAATACTTTCGGTTCTAATATGTATATATATACTGTAATTTTCGGTAACGTACTATGTTGGGTTTATGATAGTATTTTCAGAAATTTCTCTACAATACTTACAGGGATTTTTGCCTTAATTTCCATTTGTAAGCATGCTACTTTTCCTTTGATATTTCTCACCTATTCTTCTCAGTTTACTGGGTTATTCGAATGGTTAACATAGAGGTTATTCATAGCAGTTTAAATGGTCTCAACTTTTCTATTCTTTCATTTCCAGAATAAGAATCTACATAACATGTCTATTTTACTTAGAAATGTTCCATTTTTGTTTATTGTCTGTTCTATCAGCAGAGTTTATATTTTACAGTTTCTAGTAGTGTTTGCAATGTAGTTTTTGGTCTTTTTCAGCAATTTTATAACTTACAGTTTTCTTAGCTAAAAATAACATTTAAAATTTCTCACTATACATATTTAAGAGTCCACTGGACCGACTGTTTTCTAGTTTGTGTATAGTTTATATGGTTGGAACAACGTCTTGCATTCTAGAGCCTCTGAGCTCTGGAATCAAACAAAGTTTCCCTACTGATTCATAGTTAAATTTCCTGTTCCAATTATATAATGTACTTTTCCAGTTTTGCCTAGTTTGTCTACAGCATGCAAAACTCGCTTCTTCTACTGTTCTGTAAATCTTTATTAAATGTACATACAAATTAAAAATCTAATAGTTTTACATAGTGTTTCTTCTCTTTCATAATTGCATACTTTTCAACAGACAATTGACCAAATCATATATTACTCAACCACATTACTCAGTTCTATAGTCCCTTTTCCTGAATTAACAGTATCATTCTACAAAATTTACTTAACAAATTTTTAGTAGAATTTACTTATCTGTTAATTGACTGTGGTTGCCCTCCCTACCGTGGATGAGGCAATTACGTCCTCACCCCCCTGTGCTCCACTCTTGAGCCAAGTAGAAAGAAACAGTTCTCGGAAGAGATCTCAGGACTCCGGTCCAATCTACCTTCCAGAAGATTACAGGATAGCTGAGAGAATTTCCACTGGTTTCTACCAGCTCGGGAAAATCATTCTCCCTCTCCTTTCTTCACTTCACAGCACATAAATCAGAACCCCTCTTCCTCACAGGGATGTTGCTTCATCCACAGAAGAAGAGTAATTCACTAAATTGTTTCCATTCAACTACTTTTCAGTTGGAATAAATATTTTTACCATCAGTCTTTCACCTTATGGAACCAATTCCATAATCAATTTTATTTAATCAAATTTAATTCATGTTCATAATGTACTATTTCAAAATAATAACAATAAATGTTTGAAAGTATTAACAAATAACTTAATCATGAGTTAGCATTTAAGCCAGGTGTTACATATATATATATATATATAAAGAGAAAGTTATTTTTTATTAATAATTTCTTTCAATGTTTAATACTAAGTTGACATGTAACATTTAAAAAATATATTAATAACAATTATAATAATATTTTAATGTGGAGAATGTGAAACATAAAATCACTAATTTTTTCTTTTTTAGCTATAGTTAAAATATTTTAAATCCATCTTAACTTCATATCTATCAAGATCTCACAAGAATCAAATATCTCTAAGTAGAACCTTTGAATCTACGCTTATTTATATAAACAATTATAATAAAAGTGTAATATTTTGTTATATATTTATCTCTAAGTGGAATCTTTAGATCTATGCTGATTTATATAAACAATTATAATAGAAATACTATATATATAACTTCAAAAAATATTTTAATCTTTAAAATTTGCTTTCATTCCTTTATATATTTATAAATAGTTATAATAAAAATAATATTTCAATAAAATATAAAAGTTAAACATATATTAAAAACATATATATATATAAATTTAAAAACTATTTTAATTTTTAAATTTAGTTGTTATTTATTATATATAAATATTAATAAATAACAGTGATAACTTATAATAGAAATATAATGTTCTAATAATATACAAAAAATTATATATGTATATATATTAAAAATTATTTTAATTTGTAAATTGAATTACTTCTCATATAAATTTTAATTATGAAAGTAATACAACTACCACACAAAACAAATGATTTAAATTTATTTAAGTGAATGACTCACACTAATTATTTAATTTCTCACAGTTGAACCGATACCAACAATTGTAGCATGAGTAAAAACGTATGGCTGTCGGTGTAGGTGTCCACAATAGTTCATGGTTTGACTATTAGATGAGTCTATTGTTCATGAAGGACAATACTCTCGTACCAATAGCAGGAAGCCAACAAATGACCTCTTTTGTTGATTCTTGCCGCGGTGCAACTGGGGGTCGATTTAGCAAATGTGTGTGTATGTTACTGTTTTAACTTCGAACTTCGAATAAAACAAGAAACTGCAACTGGGGGTCGATTTAGCAAATGTGTGTGTATGTTACTGTTTTGACTTCGAACTTCGAATAAAACAAGAAAGTGACTGTAGGAGGCAGAGCGTGTGGCTCTACGTAAAACCAGCGAATAGGCAAGGGAGAATCACCGAGTATTGAACAGTGGGACAGTGCTGTGCGATGGTAAACGGTAAGCCAACGATGTCAGGAATGGATGTTACTGTCAATTGGAATCAGCCATACATCTATGAGAAACCAAGCAGTGGGTAGCACGCGTGATCCCATGAATGAATAATTAATGTAGTAGCTGAGCACCAATATAATCTTGTCCCAGCAATTTTTTAACACAGCCAGAAGTAATCAAGCCTTCAAAGATGCTCACCATACATCAGAACTAATTTTGGATTTGGATAGGAGTTGTTTTTAGTGCGTTTTTTTTAAGTTTTTTTTTGGATTTTTTGGTTTAATTTCTTTAACATTTTTTAAGAGTTTATTGAAAACAGAAATTTGATGGGTAACTTGCACAATCGGAAGTGTCGTAAGGGTTTTTTAGAGTTTGAATATTGATATTGAATAAGTCACAAGAGAAACCTAATAGTGGATCTGTGTTATAGCATATTTTAAGTTTTTAAAAATATCTACTATGGTTAAAAATAATCAGATTTTAATTAAAATTGATCATAAAAATATTTCTCCAAAATGTTATTTATCTATTTGTTAAATTATGATTTTAAAAATATATGTTAGAAGAAAAACATAGAAAATTAATAATTAATAATAAAAAATTATTGATATCAATAAAAATCTAATGGAAACCAAATTTTTGAAGATTTCTTTTAGTTAAATTAAAAAGTAAAAAAGATATAATTACTTTTAAAATAAATGTCAACCTTTTATAATTCACTGCTAGTAAAAATATTTACTGAAAGTTAAATTCCTGCCATATGTATAATAATTATTGATAATCAAATTATAATTATACCAACTCTATGCTTATTGAAATAACAATTACAATAAAACAACTTAAATTCCAAAATAATAATAATAAATAATTATATTCAATAGTAATTAACAACTAAATTACAATACACTTTACCACTTTCATTTTTAAAAACTGTATTATCCCTCAACAAAGTAAGGAATTTTCATTCTTTAAAATATAAGAATGTACATATGGTTTAGATTTAATAATATGAGGATATTCTTCTTCGAAATTCACAATCTAACAAATGAAATCAAGGGTTTAAAATGATTTTCTCATTTAAAAATTTATGCCGTGTGTTTATGATTTTCACTTTCACTTATATAAATTAAATAATTCATAACATAAATGGCACATAAAACACAATCTAACAAATGAAATCAATGGTTTAAAATGTTTTTCTCATTTTAATATTTATGACGTGTGTTTATGACTTTCAGTTTCACTTATATAAATTAAATAATTCATAAAATAAATGGCACATAAATGTTTTAATGACTATTTACCTGTATATATTTGTGATAATAAATCATATTAATAAATTATTTTCCCACAAAATATAAAAAGCACTTCTATATGGTTAATAAATATTTACATTAAGTTTTCTTGGTTTTAAAATTATAAGACTTCTTCCTTTAAATTACAATTTTCAATATAAAAATATACTTAACATGAACAAATTTGTCATTCACTAAAATGGTAAAGATTCATTAATTTAAAATTATTAATTTTTGGACTTACCACCAAAGTCACAGGATTTGGAGAACAAAATTGATTAAATTCGATCATGAACATAGATAATTTCATGAAATTCGTTTGAAATTCATTTCAATTTGATTATAAAATAATAAAAAATAAAATAAAATAAAAACAATAAAACCTTAACCTACTAGCTTTAAAAAAAAGTTTGACAAGTCAAAATAAAATAAAAACAATAAAACTTTAACCTACTAGCTTTAAAAAAAAGTTTGATATGAAATTAAATTAAGTTAGTTTTGAGAGTATTTTAATTTACATAAAATATGATTTTTTATTTTAATAGTATTTTTCATTTTTATTTGTTTATCTTTATCTTTAATGTTTTGCAATTTTGATATATTAATTTTGTTATTTATACCATACACATATAAATTAGTTGAATTCATATATTTATAAACAATTATAATATAAATGCAACATTTCAATAAAATATAAAAAATAAATATATAAGAGAAACACATGTAAATTAAAAAAATATTTTAATTTAAATTATATATATATATATATATATATATATATATATATATATATATATGAAAGTGATATACATAGAATAAACATTTAAATTAAGAAAAAAATAATATTTTTTAAAGTTTTGTTGTTAATTATATATATATTAACTTGAGTCTTAACACATTAAACCTTGCCGACGAAACACATTTATATTTCGATAAATAATGTAATATTCTTATTTAGCAATTCTCCTAACAAGAATATTAATTCTGGCCAATTTTGATAATATCACACTTTTGACTTAGGAAATATGGATTTGGGGACCCACAAATAAACTTAGGCAATTATAGGCCTCTAGACATTAGGTTGCGGAGAAACCATAGTGGAGGATGGGGCCCAATGAGGAGAAATTGCGCCCCACATGGAGGCAGCGCAGTCATTGGAGTGTATTGGAGGCTAGAGGCACGAGGTGGGGCCCAAGAGAACATTGGGAAGCATTGGATAAATAAGAAGCATGAGGCTCATTTTGGGATTAATTCATTCACTTATCTTTTTTATTGTCATTTTGACATAGCACGCTTGGGCCAGGTGCCAAGTCTGCAATGTTGTTTAGCACACGAGATTTTCAGGTGAAGATCTCAACCTCTGCCTCGGGGGACTTCGAGTGCCCACTCAGGCGAGGAGTCTTATCATTTTGGAGGAGATTTTCATAGCAGATATTACAGGATGAGCGTTTTCACTTCAGGGACTGCGTGGAGGACACAGTGACTACACAGTGGAGGACGCAACACATGGAGAGAGGTTGTTCCTGGAGGTGAGAAGACAGGGAGTTGCAACTAAGATTTGGTGGGGAGGCTTGGAGCTTCCTAACAGGGATTTTTGTGGCATTTTGGAGACTTCTAGTAACAGGATTTACAGGAGGATCGATTTACCCAGCAGCGCAGTGAACCAAGCCCAAGAGGGCCAATTTTCGGGATCAAACTTTGGGCGAACCCTTTCTGGGTTTTTTCTGGGTTTATTGAGGAGATGCCAAGATTAATTTGGCATAATTTTATAGGCATAATTGAGGTGTCAAACAGAGATCCTAACTCAGCCAACAAGTAGAGGAGCTAGGGAAAATTGACCCAAAATTCTGGGGTCAATATTTGGCCAATTCCTTCGTGGGTTTTTGAGGGTTTCTTGAGTAGAATCCGGGGTTAATTTTCTAGAAGTTCATGAGCATTGTAGCAGTCCCTAGCAGCATTTCTTCGAGAGTAGCAACAACATTTCTAGCAGATTACAGTGCAGAGCTACAACCATACTACATACCATCAATGGGGGATTTCAGCATTGATTCAGAGGGATTATCTAGCTTGCCTTGAGCAAGCCCAGGTCCTTCATTCTAGCACGTCCATTGTACTCATTTCCAACAAATTAATAAAATGGCTCAACTCAATTTCATGCCTCAATTTGTGTTCTAATGGCGTGATTTTTATTTGATGTTGTTTAAAGTCTTTTCATGCCTGTTATTACTATAATGTACCGTTAGGAATATTAAAATGGTATCAGAGCCATGATCTTTCCCAATTGTGGGGTAACCAATTAGATCAGGGAAGATTTGTGTATGTAAACACAGTGACGGCTTAAACCATAGACAAACCATGGCACAACGAGGATTTAATTACTGCAAACTCTTGACCGAGTTGATGAAGGTGTCAAACCAGACCTATCCACTTCCTTCAAGGAGAGAGACTAGAGTTGCACAAGCCGTGGGGGTGCAACCATCTACACAGGATCATGGGGAGCAAGTGGATACACCTAGTATGACACAAGGGTCACCCATGTTGGAGACTTCCTTGACCGAGTCGGTTGACATCTTAGTGGAGAGAGTAGAGTCTACCCCAATAGTGACATCCATTGAGGTGATGATCGGGGTAGTGTCTGAGTTTCTGCGTGATAGCAGCACACAACAGATGGTTGAGGTGCCAGGAGGTGTATCCACCCTTGATGAGGCACTAGGAGATACATAGGTATTGGATGATGGTCTCACATAGCAATGTCATCAACTTCAAGCCGAACTTCTAGCTTTGAAGGGGAAGGCCACATCAGTATGAGAGGTTATTATGTTACAGAATGAGGAGCTGGAGGGAATTAGAGTGGTTTGTATCGAGTCAACGACCAAGTTGGCCCACATTGGAGAATGGTTGGATTCCCTTATGATACATCTAGAGGGCACAATGGTGCGTCGGAGCAGCCCCCTTCATGCATACATAGATGGGGCTAGCAGCATTGTTGGGTCACCTTTTCCCATTGGAGAGAGAGAGACAGAGCCACCTATTCAGATCTCATATGCTGACCTGGATAGTGGAATGAGACGATCAAAATTGCACAGGGTGCAGTATCCACGTGTTGGGCTTGGGTGGCGAGAGATTTTGAGTTGGTACCCGGTGGAGTGGGCTATGGAGATGGTGGTGGACCCATTCAGCAGGAGGTTCCAAGCATTGGGAATGCAAGAAGCCCAGACTATTGTTGGGATCCAAGTGAGATTTCCCATCACATCATAGAGTTAGTAGGTGATGGTAGTAGTTGCGCAATGGATTTAATGTTTAGGCACACACAAATGTTCTAATCTCCATCAGAGCCCCAAACAACACTAGTCCCAGGATGGTTCGACAGGGGGAAAGACACATTTCCTGAGTTTTCCCGACATATTAACTGTGTGTGGAGTCACAGGGTGATTAGCCTACTTTGGTAGGAACTAGTAGTGGGAGGTGGCATCAACAGGACACCAGGCAGGGCATTACATGGAGACGGTGCTCTCCCATTAGTATGTTAGACATTGGGGCAATGGAGGAGTGGTTAAGTAGTGTCATTTATGTTGGCATGTGAGGAGTCAAGACGCTCAAGTCTTCCAGAGTAGATAGGGAGATGTAGCCCACATCATATAGGGTTTACTAGCGGAGTGGTGGAAATTTTGGCCCATGCAGGATACTATATGTTACAGGGTGGTACGTCAATGTGCAGTGGTACACAGGACTACACACAGTTATGTCATAGGGTCCAGTGTTATGTAGGGGGATACAGATTGATGCATATAGACCCAATGTTAGGTCGTATCATCTAAGGGTGTGCAGGGCTATGCAGCGAAGAGCAGTGGCCTGCAAAGGAGCATGGAGATGCAAGTTGGTGTGTCGTAGCATGCTGGTTTACATTGTGGAGTAGGAGGGGTAGCTCACATCACATTGAGTATGCATGGGAGGTGTCAAGTACGGTGACACAAGCAAGACACGAGGTGGTACAGGATGGGAAAACAATAGCAGGAGGTATCCAACGGTGTACAACAGCAGGCCGCAATGGACAGTGGCATGTCCAGGAGTACAGGGATGATCAGTGGTATGCGAGAGTGTATGGTGCCTCACAATGGGGTCTTGGAATGTCGCCTCCAGGGAGACTCATGGGTAGAGACACCGGGCATACCTTTGGGCATAGTTCTTCTAGGATCAACAGAGACACATATGAGCGATACTTGATGGAATCCGTGGGTACTCACATGCCTGATATTCTTCTACATCACTTACGGGAGCAGTCGTTTTGGTTGTTTTCCTTTGGCACTTTGGGCATGAGAAACCAGGGACAAGGAGCTCACCCAAGATATTTAGATGACACTCAACACACTAGGGGAGAGACTTCTCAGTAGTGGCATTGGGTCGGTGCGCTAGTTGACAACCACAGGTTGGGGGATGAGATGATCTTCTACAGGGGTGGCATATCATTCATCACTGAGCCTAAGCTTGGAGAGCGGGTCATGAGGGAGACATGTGTCACTCTTTTCTCAGGGCATGTAGAGATCATACATGAGCATAGGATACTAGGTACAGTCGAGGTAGCATCCCAGTATGTGTCCGAGCTCCAAACATTGTATCAACACATTATCGAGAGGGAGGATGGCAGACCCAGTGGAGATGGTTGGCAGGAATAGGGGGGATCCACATACCTTGAGTCGATTGCGAGTATTAGATATCCATATATTGGTTGCATTTAAGGGGTAGCTATTTGTCACATGTGGCTTCCAGCCGTCATCGGTACTACACAATGGCAGACACATGGTAGGCTAGCATGCATCAGATTAGCAGCAGACTAGAGATGAGGCACAGAGGTATTCTGGCAGTTGTCAGAGCTATGGTGCAGCAGGTCCGACTATGGGATGCAAAGATTCAGTTGATTGATAGACCATTCTATCTCGTGATGGTCAGAGTCACGATAGAGAGTGATCTAGTTCACTATTGGGTTGGCACATGGGGGTACACAGGGGCCTTCATTGGATGACGAGGTAGGATTTCTCTGTTGCTTCATAGGTTCGGAGTTACATTCAGAGGGATAAATATTGGCATCATGGTGATGCCTAGGATGGATGAGCTTGTCTCTCACAAATCTCCCGCCACTAGGCCTCAGGAGAGGAGGATACAATTTGCATACAGTGGGGAGTATGTCATAAGCAGAGTAGTGCATCATCAACATGATGGCACCACTTTGAGTTTGGCAGGGAACCCGAGCATTATAGCTCTACACAGCCCGATCACCTTTAGGGAATAGCTGGATACTACAGGGGAAGATCATGTAGATCTTCCATTGAGATTTAGCGAGTCACTGATGGAGTGGGGTACTTCATTGGCATGGCAGGTTGGTCAACATGATGATATCAAGAGGAGATCATGTGAGTGAGACACTATTTCTGTAGGGATTAGGTGGCATATTCGATGGTTTACTCTTGGAGTGCATGAGATGGTAGGGAAACTTCACGAGGATTTGGGCATAGGCCATATTATCGTGATTCCCTACTCATTGATGGTGTGCAAAGGGCTTCTGATACTTATGCCTCACAGGATAATGAGTGGAGCAGGGGGAGCTTCATGTTGGACAGGATGGCTTGGGATCCTGGTATTGAGGGATCCCTTCATATTAGGGCGATGTAGAGGTCATCGATGATTCAGTGGCGCATCTAGGACAATGACACATTTTTGCAGTGACAATGGGGAGTGTCAGCTAGAGAGGATGCTTTTCAAGGCATTTCTTGAGGAAAAGCAAATTTTGGCAGGGAGGACTATAATATTCCTGTTTAGCAATTTTGTTAACCAGATTATTAATTCTGGGCAATTTTGATAATATCACAGTTTTGACTTAGGAAATGTGGATTTGGGGACCCACAAATAAAATTAGGCAACTATAGGCATCTAGACATTGGGCTAAGACGAAATATTGCGGCAGTAGTGGAGGATGGGGCCCAATGAGGAGAAATTGCATCCCACATGGAGGCATCACAGTTATTGGAGCGTATTGGAGGCTAGAGGCACGGGGTGGGGCCCAAGAGAACGTTGGGAAGCATTAGATAAATAGGAAGCATGAGGCTCATGCTGGGATTAATTCATTCACTTGTCTTTCTAATTGTCATTTTGATATAGCATGCTTGTGTCGGGTGCCAAGTCTGCAGTGATGTTTAGCACACGAGATTTTCAGGCGAAGTTCTCAACCTCTGCCTCGGGGGACTTCGAGTGCCCGCTCAGGAGAGGATTCTTATCATTTTGGAAGAAATTTTCACAGCGAATATTACATGAAGCGTGTTCACTTCAGGGACTACGTGGAGGACGCAACACATAGAGAGAGGTTATTCTGGGAGGTGAGAAGAGAGGAGTTGCAGCTGAGATTTGCTGGGGAGGCTTGGAGCTTCCTGACTGGGATTTTTGTGGCATTTTGGAGACTTCCAGCAACATCATTTACAGGAGGATCGATTTACCTAGTAGCGTAGTGAGCCAAGCCCAAGAGGGCCAATTTCTGGGGTCAAGCTTTGGGTGAACCCTTTCTCGATTTTTCTAGATTTATTTAGGAGAAGCCAAGATTAATTTAGCATAATTTTCTGGGCAGATTTGAGGTGTCAAACAGAGATTCTAACTCAGCCAGCAGCTAGAGGAGCTAGGGGAAAGTGGGCCAAAATTATGGGGTGAACATTTGGCCAATTCCTCTATGGGTTTTTGTGAGTTTCTTGAGTAGATTCCAGGGTTAAAGTCCCAGAATTTCCTAAGCAGTGTAGCAGACCCTAACAACATTTCCTCAGGAGCAACAACGACATTTCTGGCAGATTGCAGTGCAGAGCTACAACCATACAACGTACCATTAGTGGGGGATTTCAACATTGGTTCAAAGGGATTCTCTAGCTTGCCTTAAGCAAGCCCAGGTGCCTTCATTCAAGTACCTTCATTGTACTCATTTCCAACAAATTAATCAAATGACTCAGCGCAATTTCATGGCTCAATTTGATTTTTATTTGTTATTGTTTAAAGTCTTTTGATGCATGCTATTTTTTTTTTGTAAGTTTGGCACGACTACATCTTTACATCTTCATCAACATGTCCAGTTACATCACCCCGATTGGGGAAGGGAATTGAACCTGTGATGAGTGCCATAACTACCCGCCTCATCACCGTTTATCCAAGACCACAGGGACCTTCTGATACCTGTTATTACTGTAATGTACAACATTACAAATAATTAAAAATATTTTAATCTTTAAATTTTATTGTTGTTTTTTATTATCTATATCTAGAAAATTATAAGAAAAGTGTGATATTCTAGTAAAATATAAAAAGTTGAATATATAAAAAAAAACATATGTAAATTAAAAAGACTATTTTAATTTATTTGGGTGATATAGGGTTTAAACTTCAAATAATGAAACATAACACTTCATTATTAAGATAATGATCCATTGAACTAGCCCATTAAAAAAATATTTTAATCAATAAATTTTGTTTTATATATATAGATAGATAGATAGTTAAATAATTAAAAATAATTTTATTTTTTAAATTTTATTGTTTTTTATTATTATTTATATTAAGATATACAATTATAATAAAAATGTGATGTTTTAATAAAATATTAAAAATGAGTATATAAAAGAAACACATGTAAATTAAAAAATGTTTTCATCTTTTTTTTGGTTGACTTATAACAACGTGAACTAAAAATCTCATTAAATATAGCACTTCATTATCAAAATGATGATACATTGAACTAGCCCATAGAAAAACTATTTTAATCATTAAATTTTGTTGTAAAATATATATATCCAATTTTATATATATATGTTAATTTTTTTATTTATATCATAATCACAGTTACAATAGAAAAGTAATATTTTAATAAAATATAAAAAATAAATATATAAAAGAAACATTATTTTTAAATATATAAGTTTTATTTATTTATTTATAATGTATTAAGTTAAATTATATAAATTTATAACTATTATAACAAAATATAATATTTTACAAATATATAAAAATTAAATATATAAAATGAACATATTATAACAAAATATAATATTTTACAAATATATAAAAATTAAATATATAAAATAATAAATATAATATAAATATGTATATGGGAGTTGTCTAAGGAGACAGAGGATTTGTCCGGACGACCAAAATTAGCTTGAATCCGGGCCAATTTTTTTTAAGAAATCTTAAAGTAACAGTGTTTGAATCATGATTTTGATAGTGGAAATGGATTCAACACCATCAAAAACCTCTAGGGCACCCAAAATATTAAACTTTGATAGTTATAACATGGATTTACAAAAATCCCTGCCCGATTTTCTTAAAATCTTACCGGAATTTCCATGATTTTTAGGGCGAAAAAGCAGTCTAGTTAGACTACGACATGTATATGTTTTCGCTTTTTTATTAATCTTTAAAGTCGTCCAACTCGAACATACTTCTACAAGTTTCTGACTAAATTGACTTAAAAAAACGTGTCCAAACATACTATGAATGAATGAATGAAATTTCAACGTCCACGAGACTAAAAATAGCCTATGAGACTATGGGGTCCTAGTTTTCGCCTTTTGCATTTCAATCTTCTTGTTCAAATTGATGATGAGCTGGCCCAACTTTCCAACTATCTCATTGCTGAAAAGATAATGCCAAGAAACGGATGCTAACATATTCCCATAACTTTCTCTGATGTCTTTGAACGCATCACATTCCAAAATGAAATATTTTTTTGATTCCATTGCTCCATACTTGAAAAATGTACACACTCGTTCTTCCCAAGCTTCTTTAGGCATGAATGGTAGCTCCAATGTACTCTTTTTGTCTTGTTAATATTGACTTGCATCATCGCTGCTCTACAAAAATGCTCAAGAACATATAGGTGCATCTGCAATCCATGGACAGATTTAGAAATCAAAACAATATCATCAACATATAAAAGAAGCTTTATCACAACCCAACCAAACACCTTCCCCATCATACAAATTTAGCCGACTCTTTCAGTTTATAATAGAAAGAAAGAAAGAAAGAAAGAATTTTTAATGTCCACGAGGCTAAAAATAGCCTATGGGACAGATTGCTTCTCTATCTGACTCTTGTATTCGGCCTTTTTTCTGTGAAGTTTTACAATGAGCACTCCCAGCTTATCGACAAACTCTTCGCTGAATAGATTATCCCAAGAATTAGCTGCCAAAATGCCTGCATAGTTTTCTCTGGTGTCCTTGAAAGCCTCACATTCTAGAATGAAATGTTTTTCTGTTTCCACTTTTTCGGAGGAGCAAAAAATACATACTCTTTCTTCCCACATTTCTTTTGGCCTTTTCCAGCGCCCTGTTTCACAACGGAGTTGATGAGAATTAGTCCTTAATTGAGCAATAAAAATTTTAGATCTCCAAGAAATATCAGCGCCTATGTATGCCTTTTGTTGATGGTTATGTGTGGGGTTAAACTCTTCTATGTAGTACTTCTTCTTTCTCTCTAACTCTTTCTTCCAAGTATGTTTATGGAATTTATCCATAACAAAAGTTTTTATCTCTTTACTGTTTGTAGGACACATGCTCAAGCAAATACCCCATTTACTAAACCATTTGTTATTCTGCCGCATCCAAGTCTTCTGTCTTTTACACAATCTGTCACTAAACACCACCTTAGGCCATCTATCCTCTTCCATTTGCTCAATTTTTTTTCAGATACCTTATGACTCGCACCATAGCGATTGCTTCAATAGGAGCAGCCCCTGTTTCACTTAACAGAATAGCATAAGGAACTGCACTTTTAATTTTGAATTTGTTTGTAATCAAACGTTTCTGAATTTTCTCAATTTGTTTCCACTGCATCTTGGTTGTGCTGCTAGCCCATAGTTCATAACCGTAGAGAATCACCGGAATCACTAGAAGCCCAAAAAGAGTTAGGGTGGTTTTCCAGTCCCACAACTCTGCCTCTCTACACCTGTTTTGAAGAGCATAAAATGCTTTCCAACCCCCTAAAGTTCTTTTTTTTCTACAACCATCCCAACTTAAATTTCTGTTGAAGTCAATTCCGAGGTATTTGTAATCTGCAACTTCTTCCAAAATGCTGCCTCCAAAATAGAACTTATGTTGGTTATGCTTTCTTTGTTAGAGAAAACCACTACTTTCGTTTTGCTAATATTGACTTGCATCCCAACCCTTTTACAAAAATGCTCAAGGGAATGTAAATGCTCTTGCAAACCAAGAGCCGAATTAGCAATCAATATAAGGTCATCTGCGTACAAAAGAAGCCTGATAAGGAATAGCTCAACGTAAAACTCGGAAAGAGCGGGAGAATAGTATGCAGATGGGACCCAATTCGATAGATGACGATCTCGGAAATTAAACACTCGATCAGCCGACGTAGTTAATTTGGATGCCACAATTTAGTAGTTGGGGACCTGCATTTTTAGGGCCGATTTGTTGTGATTCACAGCGTTAGCAGAGGAACTGAAACAATTCGAATAAGAAGAGCAGGTGTGTAATAACAACAATGAGGTGTGTAATAACAACAATGGAGCAAGGCAGGGACGTTACCATAGTGAAGCCATTCAATGACAAAAGGGAGTACAAGAGGGTGGTCCTTCCAAACGCTTTGCAGGTTCTCCTTATCAGTGATCCTGATACTGACAAGGTAATTACCATTACAGGTTCTATATGTACGCACACTCATACTTTAGACATGTAACATCTCGTCCCACTCTCGGGACTGTACCAGAGAATTTATATATAGACACACTGATACTTTTTTAATTATATATAGAGACACTCATGTCTATCTCCTTGGACGCCACAGGGCTGCAATGTAAGGTTGGATTATATCCTAGCGTGCACGAGGTTGGATGTGAATGGCTTACATTAACTATTTAATTTCTCACAGTTAAACCGATACCAACAATTATTGCATGAGTAAAATCATATGGCTGTAGGTGTCCACAACATTTCATGGCTTCACTGTTCGAAGAGTCTATTGTTTATGAAGGAGGACACCCTCATACCAATAGCGAGATGCCAACAAATGACCTCTTTTGTTGAATCTTGCCGTGTTGCAACTGCGGGGATCGATTTAGCAAATGTGTGTGTTACTGTTTTAAGTTCGAACTTCGAATAAAACAAGAAAGTGACTGTAGGAGAGAGCGTATGGGTTTAGGTAGAACCAGCGAATATGCTAGGGTGAATCACTATGCGTTTTGAAGCAGTCTAGTACTGTGCGCTAGTAAATTGTAACCCAACGATGTCAGGAATGTAGGTTATTGCCAATTGGGCTGTGGGTAACAATCCGCCATACATTTACGAGAAACCAAGCAGTGGGTAACACGAGTGATTCCATAAATGAATAATTAATGTAGTAGCGGAGCACCAACTTAATCTTGTTCCAGCAATTTATTAACACAACCAGAACTAATCAACCTGCAAATATGCTCACTATACAACGATTAACTTTCTGAACATGGTGTGATTTGTTTACTGAATACTTTCTGAACATGTTGATACTTGAACCCTTTAACTTCATCTTGCTGTATTAATTGGGTCAAGAGTATAATGTATTTCGATATATGGACTGTTTTAATATATAGAAACAGCGTTTTTTCTCTCTTGAAAAAAAAACAATTAAACACACCATAACAACTGCGTTTTTCCTGTAAATCTAAATGAGAAAATTAGATTGATCGTGGATAGGGTGAGCTATACATAGATATAGTGTTTTATTACTCACTAACAGGAAATTTGCAGATGGCCATGGCTCAACAACAATCCTCACTCATCATGTGGCAAACTCAATATTTCTTCTCTTTTGATCATCAAGTAGACTACTTCTTTGAGCTCTCATCTCTGCGACTGCCCTTCTTCATTTCCTCCTCATCTCTCCTCCTTATTGAATGCCCTTCTTTGTTAGTTCCTGTTGAACCTAGATTCAGATCTACTGCCCCATAAAATATGCTCCGAACAGAAAATAAAATTCAGATCTGATTTTTTTATACACCAAACACACTGAGTTTCTAGAAGAAACAAAAACAACAAAGAAACCAAACACATATAACAGTATGACACAGTTTTCGCCAGGAAACCCCAATGTGGGTAAAACTGACAAACTTGGGTTCTATTCACCTTCTGAAAATGGTGATTACAACAAGGGAATTTTCCTAGAAAATTACAGCAGCAGAAAACTCAGTCTTTTCCCTGTAAGGCCCTGCCCAAAACTGCTCGTGCAAACCAGAGAAATGGTTGTACGGCCCAAAGGAATATTACCTTTTGGGTTGGAGAATATTTGCAAGGATGGCTATTGTTTCGTCAATTTCCTCCTTGTTATCTAAAATCATCCCATGATTAAATTACGAACATGCTTAAATTTGAAAATTAGAGTACTTATCTCGGACATTTCAAGGGTCTATAGGAGAAAAGAAAAGATAACAGGGTCTTTGGTTTTTGGGTGTCCTACTCTTCTACGCCTCTCCCCTTCCTCTTAGTCTCCTTAACTTTCTCTTCGACTACAGGGGAATAACGGGCTTCAATTGTGATGGGCCTATATGCACTTTGAGTATATAGTTCCTATCTTGATTGCAGTGGCAAGTTGCTTTCCTTTTTTAAAAGTAGAAGCTCTCCGGCTATAGGTTCTTATATGCTTTAAGGTATTTAATTCAGTAGCGCAAAGGGAGGGTCTTTTTGTCGGTTTCTCCTTGCAACTTTTCAAATTTTGATTACTCATATGGGCAGTGGTGAAGTGGTCGTGACTTGTGCTTCTCATTGTTGCCACTCTCCAGTTTCCAGGTAATTTGATTTGTAGCCCTCTCTCAACAAGGTTAGAGTGGGGGGTGACGGGGAATTTTTTTTGTATTCTCATACACCAAGTTCCAACAATAGTTATTTGAGCAAGTCATGGATGAACTATAGGAAGTAGATGAAGGAGAAAGCTCTTGGTGAGGATGGGATCTAACCACAACGACGGAAGGATTGCTTCATAGAGAAGTGACTGGTTTTTTGTCTTGAAAATTATGGAAATTTCGGTAAGATTTTAAGAAAACCTTGTAGAGATTTTTGTAAATCCACGTTATAATTATCAAATTTTAATATTTTGGGTGCCTTAGAGATTTTTGACAGTGCTGAATCCATTTCCATCATCAAAATCATGATTCAAACACTTTCCAGGCAATTTCTCTGTCTCATTAAACAACTCCCTTTTTGATTAGTGTGCCATAATCCCAATCTTGATTACTAAAGGCTAGATCATAAGCCAACTCCCCTACTGGTGTGAATTGATTATTGGTTAAATTTATATATTTATAACCATTATATAATAAAAATATAATATATATAAGTTAAATAAATATATATTAAAATGTTACAACAATCCTACCTTACAACACGCACTTTTTATATATATATAATTTTTTAATTTTCAAATTTCTTAATAAATAAACTTTTCTTTTTTTTGAAATTTTAATTATGGAAGTAATTCAACTGCAACAAGAAATTTTGATTGTCGTAGTGGTCCAACTCGAACACGAGACAGGTGATTTAGCTTCTGACTAATTTGACTTAAAAATTATGGCAGGCGGAAGGAGAGGGAGAATAGTATGCAGATGGGACACAATTCGATACATGACCATCTCGTCAGCTGGTCATGTACTAAACACTCGATAAGTTGACGTTGTTCTCCCAAATGGGATTCGGAGCTTCCTTAGGTTGGATGTCACAATTTAGTAGTTGGTGACCTGCATTTTTAGGGCTGATTTGTTGTGATTCATAGCGTTAGCAGAGGAACTGAAGCACTCCGAATAAGAAGAGCAGGTGTCTAATAACAACAATGGAGCAAGGCAGGAATGTTACCATAGTGAAACCATTCAATGACAAAAGGGAGTACAAGAGGGTGGTCCTTCCGAACGCTCTGCAGGTTCTCCTTATCAGTGATCCTGATACTGACAAGGTAATTACCGCTACACTGCTTGCTTTGACAATGAGTATATTTTTTCCCTGTAACATCTCGTTCCACCCTGGGGATTGCAAGAGAGAATTATATATACACACTCATACTTTTTCATATACACATGTAACATCTCGTCCCACTGTCCGAACTGTACCAGAGAGTTTTATAGATATAGACACACTCATGTCTGTCTCCTTGGACGACTAAGGGCTGCAATATAAGTTTGGATACCAACAAGTATAGCATGAGTAAAAACGTATGGCTGTAGGTGTCCACAATAGTTCATGGTTTGACTATTAGATGAGTCTATTGTTTATGGAGGACAACACCCTCATACCAATAGCAGGATGCCAACAAATGACCTCTTTTGTTGAATCTTGCCGTGGTGCAACTGCGGGGATCAATTTAGCAAATGTGTGTGTATGTTACTGTTTTAAGTTCGAACTTTGAATAAAATAAGAAAGTGACTGTAGGAGGCAGAGCGTATGGCTCTAGGTAAAACCAGCGAATAGGCAACGGAGAATCACTGAGTATTGAAGCTGTGGCTTGCAACGACTCAATTAACAATAGAATCGAGTTATGGAAATGTGGGACAGTGCTGTGCGATGGTAAGTGGTAAGCCAACGATGTCAGGAATGGAGGTTACTGTCAATTGGGCTGTGGGTAACAATCCGCCATACATTTATGAGAAGCCAAGCCGTGGGTAGCACGAGTGATCCCATAAATGAATAATTAATGTAGTAGCTGAGCACCAACATAATCTTGTTCCAGCAATTTATTAACATAACCAGGACTAATCAAGCCTGCAAAGATGCTCACTACACAGCATTTAAAATTTAAATACACAATAACAACTGCGTTTATCTTGTAAAATTTAAATACACAATAACAACTGCGTTTATCTTGTAAATCCAAATGAGAGAACCATATTGATTGTGGACTTTATTTTATTTTTCTGAAGAAAATATCCTAATTTTATTCAACCTGAAAACCAAGGAACAAAATTACATTTTGCAGATTTAGATCAGGTCATCCTTGATGCACAAAAAAATTATATAAAATTGACGGGGCTAAGTGTGATAAAAATCATTTAGTTTCCCTTTTTTCTTTTTTCTTTTTTCCACATTTCGCGAGACTCCTTCCACATTCGGAGGAGCTTCTTTGTATGAGTTCGAATCCTCAAATGCATGCCCCCTACTTTCTTTTGAATGGGTATGAGTGCCTTATGTTGCTCTACTACTATGATCTCTGTTATATCTGTGCCTTTTTGGCTAGGAATCACTGTTTTGGACTGGTCCTCCATTCCGTCAGAGGGACTCTCAGAGCTCTATCGTTTCATGACTCCACCATTCAATTATGTTCCTTGTTGATTCTGCACTTCCGTTTTTTGATGGTTCTCCACCATTTCTGCTTCCTCATCTTCAAAAAGATGTGGATCTGAATACTACCATCCATTTGGCTTTTGAGGTCTTTTCTTTGTCTTTCTTGTGACTTTTTTAGCTTGTGGGCATGTGTTTTGCAAGTGCCCTGTTTGAAGCTAAATATGGAATCTGAATATCGTGTTTTCAAAATCCAATGGTTGAGTCCACTTGAAATCTTTGTGAGTTAAATGAATGCGACTAGGTAGAATTTTGCTAAGGTCTATCTCTATACAAATCCTAGCAGAGGAAAAAATTATTATTTTTTATTTTACTTTATTTCTTATTTTTATTTTTATTTTATTTTATTTATTTATTTATTATTATTATTATTATTATTTTTTATTATTTTTTATTTTTTTTTCAGTTCTTTCTGAATCCATCTTTAAAAAATTTCCCAATGAATTTGCAATGCCTTCTAGCACTTGATGGTGCCAAAAAGGTAGAGGGAGATTGTGTAACCTTACCCATACTGACATTTTTGTAACACCATTGATGTAGCATTGAATCCTAGAAACCATAGAGTTAAGAAGAGTCCTGCTCTGCCCTAAAACCATGGCCCCTTGTTTAGAGAAAATTCTAGATCTTTTTGTGTAACAATCTGGACAGCCAAAAATCCTTTGGAACACAAGTAAATATCACAATTTGGGGTCCAATTGGTGAACACCCATTGATGTAGATCTTCTGACTTGGGCCAAAAACCATTGAATCTACATATTACCGCTTTACATTGGAGGACATTGAAAAGACCATTTACCTCGGGTATATTCACTGTCATGGATGGTGCTTGCTCCATCTACTCAACAATGTAGGGTCCACCAATATTGAGGATCTGATCATTTTCAACCTTTCTTTTTACTGCATTCTTAAATGATACAAGACCCTTGGAGTTGGTTCTAGGACAACCTCCTTGCAACCTCAGCTTTAGGATAATGGATGAATCTCGAGCGATGCCATATTCGTCTAGCTGAATGGCATTTTACAATGCTCTCCCCGCATAAATTAAACATTGAAATTTTGCCGGAATTACCAATTATCCTGGAGGATTTGCTTCAAATCTTGCACTAGATCCCCCTCTCGAAACCTGATAAGAGCCGATCTCCCCTCCAGGGTTTTGACATAAATTTGAAAAGTTGCCTTCTTGTCTAGATCTGAAATAGGAGCCTCTAGATCTAGATCTGATTCGAAACCCTAGTGGACATACGATTGATGTGAAAATTTGTGAATATTACTTTATGCAGAAACCCTACTGTTAGATCTGGTTATACTTATCCTACTTAATCAAGTTATTAATGCTGTAATTCAGATTAATATCGAAGTAAACACATAACATACTTTCACCGATTCAAATCTAAGCAAAGATACATGCACATAGACAAAGTGACACACAAGTTTTTCTGGACAACTGTCCCTAGAAAAACCCAATGCGGGAAAACCGGTCTTTTGGCTGCTGGAGGGTATATATTTTTAAGTAGTTTCTGAATACAACAAATCTGGGCACCTTACTGGTTAACCCGACAGAGAAAAAAATAGTTCTGCAGCTAACTTGCTGTTCTGGAGATTGAAAACTTGACTGATCCACACCCTCAAATGGGATTTATAGGACTCAACGACTTTCTGCCTCTAGAAACCCTAGCACTGCCCCTGAAGCTGCTTGCGTCAGCCCTGCTAGCCTCTACGTGCCTTTACGTTGGCCTGGAGAGGGTTGCGTAACCCCAAACTGGGTGACGCAGTCCCTACGCTGCCCTGGATGGCCTCTCCGTAACCCTGGAGGTCTCCTGCTGGCTCAGCGCTACCCTTTTTGGGCCTGCGTAGCACCTGCCTGGCGGCTGAAGCCCTCTGCACTGCGCAATTGTTGTTGCTGCCCCTGCTTCTCTGTGCTGTTCTTGGTTGTTGCCTCTTTGCCTCTTGCTGATTCTTGGCACTGGGATTAGACCATCCCCTTAGCCAATACTACCTCTCTCCGCAACTGAAACACTTATGGAAATTCTTAGCAAACCTGCCCTAGAATTCCAGCTTAGTCTTAGTGCTCTGCCTCCATGTGTGCATGTTCTCCAACTACCCCAAGCCTTTCCTTTATACTTTCTCGTTGGGAAACCTACGACCATGATCTAATATTGAATCGATGGTTAAGATTAAAAGAAAGCTTGATCCGTGTGACTTGAGTCATTTCCATCACATGTTTTAGTTAATTACCTTTAATATTTTAATTTTCCTAAGTTTGACTTAGGGTCCTTAATTAAAAATATTAATTAATTAATTATCTCCCAAACAGGATGGAATTTCCCAAATCCCTTTCTGGGTCTTGGAGATCTCATGTACTCTAGTCCCTCCACAAATTTTGGGAGCTAGAGCACATCCGCTGCTACCCCAACACTCAAGAAAACTCAACACTCCCTCTTAGAGAGCAATGTGCTCTAGTACAACTCTGCTTCACCCTGAAGCTCTGCATTGATCTCTGGTGTGGGTCTCTGCGCTGATGCTGGACTTGCTGCCCTTCATCACTGCGTTGCTGCTGCCATTCTGTACTACTGCCCATGACGTTGCCACCGCCACTGCCACATATGTATTTCAACTCCCTCTTAATTTGCTGCATCATGCTGCCAACTGCTGCACTGCATCTTCAGTTGCTGAGAGAAACAACTGAATCTCTTGCCCAATCTTTGACAGACAAGTCAGTTCGGCTGCATCCTCATCACTGAAGCTCCATAGGCTGCTGCTTTGTGCTGTCATCTGAAGGATGATGCACAACTACACCTCTGCACTGCGTAAGCAAACTCCCTCTGCACTGTTGAAGTCACATTAGCCCCTGTGTTGAAATCCCCTACACTACTGCTGCGTTGCGCTGTCCTCTTGAAGCCTCTACGCTGCTGCAGCTCTGCTTTGCGCTGCTGAAGTCACATCAGCATCAGCGCTGCTGCATCCGCACTGCGCTACTCCCTTCAGCTTTCAACTCCGCCTCTGCTCCATCTGTGATTCTCTGCACCAACTGCTCCACTTGTCCCGCTACTGTCTTAAGGCTCCCATAGCACGGATGTGAACCAACAACTGAGATACTCAAGGATCCCGCCATCACTCTGTAGGTACTCTATAGATCCATGTCGCCCCACTTTCGTGGTTTATGAGCACTCATGGCTATGTCATCTTCTAAACCATTGTCTGCCACAGCAGCCTTGGAAGTAGAAGCTTCCTTGTCCTTCTTCTTTTGAGGACAATTGCTGGCGAAATGTCTTAGTTCGCCGCACTGGAAACACTTGATCTTGGATAGATCACGCTTCTTCTTCCCTTGCTGCCTCTTTGATGCCAAGGCTGCATCTTCTTCCTCTTCCTTCTTCACCTTACTTGACCCCGTGCTGTACTGCCTCTTGGTGAATTGGTGGAGTTCTTGACGAAGGATTGCCCCATACTGTCCCGTTGGGAAGGTTTGCTCTGCCCAAGACACTTTGGACAAAAGTTTCCTAGTCCTCTGTGACTGCATTGAGTGCAGTCCTTACCATCACATCATCCTCCACCTTTTATCCCATGGCAGACAACTGATCTCTGGTCACCTATAATTTGAAAAGGAAGGGCTCGATTTCTTCTCCCTTGGCCATCATGAATGACCGCAGTTGATTCTCCAGAAGCATTCTCCTCTGGACGAATTTTCCCTCATATAGGGCAGTTAAGGCTTTCCACATTTCTTGAGCTGTTTTCTTGTTGGCTATGTGTGGAACTATATGATCCTTAACGCCATCCATTATGAAGCATTTGGCATGTGCCACAGCTTCCTCATGCTTTGCTAGGAGAGCAACATCGATTGGCATGGCAAGGACTTTTTCTGCATGGTCCCTTAGACCGTATGCCTCCATGACTACCAGCCTCCAGGTTTCTGGCCTTCCAGACTGCAAATTTGGATAGACCGTCCAACCTATCCTGATCACGTAGTCCGCGAGGTGCCATCTGCTCAGCAAATCTGTCGAAACTCCTCCTCTCTATGCTAGAGATTTGGATCTAGGGTCCTTGGCGAAACAGACACCCTCTGCTCCCTCTGACAACTGACCTCCTCGCTTGGAAGTCTGCCAAAATCAAACGAATCAGCTCTCTTCGATCCTCTGATCGATTTGCAGATTTCTTTGGCTAGAAACCCTTTGAGAAGTTGTTCCACTCCCGCTCTTTTTCACCTAGTGCTTAGGCTAAATTCAGAATCTTCAGAAATTTAACCCCACCAACAACTTCTGAAGCTCTGCAGCACTGCTTCCGGCACTCTGAAACAACAACGGCTTCAGATCTGCGTCACCCTAGCTGCCCTCTGCGTGAGCAGACAGTCCCAACACTGTCTCTGCGCTGCCTCTGCGCTGTAAGTACGTGGGCCTGCGTGGAGACTACGTAGGACTGTGTCACTCTGGCCTCTACGTGGCTCTGCTCCCTTTGCTGTTGCGCTGTCCCTTCTGGTCCGGCTTTCTACCGCTGTTGTTGCTTTCTGTAGCAAGGATTCTTCAGTCTTTTGCCGGTGATCCTGCTAGATCTGCAATCGCTCTAATACTATGTGAAAATTTCTGAATATTACTTTATGCAGAAACCCTATTGTTAGATCTAGTTATACTTCTCCTACTTAATCAAGTTATTAATGCTGAAATTTAGATTAATATCGAAGTAAACACATAACAAACTTTCACTGATTCAGATCTAAGCAAAGATACATGCACATAGAAAAAGTGACACACAAGATTTTCTGGACAACTGTTCACTGAAAAACCCAATGCGGGAAAACCAGTCTTCTGGCTGCTGGAGGGTATATATTATTAAGTAGTTTCTGAATACATCAAATCTAGGCACCTTATTGGTTAACTCGACAGAGAAAAAAATAGATCTGCAACTAACCTACTGCTATGGAGAGTGAAAACTTGACTGATCCACACCCTCAAATGGGATTTACAGGACTCAGCCACTTTCTACCTCTAGAAACCTTAGCGCTACCCCTGAAGCTGTCTGCATCAGCCCTGCTAGCCTCTGTGTGCCTCTGCACTGGCCTGGAGAGGGCTGCGTAATCCTAGACTGGGTGACGCAGTCCCTACGCTGCCCTGGATGGCCTCTGCGTAACCCTGGAGGTCTCCTGTTGGCTCAGCGCTGCCCTTTCTGGGCTTGCGTAGCGGCTAAAGCCCTCTGCGCTGTGCAGCTGCTGCTACCCTTGCTTCTCTGCGCTGGTCTTGGTTGCTGCCTCTCTGCCTCTTGCTGATTCTTGGCACTGGGATCAGACCATCCCCTTAGCCAATACTACGCCTCTCCGCAGCTGAAACATTTCTGGAAATTCTTTGCAAACCCGCCCTAGAATTCCAGCTTAGTCTTAGTGCTCTGCCTTCGTGTGTGTGTGTTCTCCAACTAACGCCAAGCCTTTCCTTTATACTTTCTCGATGGGAAACCAACGACCATGATCTAAGCTTGAATCGATGGCTAAATTTTAAAGAAAGCTTTATCCATGTGACTTGAGTCATTTCCATCACATGTTTTAATTAATTACCTTTAATATTTTAATTTTCCTAAGTTTGACTTAGTGTCCTTAATTAAAAATATTAATTAATTAATTATCTCCCAAACTGGATGGAATTTCCCAAATCCCTTTGTGGGTCTTGGAGATCTCATGTACTTTAGTCCCTCCACAAATTTTGGGAGCTAGAGAACATTCGTCGCTACCGCAAAATTCAAGAAAACTCAACAATTTAAACTTTGGATCTCCCACCTTTAGATCCTCCCACCCTAGATCAACAATACCAAAGGTCGATATATAAAAGGGATCCATAGATTTGCAAAAACAACGATGGGGGAGGCGTGACAACAGACTCCCCAGCAAGTACAACCTCCATGCACAGCTGATCTCTTTGATCTGCAAGTCTAAGTCTGTCAGATGATGCCATGCATAAAAATTGATCCAGGTGAATATTGTGGCCACCCGACTATTCCACTTGGACCCCAAACATTGTTCCCTTTAATTTTCCTATTTTCCAGCACAGTTTTCTATTTTGGCAGTTATCTATTTTTGGCAGTTTTTCGGGTCCTGAACTTACGACGCCGTTTTGATGCCCTAAACGACATTTTTGGGGAAACAGGAAAATGTGAGTCTTCATGTTTGCAGTCGAAAGTTGTTGTTCTTGGATAGACCTTTCTAACGGGCTATCATGCGCGCCAAACGAAGATCGTATACCAAGTTGCGACTTCCGGAAGTTGACGTTCCAACTAACCCCATTGAAGCCCACAAGCTTTTGGCAATTCATGTCTTAGGGTTAGGTTTTTGGATGTTTAGGGTTTATCAATATTTCTTCATGATAAAAATGCCTTAGAGCCTCATTGTAACTCAGTTCAGAAGGCATGTAGCCATCACATCTCTTCTCAGAGATAAGTTACCATCGCTCGAGTTAGTTTGTCTCCTTTTTGCATGTAAACAATTTTTAGCATTCACTATTTTTTAATTGAAGTTCTATTTCATTGTATCTTTCTGTTTCTGTTTAAATTTGTATTTCATTTCGTTCCTTCAAAAATCTGGATCAGTGGTATCAGAGCGGTCCGCCCTTTCTCTTTTTTTTTTTGTGCATGTCCCCAACGAGGTCAGGGTATAAGGAGTTGGGACTTGAATTGGTTGAGCCCTTGCAAGATCGGCCCTACTAACCCCGACGACCTCCCATGGTAGAAGAAAAGAAAGACGAGGGATCAAGAGATCCTTTCAAATTGTTGCTCGAAGAAGCCCTCGAGCGACAAAGGAATGAGATGATGGATAATTTTTCCAAGATCCTTCAATGGATACTAGTGGGCGAAGCATCTTCATCCAACAGTCACTTTGGAGGCGCAGACCCCTTTAAGGTACAAGTTAACTTTGACATTCCTATATTTGAAGGACAGATAGACGTAGATACTCTAGATAGATGGATAAATCTGCTGGAAGGATATTTTTCGGTCCATAATTTTTCTGATAGGGAAAAGATTTATTTTGCACTCCTTAAGGCTGCCCCCATGTCAAGGATTGGCGGGAAACTTACTGTGAGCAAAGGGACGAGGAGGAACCCTCACTATTTTCAGCTGCATCCTCTTGGGATTCTTTCCAAGATATCAAGGAACAATATTACCCTATTGGGAGTTATGAACACAAGTACATAAAATGGTCCACACTACAATAAGAAAGGGACCGAGAAGTGTCAGAGTTCACGTATATTTTTCATAAGCTACGCACTACGCTAGGTATTAAGGACTTTGAGCAACATTTGGTACTCGAGTACCGTGGTTGTCTGCACAAATATATCTAGGTATAAATGGAGTTCTTGGACATCTCCTCGCTTGGCGCAGCATGCCGATATGCTGTCAAGATCGAGAAGAAATTTAAACAGAAGAAGCAAGACTTTGGATTTGCGAATATGAAGCAGAGCAAAGACACATCCAAACCACAAAACAAAGGAAAAAGCCAAGGTGGAATGACCCAGGACAACCCATTGAAGCCACAAGAAAAGAATAGCAACGGGAAGACGAAGAAAGTCATAGGAAAGTGGTATGAGTTCCACAAGAGCCCCACTCACAACACAAATGAGTGTCGCGCAAAGCAGTCACTGGTGGCTGAGCTAAAAGCTTCAGAGTCATATGCATGTTCCGACTTTAAGACAAAACCCAACAAGGGGAAATAGATCATTGATGCAAAACCCAGTGCCATTGTTGCCACCACCAAGGTCAAGAAGATAGAGCTCGAAGATCTAGAGGAGGGTGAGCATCACTTCCACTCACGGATGTGGGTGAAGGGTTCTCTGCTACAGTTCATTGTTGATAGTGGGAGTCAAAGGAACCTCATCTCAACAGAGGTCGTTAAGCAGTTGGGCCTACCGACAACACCACACCCACAACCATACACCATCGAGTGGCTCCACCAAGGGTGAAATCTCCGCGTAAGCCAACAGTGTCGCCTTCCCTACAACATCAATCCTTCACAGACGAGGCACTGTGTGATGTTGCTCCCCTTGAAGTTTGTGATGTTTTATTAGGCTACCCTACTTGTGGAAGCATCATGTTGTGTATGAGTCTAGACCTCGCACTATTATTATTACTTTGTGCAAAGAACTATTCGGGATACCAGAGGCAGCCCCGCCTACAACCATTTCTTTGATCTCTGCTAAGCAATGCAGTAAGATCATCTCCCAGACCAAGAAATTTGTTTTCTTTTTGATTCACTCTCAAAGTAAGGGGAAGATCGTGGCCACATTCATTGCCCCCGAAAAGGGGTCCTTCGTGCAGCAGAAGCAGGTTGATAAGGTCGTGGAAGAGGACAGGGAGATCTTCTCCTCACCCAAGAAGTACCTTTGCATTGTCAGGTCAAGCATTCGATCGATTCGACTCTCAGAGCACCTCTACCTAATGGGCCAATCTATCGTTGCTCTCTTCTGGAAAACGAGGAAATCAAGCGGCAGATCCAGGAGTTGCTACAAAAAGTGAACACCTGACCAAGTTCCTCACCTTGTGGGAGCCCAATTGTACTCGTACAGAAGAAAGATGGATTATTGAGGCACTGAATAAAATCACCGTCAGGAACAAATACCCGATCCCATGGATTGATGACCTTCTTGACTAGCTCAGGGGGGCTAAGTACTTCAGCAAGATTGATTTGAATTACAACTATCACCAAGTTCCAATAGAACCCACAGATGTATGGAAGACCTTCTTGAAGTCCAAGGAAAGTCTCTTTGAGTAGTTGGTCATGACCTTCGGGTTGACAAATGCCATTGCAACTTTTATGAAGTTGATGGATGACATCTTGTGACCTTTCACCAACTTGTTCGTGGTTGTATATTTGGATGACATCCTCATCTTCAACAAGAGTTGGGGAGAGCAATTACAACATATTCGGCAGGTCCTTCAGATGCTGCGGCAACACAAATTATGTGCCAACTTGGAGAAATGCTCCTTTGGCATGGATCAGGTCCAATATCTACGTTCATAATTAACGAGCAAGGCATGCATGTGGATCTAGCTAAGATCATAGCCATTCAGGATTGTCAAACCTCGACGACTCTAACAGAGCTTTGCAGCTTTTTGGTCCTTGCCAATTTCTATCGAAAATTCGTGTTGGGGTTCTCTCATATCACTTGGCCTTTGAGTCAAGTTACCGAGGGCAAAGCGAAAGCTAAGTTTTTTTGGTCCGAGTAACAACATAAGGCATTCATTGAGCTGGAACACAACCTTTTCTCTGTGCTAGTCCTCACATTGCCATATGTGCAACAACCATTTGAAACTGAGATAGATGCCTATGACTATGCTATTGGTGCGATTCTCACCCAACAAGGGCATTTGGTGGCTTATCATAGTGAGTAACTCTCAAATGTTATTCGAAAATACCTCACCTATGATAAGGCGATGTATTCCATCATGTAGGCTTGTCAACAGTGGAAACATTACATTCTAGGAAAGGAGGTGATCATCCACACAAATCACCGACCTCTTCAGTTTATGTAGATGTAGGGAAAGTTGCAGAATGATCGCCATCATAAATGGTCCACATATTTGCAACAGTTCCATTTTAACATTAAATACAAGAAGGGCAACACCAATAACATTGCAGATTGCCTAAGTTGGCCCCTAGTTGTGGCATTGACCATTGTTCTCAACTCTTGTGGGCATGAGACTTCTGGATGGGCGTAGCTATATAAAAATGATCCAGAATTCGCCACCACATACCAGATGTTGATGGATGGCAAGCAAGTTCTTGACTTCCACCTCCAGGACGCACTGTTATGCTACCTGGGACACCTTTGTGTTTCTTCAAGCGAGTGTGCCAAGCTGATTTGGGAGGCGCACTACAATCTTGTCGCAGGACACTTTGGTGTGGAGAAGATAGTGGCAGTGCTACAGAAGTATTTTTATTGGCCAAAACTCTGATAGGATGTAAGGCCTGTACACTCCTATGCCTAATCCTAGCCAACCTTGGGAATCCATCTCCATGGACTATATGTTTGGCCTTTCTTCTACCTAGCATGGTAATGTTTGTGTATTTGTGGTCATTGATAGATTTTATAAGATGACGATATTGGATGCTTGCAAGAATAGTATCACAACATAAGCCACTGCCAAACTCTTCTTCGAACGAGTGTGGGTACATTTTGGGATCCTGCAGACCATTATATTAGATCGGTATAGCAGGTTCATAAGTGCATTTTGGTCGAGCCTCTGGTCGTTGGACACCAAGCTTACCAAGTCGATTGCATTCCATCCCAAGACTGATAGCAAGACAAAGGTCTTCAACAAGATGATAGTGCACATACTACGCATGTACAACTCTAAGCATCCACGAACATGGGATGAGTCTTCCCTATGTGTAACACAACTATAACATAGCTCTCCATAAATCGACTGGACACAACCCCTTTCAAGTGGGCCTGGACTTTCAATCATTGTGTGCCATTGATATTGCAATGCTTATTGCAACTACATAGGCATAATCTACATATGTTCAGTTCGAAGCTAATAAAGTCACCAAGTTTATTGAACGCAGTTAGCGCATTCGCTTGCAGGTTTATGATATCCTGGATAAAGCTAATGCCAGTTACAAACAACGTCATGATCAACATCGAGTGCCGCATAAGTTTCAAGTGGTTGACAAGGTTTGGTTGCATTTGTAGAAGGAATGCCTTGTCGGAGCCCATCAAAAGCTTCGATCACTTCGATACGGGCCTTATGCCACCACCAAGGCTATGGGTGAAAACACTTTTGAGCTAAGTGTCCCCCCATTCCTTGGCCTACACCCAGTATTCAATGTGGACTGCCTTCGACCATACTTTCCACCATTGTTGGATACTTCAGACAGTGTTGAGGAGCTGACACCAACAAAGCTCAACCCAAATTTCATTGAACAGGGCATAACTGATCGGATCATGGACACACAAATTAAGGAAACTCTCCAATAGAGGATCTAGCTATATCGGGTTGTCAAAGTTGGCCAGCTCCTACACCAAGGCAAGTGGCTCCACAGGGACCAAGTTCAGCGGAAGTTTCCCCATCTCATGGAGGTACTCAACGCAATGGGGAGGGGGAGGACTGATCTAGGTGGATATTGGTGGCCACACGCCTATTCCACTTGGACCCCCAACACAGTTTCCTTTCAATTTCTTAGTTTCCAGCACAATTCCTGTTTCGTTAGTTTTCTATTTTTGGTAGTTTTTTGGGTCCTAAACTTTCAGAGCCATTTTGAGGCCCTGAATGGCATTTTTTGGGGAAGCAGGAAAACATGAGGTGAAGATTGATGTCTGCAGTCGAAAGTTGTTGTCCTCAGATAGACCTTTCTAATGGGCTATCCTGCGTGCCAAATTTAGATTGTATGCCAAATTTACGACCTTGGGAAGTTGACGTTCCAACTAACCCCATTGGGGCCCACAAGCATTTGGCACTATTGCTGCACAAACTAACAAGCCCAATTTGTAGTCTAGAATCTAGAGGGCACAACAACAATTTGGGACAAAGGCCCACTGTCACCACAACCTATGTGCCCTTCTCTTCTTAGATTTTCACCGACAGGAGGAGTCCCAGTATGAAGGAAATCACTTAGGATGATGGATCAATGATGAGGTCTGTAGTGATTTCCAAGGCCCATTCAAAGGATAGGCTCAATATAAGGCTTTCTCTCTTAAATGAAGCTTAATGGCTCTCCAAGAAAGACCTAAAGGTAGGAAACAAAATCTAGGGGTTTATGATGTTGTAGTAAGGTTAGGTATACCTAGAGTCAAGATCTCCCAAATGATATAGGACCTATCAAGTTCTTTGAAATAAGGAATTTTTTTGGGAAACGTGTCACCTAAATTAAGAGACCTAGGTTGTCCACATAAGACCTAGGGTTTTTGGATAGCCATGGGAGGAGGCCCTCCAAGGATCTCACCAGGTCAATGTACCTAGAGAAAAGGGTTTAGAATGATTTATTCCACCGAATACTATTCGCAAAACCCTCAAGGAGACCACTAACCAAGATGTTCAGGATAATTTTCAGAGATATGTCTAGGGCTTGAATTTTCTCCCATTTCGACCATGGGAACGGGCTCATATTTGGAGGATCACTAGGGGAAACAACAACGTAGTAGCCTATCCAAATGGTTTCCAAAAGTCACCCTTCCAAAGCAACTTGCATCAAACCCTAGCTAGCCATCTAGGCTTAGGGCCGAAATTTAGAAATAGGATAAAAGAAAAAGAAAAGGAGGGTGATCATCAAGATTTATCGAATCAGTGTCTTGTCCTTGGGCTATGGAATCTATGTGATTCGAAATATGGCCAAAATTGTCTTCAAGGAGGCTAGAAAATGATGCCCTAACAAGCACTCTCTAGCATTTACCCACCCAATATTTATGGACTTTCATGGAAAGAAAACAAGTTCTACTCCACTAGGAACATTCATCTATTTGTTATCAATGAGTAACATGCACATATTTGTAGTCTAACTATTCTTTACAATGATATTCGATAATTAGGGCACAAAAGGAAAGAGATAGTTACAAAATTTCCATACATAAGACATTTTGCATGCAAAAATATTTCATAATATTACTTATAAGACAACAAGAGATATATACAAATCCATGATCAAGAAGATGGCTCTAAGAGAACGAAAATTTCAGCTCCAAAGATATCAAAATGCATCAAGAGATCTCCAATAGACAACCGAGAAAAAGTGCGAAATTCTCTTTAGGAGAGCTAATCCAAGTCAAGTGATGATGATCCAATACAATGTGACTCTCCTTTATTTATTGTTAGTTTTTGTAGCATCAGATAGGTGTTCTAGTCTCAACTTTGGTTAGAGAGGCTAAGGAACACAAGATCTCCAGAACCCATAAAAATTTTCAGGAGAAAACACTTAGAGATGGCTCAATTAAGTTAATTAATCAATAATTAAATATTTCTTAAGTCTAACTTAGGAAAAGTGATTAATTATTAGTAATTAATTGAGAAAGGTGAGAATTCTCTAGAAACTCACATGGATCGAGTTTGAGATGATCTTAGCCGTTCATGAGGATATAATCATGGTTGTTGGTTCACTAATGAGAGATTATAAGAGCAACTCGATGGGTATATGGAGAATGCACCATTAGTGAGGTCAAGTTCCTTCACTGATCGAGCTATCCAACTGTAGAGGTCGAGCAAGGAAGAAGAGTTTGAGCTAAAAGGGACGCAGAGATAGAGAGGGAGCAGTAAAAGTGAATTTTGGAGGAGTTTCTTGTTGCGGAGAGGCAGTAGCAAAGAGGCCGAGTTATTCCACTATAGGCTGCGCAAGCAACTTCATTGAGGCAATTCAATTTGGCTGAGTAGGGGGTTGATTCAGTTGCCAGAGACTGAGAAAATTTTCCAGAGGGTCGGAGGATCGCTTCTAGTAGCAACAATAGGCATAATGACTTTATCAGAGGCAGATTCAGACTGTGTGTGTGGGGGTCTGGGAAAGCATTGCGCAGGGGCCTGTGAAATGCTTCTTGAGGGCCATTTTTTTGAAGTAGGTTGTGCCGGGATTGCTCGTGGAGAGAGAAAATTCTCTCTAATAATTTTGGCTAGATTATTTGCTGACGATTGCTAGTTTTGGGCATCCAGATTGTACTCAGATTTTCACTTTTGCCTAATAATAATAAAAGCCTCGTCCGCTGCACTAATTTTCCCACGTTGGGTTTTTCCGAGGACATTTGTCC